>CAUOFW020005458.1:160054-205570 GCA_963454935.2 Ilex paraguariensis
AAAAAAAAAAAAAAGTTGAAGCAGAATCGCTTTTTATAATAAAGCGTTCGCTTTTTCGCTTTTTTCGCTTTTTTCTCTTATTCGCTTTTTCGCTTTTTCTCGCTTTTTTCTCGCTTCGCTCACGTTCGCTTCGCCTAGGGTCCTCCAGGCGAGATAAGCTCGCCTCGCCTCGCTTCTCGCCTAGGCGAGATAAGCTCGCCTTGCCTCGCTTCTCGCCTAGGCGAGCTTTTCAAAACATTGCTCAACATCTTAAGGTTCATTGTAGTCTCATACTTGGTATCTCTCGGTTACATGACAGGGAACACTTGGGGACACGAAACAATCTAATCCCTCCCTACTAAGAAAAAATTCACTCTTGAAATGATCCATTCTTTGCATCTTAGATGTTTCCATGACACATAATTTTATCCTTTTACACTTAATGCCCTACCAAGTTGTTATTTTACTTGTAACAGATCTCAGAAGATATCTGTGCCCCTTGATCCACTTTATGTTTGCAGCCCTTTTGTGTTTAGCTTCCAAATTTCATTCATCCTATCCCACATAAATTAACCTTTTGAACTATTTGTTCAATAAGGAAACCCATCAATCATCATGATGGCCATTACCATAAATAGTGTTCACGTCTAACTTAATGTCTCTATCAACCTTATGTTTTCTTCCCTCTTTATGATATCTGTTGGATAGGAAGGAATCATTTCACTCGTGGTACCTGTTCTCTTCTTTTTCTGGTTGATTGACTGGTTGGAAGGAATTGTGTTGAAAATATTGATAGACAAAATAGCCACTTTTCAACCTTTGAATTTGACCCATAGATGTTGAAGCTTTATCCTTTTGATTGTGCTTCCTTGTTGTTAATGAAGAAATATCTGTGGAAGCTGGTAAGGGCTTAAACCATTGCCTCCAGTATATGTATTGTTCAAAGAACGTGAACTTGAAGCAAAATCATCTTTTAAAGTTCTATAACCTTCTAGGGAGGCATCAAACTTTGATGAAAGTCCTGGTCATGGTAATGGATGAAAAATACTACAGAAAAACAAAGCTGCAGAATTACATCATCTTATGCTATGATACCCACGTGATGCAGGATTTTCTTAGACTAGCACTATTTTAGGTTTTAGAATGAAGTTTGATGAGGTTAATGGTATATGGGTCATGGACTCATGGAGGTTAAGATTACGTAATGGAGGTTTTTGCTTGGCATGCTAATTCCTTGAACGCCTATGGCTTTTAATGAAAGGTTCATAGAATAGCTATGCGTTGGTCTTCTACTGGGCATCATAGTAAAAGGAGCTTCTTGATTCTCAAGTTTTTGGAAACAGTACCAGATAGTTGTTGGGGCCTTGTGTACTGTTAATAAAACTAGAATGGATAGCTGTTTGCTGAATTTTGCAAAACAGACATCCTCCCTCTATTGGGTTACTTTTTTTTTAACAACTCTATTAGGTTACTTGAGTATCATGAATGTGGACCACAGAAAGGGTAGTGGCATTCTTTGGCAAAAGAAGATTAAGGAATTAAAATAAAGTTGTGTATATAATAGCTGTGTCAACTGCGAAGGCTTTTTCTTGTGGTTGCCAAGCAAGGGAATTGATGTTGGGGAGGCAGACTGTATACTGCATATGTATTTACTCCCAAATTTCAAAATAATATCATAATGTAGAGAAAAACAATAAATATCAATGACGTACAAATATTCTACTAGATACATGCAGAAAAATGTAAGATAGAGAGGTTGATGATGGAGGCAAGTCTAGACTAAACTCTCAACACTAGAAAGTAGTGTTGAATGTGAAAAGTTAATTAGCATCTTCTACGTGTAGTTCTATTTTGGCCTCAATTGTTCTAAAATTTGCTTGTGAGAAAAAGCATATGGACATGGGAGGAGCTAGGGTTCACAAGATGTTAACTTTGTCTTACAAAAGGGGGGAGTCTTGTTTTAACAGGAACATATAATTATCGAGACTAGTGGAGCTTGTTTTTACGCTATTTGATAACAAAGACTACTGGAGCTTCTGCATTGGAAACAAATGCCAAACACCTCATCTATCTGGCCAGATATGTCTTTCTAAGCTTCAATTTTCAGTCTTCCCAAACAGCTTAATAATCACCTTTTACAATTTTGTTTTTCGTTCTTCCTTTTTGTTTTTTTAACCCTTAGCATTCAATATGTGTTACATGTTTACTCGGTGAACTTCACTTTATTTTGTTTTTACCCACTTGTATTACAGAGATTTGGTACCGCAGAAGAGGATGCATATCGAAGGGATTTGACCATTAACAGGTATTTTTTCTCTTTATTTATATGTTGCTGCAATCTGTGGATGAGATGCCTTTATGATGGTTGAATGAGAATGGCTCTGTTGGTTTTGATAGCATTTTGCATTGACGTTCATTACTCGACAAGAGCAGCCCAACTGTTACTGCAGGGTTTGGGAATGTCATCCCGAATGGGAAGGGAAGAAGAAGAAAGAAGAGTCACCAAACTTTCGCAAGGATTAGGTCAAGAATATAATTCTTCATATGGAACACATCAATATAACTTGAATCAATAGAATTGGGAGGATGTGATGATTTGTAGACTAAGTCTCCCACTAAATCTACATTACCCTCATGATAAAACTCAATTGACGTCCCTGTCCAAAATACTCTGTTAAACACCTCTTTGTTAAATTGTCTAATAACTAATAAAAATAAAACCTAATAAAACTACCATGTACCGGTGTTATTTAAGGCATAAAGTGATTCGAGGCACTCTAGTTTCTTGAGACCTAGGTGAGAGGCAAAGCAAAAGTTTCGAAGGGAGGTGAAAAGAACAAAAACCAAGTAGATATTTTATAATTATCATTCTAAGTAATAAATATACAAGTTCTAACATTTCAAATGCTAAATATTGAAGTGCAATAAAAAAATAAACATTTAAATTCAAACAAATACCAATATATATCAAATATGAATGACAACCAAAAACATAAAAATTTAAATTCAAATAAATGTCAATAATATCTCAAATCATATTATTTGAAAACACACAAGTCAAACTATTAAAACAACTAAACATTTGGTCAATGCTTAGTGATCTAGATCCGTAAGATTTAAGAAAAAATTTTAAAGGTTGACATATATAAACATAGAGCCTCAATCTATTGTGTTAGTGCACATCAAAATTGTTGTCTGATTCAACAGATCTAAAGGTCCACGATAGATCAACAAAGTGAAAAAAATGTGGAAAAGTGCTTGCCTTCTCTCTCTTTTTCACTTAAGCTTTGCTTTGGACAACTCATCTCGCCTTGGACCTCTTGAAGCGAGCCGGCTTCGCCAGCCCTTAGCCTAGGCTTAGCACCTAGGTGCGCTTTTAATAACACTGTAATGTACATTTCCCTTTAGGCCAAAGTTGTCTAGTCTTCTACCTAGATTCCAATGTCGATTATGTTAGTTCAACCATGTAATGAACACACCATCAATTTCCATCCATTCAATAATTCGACCCTCTTAAGTGAGAAGGTCTAAGAATACCATATGTTTAGAAAAAATATTGCAGCACCTTTCTTTCAAATCAAAAGAGAAATGTGCCCGTTGGGAAGAAAGATGGAGTGCGTCTTGTAGAGCATATGTAAGGAATAGTCGGGTTCCTCACGCAACGGATCATTGTCTCTTTAGATATCTATATCTAGAGAGAGAGAGGCGTGAAAGTAATAGTCTTATGTTATGGCCACCTCTCGACTTAGGGCCTTTACGCTACTACTACTGTAATGTGAACGGTTCAAAAAGGTTTGATCTTCAATAATGAAGTCTTCATCAATTTACTACACTTGTACCAGTGGCACGAGTAATCGTGTACCTTCTTTTCCCATCAATTCAAGAATAAATATTAGCATAATCGACATGTTGGGTTTCCTTCTCATATCCATGTGTGCTTAAGAGAGTATGATAGCTTGAGAGGCAAAATTCATGCATGTTTGTCGCTGTAAGCTTTCCAATAGTGTATGTAACCGGATATCTCTTATTACCTTGTTCAAACACCTATTGATGACTGATGGATGAGGAAGATGAATTGATATTTGCTTTGATCATAATTCCAACAACTGCAATAAACTTGTGTACTTTAAGTAGATCTCTAGCTTAGCATCTCGTGCATCAGTTTTGACATTTTTTCTACCTTTGTAACCATTTGTGGAAGTTATAATTTGACAAATATCTTGAAAATTTTGGGGCTATTTTTTTAATTTTTGCAATTTTCAGGGCTATTCTATTCTACTAGAAATTCTAGGTAGGATTATGGAAATTTAGAAACTTTTGGTATGTAAAATTATTTTTGATGATATTAGGGATATTTGTGTAGTTTCAGAAAGTTTTGGTGTGTCTATGAAACTTTCACAGGTAGAGAAGTGCATTGGGAAATTTTCAGTTGGGGCTTTCGGTTGGGTTTGTGAAGATTTTTTTGNTATGGAAATTTAGAAACTTTTGGTATGTAAAATTATTTTTGATGATATTAGGGATAGTTGTGTAGTTTCAGAAAGTTTTGGTGTGTCTATGAAACTTTCACAGGTAGAGAAGTGCATTGAGAAATTTTCAGTTGGGGCTTTCGGTTGGGTTTGTGAAGATTTTTTTGTTTCTTTACCAGATAAGATCCCATTTAAAACTGGGCGAGAATGTCTTTGGAGCTAGTTTTGGGTTAAGTGATTGCCCAAGACTCAAACTGAATTCCCGCGGAACACACAACTAAGGAAGATGATCTGACAACAAAGGATCCACGGCTAAATGTAGAGTTTATAGATGATAGTCTCCGGTTGATAGGGTTATAAAAAAAGTACCTCATCTTCTCTTTACAATTCTGTTGTGTTGGAAGCTTTTGAAATTAGACAATCTCATCAATTTTTCTACTTCGTAATGAGCAACAGCAACGAGAATGAAGGATTGCTAGCTATGATGTCGAACATTAGAAGCNACCTCATCTTCTCTTTACAATTCTGTTGTGTTGGAAGCTTTTGAAATTAGACAATCCCATCAATTTTTCTACTTCGTAATGAGCAACAGCAACGAGAATGAAGGATTGCTAGCTATGATGTGGAACATTAGAAACAATAAAAGGATAGTGATGACATCTGAGGGTGTACGAAGTTACATTGGATTAAAGTGAAATATCGATTCTAAGAGTATAGACGAAATCATGATGGGTCGATGGGAGCGATCGATTACGAAGGCATACACGAAGCAACATTAACTGAGGTCAAACTCTAATACAACTTGATGCAAAACAAGAAGGGAAGATGAAGAANCTGAGGGTGTACGAAGTTACATTGGATTAAAGTGAAATATCGATTCTAAGAGTATAGACGAAATCATGATGGGTCGATGGGAGCGATCGATTACGAAGGCATACACGGAGCAACATTAACTGAGGTCAAACTCTAATACAAATTGATGCAAAACAAGAAGGGAAGAAGAAGTANCGATGGGAGCGATCGATTACGAAGGCATACACGAAGCAACATTAACTGAGGTCAAACTCTAATACAACTTGATGCAAAACAAGAAGGGAAGATGAAGAAAGAGCAAGACTACCAAACCCTTCCGAGTAGTTCAAGAAATAAACAATTCTTCATAGAGAATGAGGCTTAATAATATTAGCGATTGGAGAATTCTTTATGTGTTAAGTCTCCCACCTAACCTAAACAGACTACCGTCATAATACAACACTATGAAAATCCCTATGCAAACACAATCTGAGAAACACTCCCTAACTAGATAGCCTGATAAGTAATAAAAAGAATAATAATTCGTTCCATATATCATTTTTTTTTTCCATTTCTTTTGTTGTCATGTACTATTTGTTGATTATAAGATTGTTGAATGTCTTTGTTTGGACCAAATTTTAAGTTACTGATTTTTCTTCCATTTTTTTCCTTTTCTTTTTATAATTCTTTTGACAGCTTGTTCTACAATATAAACACTAGTTCTGTTGAAGATTTTACTGGAAGAGGTTGGTATAAGTTTTTTTTTTATTTCTTTCCCATTCTTCTTTTTCTACAGATCCAATTGACTGACTATTATAATGACTAGCAATGGAATGCACGTGAACATGATTTAAGAAATTAAAGTTTTTATGAGTTCCTACAAAAGAAACATTTATGTAATTTGGTTAAATGATATCTTAGTGTTTTTAATTTATATTTGGATCTTCAATACCGTGTTATATAGTTAAAAAAGTTGTACAACTAAAATCTAATAAGGGGGCTAGTGCACTAGACTTGTGTCACAAATAAAATAAATAGTTAATGTTTCAATTTCAATACAATTTAGACAATTTAAAAAGTTATATAATTTTTTCAATTTAGAAGAGGTGTGTTTACTGTAGTTTTAATGTATTTTTTAGGCGGGTATAATTTCTTTTGAGTTATAGTTTGGCTTTATTTTCTATCACAGGGGTGAGGTGGGTGACTACCATCATCCCGTTACGATTGAAGAAATTGCCTAATTAGTTGAACCAGGGGATGGGGGCAGATAATACTATGTGTAATGATTCCATCATTCACAATAAATAAATAAATAAAAAGTCCATTCCATTTGACAAAAGACCCACACCCAAGTTCCATAGCTTTTGGTCCATTATCCTTATCCCGATCATGATTTTCCTACTCTTAGAGGGAAAGGTTCTTCCCTTTTGGGTTGGTGGTGGGCGAGGAAGGATTTGAACCCTTGACACCGTGGTTTGTAGCCACATGCTCTAATCCTAGTATTGTCATAATATTAGCCAATTTCATTTTTTTAACAAACTAAGGAAGAATTTGTAAATTGATAAAACCAAGGGAGTGGATTTTCGGGAAAAACACTCTAATCTCCCATTAGAAAAATTCCCCATTCTCCTTTTGGGGTTTCGACTCTTACGTTTATAAATTTAATAGTCTAAGACTAGAGAACCTTGAAAAGTTATCTTCAATTGTGGTTTTTGTAATTTGTAATTCTTATTTGCACATTAGTACACCACATTTTCTTATTTGTAGCACCCTGGCCACTTTTGAAGCTTTCAATTGACTGTGAAAGACAATAAGTGATGAGGACATATATTGCTTTACTATAAGCATAACAATCAAATCCATGCCTAATTCATGAGGATTAAGGATAATATTACTTAATAGTCATTTGAAACTTTCCTTTACGTATATAAAAAATATAATTCACCAGTTGATTTGGATAATGCGAAAGGGTTATTCTTATTTTGCACCCCAAAAGATATTTCAATTTTTAATTCGTACCATTAAACATTAAAAATATTAATTTGCACCCTCAATGTTATGAATCGATAGCAATGTGGACTTTGGCCGGACTACCATTCAGTTTTTTGTCATAAATAAAAGCACTTGCAAGTGCTTCACGGATGGCCTTATGTATAAATTCATAGTCTGTTGGTGCCTTATATGAGTTATATGTGATATGGTTAGCCTCTATTTTAGTAATGAAACCCTATTTTCGATACACAAATGTCAAATTGATCGCAGACGAAGATCTACAATGATCGACATACTTCATCCTCATGCCAAAGCATTTGCACACCACGTGTTTTAATTTATGACAAAAAATTGAACGACAGTCTTGGTCAGGTCCACATTGTTACTATCAATTCATAACATTGTGAGTGCAAATTGAGATTTTTAATGTTAAAGGGTACAAATTGAGAATTAAAGCATCTTTTGGGGTATAAAGTGAGATTAGCCTANATTGAACGACAGTCTTGGTCAGGTCCACATTGTTACTATCAATTCATAACATTGTGGGTGCAAATTGAGATTTTTAATGTTAAAGGGTACAAATTGAGAATTAAAGCATCTTTTGGGGTATAAAGTGAGATTAGCCTAATGCAAAAAGAGAAATCAGTTGTATCGGTTGATTTGAAAGAAATAAACATGGACAATAATTCATGATTTTATTGCAATCTATACTAGTCTGACAGACATACATAATCATGATTCAGATCATCTCAATCACACTTCCCTTCAATTTTTTTAATTGGATTTCACTCACTATGACTTTTAAGTGAGCCCACCATATAAGTGTGATCTCTACCAATACACAGTAAGTTATGTACCATTAAATAAATTTGAGGGAAAACTTATTGGAGATGATCCAAATTCATATAATTACACTCATTAAAAAACTTATTTAGTTTTGACATAGTAGTAATGAATTGAAAATATCTATGCAAGTCTTTTTAACCTATAATTATTGAGTTTCATTATGTGCCTAGCAAATTGTAATTGACTCATCGAGTAAAATACACATAACAATAAGAAATACCGACATAAGAAATATATAGACCTGGTGATAGGTAACTTGATGTCCACTAGGACAACCCTCCGCCAAAGACATGATATATTGCCAGACTACCTGCACATTGAAAACTTCTAGTTACATCTATATCACACACTCAAACTAAGTATGAATAAAGAAAATATAATTCATCAAAACTACAAAGAACATAAAGAAGTGTAAAGAACTTAACATTGCGTGGTGAAAGATTTTAAGCGAGGATTTTGCAATTTAAAGATATTTTCCACTCTAAATTGTTTAGAAAGTATGAAATTAAGGAAAAATCTTTGTGATAAACCATGAATATGCAATTTATAGTCCCAATACTATTGTGTTTACGCTACAGTGGCTTGATGCAGATTTGGTGACTTAAATGGTAGTGACAACAATGATGATCCCTATAAGGGTGAATCTTGTCTTGAGCCAAAAGAATAATATGATCAACACATTTCTTCCCCTAAAAAGCCACACAGATCGTGTTGGTGTCATTACTCTCCCCTAAACTCCCCAGAGTATCTACACCAGGAACAAACATCACCAATTTTAGGACATGCAGTGAACTACCATCGGTTTTTTAAGGGAGATACACACATGAGTGCTTCTCCGTGTTTATCAGTTTTTCATGAAGTAGCCAGAATATGGAACTTCTAGAATTCTTGAAATTCTAATAAGTTTTAACTTGGTGCATTAATGATGTGTGTGAAAGAAGTCCAATGAAATTCCACTGAATTTGTCAAGTGTAAATGGAACTTCTAAAATTCTTTTCAAATTGAAACATTAATTTACAGTGTATTCAGTCTAGAAGTTAATGAGTTTTCACTTGGTGCATTAGTTGTGCGTGTAAGATGATAGAAGTATACAAATTTAACTTACGTGTAGATTGAATATATAGTATGACAATCCTTCCGGTTGCACATAGTTGTCATTATTCAAGGAATTTACTTAGGATCATTACTCATGGACAAAAATAGAAATTAGTTTCAATAACACTTGAACTAATAGAATTGGAAGATCAAATGATTCCTACATTCATTGTGTAGAATAAGTACCTTTATGTTAAAAATAGCTACAGTAGCAATATATTTAGGATCAAATTGATTTTATTGGATTGATTAGGGGTAAAACTGGAAATTGAAAGTTTTTTCAGTTAAGCCACTTTTATAAGAGGTGTAGATTTTTCTTCTGTTGCACAACTGGTTAAGCGGTTTTTTAATCTATCTTGTCCAGGCATTGCAGATCTGAAATCTGGAAAAATAGTGACCCCTTTGCCTCCAAAGGAAACATTTTTGGATGATCCGCTTCGTGTTCTTCGAGCTATTCGTTTTGGTATTGCAGTGCTGCTTTTTGTTTTTGTTGCTTGATCCAGTTTATGTAATATAGGTTTTAGATGTGCTTGAGAATATGGAAAATAACTTATATTAGCTGGCAATATATATAATTCCATGTAAACCATTTTCAATAGAACTTTATTGATCTTGCGAGTGGTTGCCTTCTTTTTCGTTTGCAGGTGATATACTGCTTAAGGACCTATTTTTTTTAGATATTTTAAAGTAAAATGGTTTTCCTAAAATTATCCAGTCTTCCACTTGGTGTTCTAGTGATGCTTGTAGCTCTGTTTGCTTTTATTGAAGTTATACTTCTTCCGGCTTCAGTGGTTGTTTCCATTTTACATTAAGGAACTGTACTTGTGCACACAGCATTAGAAAATAAACACATGGATAATGATATAGTTCACTCGTATTTATGTTTCTCAGCGAAGTTTTTGGCACATTTGCAATATACAGACCTTAGTTATGCTTTATTTCTTGTACTTTGTACTTATATATATAAGTTAGGGTGTAGATGTGTGACCTAAGACACTACTCTTCATAGCCATTAATCTCTTCTTCTCTTCCTTCTCCAAATCCTAAAATTTCATATTCTAACTTGATATTAGAGCATTGATCATAATCTAAAGCCTAAAACTTCTTCGGAATTCCTCAGAAATTGTCTGACATGTCAATAGTGGAAGTCGTCAGAAATTGGGAGGCTGACGTTAGCATTGAAACATGTTAGACTTTCTGAAAATCACATAATCAAATTGGTCCCTCTTTTCTAAGATTTATTGTTATTTTTCCAGAATTTTTCAAAGCCATTTGATTGGAGTATCAATTTTTTGAAAGATTTTCAGCCTTCTACTTTTGTGAGTTGCGATCTGGCTTTTTTGAGGAGTTCTTCGACTGTTTTTGCTTTGAAGCAACAGAAGTTACCAAATCCCTTGCAGTTTCGTTGCATTTGGAATGTATTTTTGATTTTTTTGGCCAATTGTGACTGTCAGCAGCCCTATTCAAGACCTGTACGGTTTGTGTTTTGCCGCTGGTTATTCTTTGGCTATTGTTTAGGTGCTGTTTGATCATTGGTGAGTACTCCAATGTTGGTTAGCTACTATTAGTGGTATTTCTTTGGTATACCCTAATTCTTTGGCTGTGATTTTCTATTGGTACTTGTGTTTTGCATTAATCTTGTTGTTTGAATATGTTGGGCGTGAGTGTAACTTCTGCTGGTATCAATTGTCTGTACAAGCTTTTTCTTTGGATGGGTATTTGACTAGAGATACTAAGAAGCCTAGTGAGTTTAGCATTTCCATGAAACAGTGGACATTTGAAAATACCCTAGTTATGTCATGGATGCTTAACTCAATGCATACCTCTATCTGCTGTGGTTTTCTATTGCTTGATACAACCCATAAATTTGGATCGTTGTGGCTCACACACACTCTCAAAGGGGCAACGATACCAAAGCATTGATATTCGAAAGAAAGTTTAGGAGACTAATTAGAAAGATAAATCTCTTGCTGTCTACTATATGGAGTTGACCACTTGGTTGCAGAAGCTTGATTATTATCAAAGTTTTCAGCCAGACTATGTCAATGATGCAACAAAATTTCAGCAGATGGTGAAGAAGGAACGTATATACGCTTTTCTTTTTTGGTCTTAATATTGAGTATGATTAGGTTCTGGTTCAAATTCTTGGCCGTAGTAAGTTCCCGAACTTACAAGAGGCCTATGCCTATTTTCAGTAAGAGGAGAGTAGGAGGATTGCTATGATTCATACTCCTACTCGAAAACAGTCTGCTTTGGCTGTTATTCTACAGTGTGACATCTGATTAGCCTAGTCCAAGTCTACTGATAAGAGTGACATTGGTGTTAAGGATAGTTTAAAGTGTGATTATTGTGGGAAGAATAGTCATACTAGGGAGTTTTGTTGAAAGCCGACTGGAGGACCTACACGTGGCTAAGGTAGTGTTGTGCGATCCCATGAACACAAGACTTAAATCTTTAGAGCCTCCATCTCAGTCTGGTGGTAGTACTTCTACTTCTTTTTCTTAAGCTGAGATGCCAACTCGCGTCTAATGACTTAGCTTGATGTCTCCTCTACCACCATATTTAATCATCCTTCTTCTTCTTTCAACTTTACTAAAATAGATATATCTGATTGTGCATTTAGTGTTTTATCCTCATATGTTCCTTGGATATTTGATTTTGGAGCCGCAAACCACATGACACTTTCTTTTAGTCTTTTTTTTTCATGTTCTACATGTTGAGGCAGAGATACGGTAAGAGTGACAGATGGATATTTATTTTCGGAAAATGTTCAACTAATTGGTCTCCAACCTTAAACCTTTCATCCGTTCTTTGTGTCTCTAATTTTTCTACTAATTTATTATCTGTTAGCTAAATTACAAATTCCTTGAATTGTTTAGTGATTTTTTATCTTACTTATTGTATCTTTTAGAAACTAGAGTCAAGGGAAAACGATTGGCAGTGATAGAGCACATGTTGGTCTATATTTTTTATATGTTGAAGTTTCATCTCATTTTACGAGTCAAACCCTTCACACAAATGGTGTTTTGACTTTTCAGCTATTACATCAGTGACATAGATGTGTGGGACATCCTTCATTTAGTGTCTTAGAGAAACTTTTTCCTTGTCTAGTGAAGCAGTGGAGTAGGCGTACTTTTCTTTGTGATGCTTACAAATTTGCAAAGCATAACCACCATTCATCTTATTCTATTACCAATAATAAAAGCACTGCTTCCTTTATTATTATTCACTTTGATGTGTCTACTTTTGGTTATCATTGGCTTGTCACTTTTATTGATTGTTATTCTTGTCTTACTTGGTTTTTCTTACTCCATACTGAAATTGAAATTTTCTCTTGGTTTAGAACTTTTCATAAAATACTGACTATCCAGTTTGATTCTAAAATCAAAATTCTTCGGAGAGATAATGGAACTGAATACATAGATGGAGAATTTTGTTCCTATTTTAATAAGAACGACATTCATTATCAAACCACTTGTGTGGGTATATCCTTGAACAAAATGGTTTCGCTGAGCAAAAAAATTACCAACTTCTTATGGTTGCTTGTTCATTGATGTTCACTGTGAATGTTCTTAAATCTTTTTGGGGAGATGCTATTTTTACTACAACTTATTCTTATTAATCGTCTCCCATGTCGGTCCTTCAATTTCTGTCACCTATTAAGTGCTTCTAGGATTTATTCTATTCATTCCATTTCTTCTCTTCCTCTTAAGATCTTTTGGTCCATTTATTTCGTACATGATTACAGATCCTACGGGCAAAACTTGACCCCAAGGCCTTGTGGTGTGTTTTTATTTGTTACTCTTCCACCTAAAAAGGGTATAAATGCTATCATTCTCATATTCAAAAGGTGTTTGTTAGCATGAATATTACCCTTTGTGAAACTGAGACATTTTTTCCTAGTTTTCAACCATCTTTTTAGGGGGAGAATACTACTGTGGGTGAAGAGATGGTATATCAGACACCTCTTCAATTGCTTGTTTATTGGAATATTGGTAAGGGGGAGCAACAACTTATTGAGGAAAAAGGAGGTGACAATAGTAGTTAATGTAGTACTCGTTTTGACAAGGATAACTTGAAAACTTATTCTCGGAGTCAAAAGGTACAAGTACGGGCTACCCATGTGTTGCCATGTCAATTGAATTTCTTTACTCTAGTTCAGACACCACCTGGTGATTTATCTGCNATAACTTGAAAACTTATTCTCGGAGTCAAAAGGTACAAGTACGGGCTACCCATGTGCTGCCATGTCAATTGAATTTCTTTACTCTAGTTCAGACACCACCTAGTGATTTATCTTCTAATGAACCTTCGGATGTTACTCTTGTTGATAATCTTGTTGTTGATGAGTCTGACCTTCCTATGCAGTTAGAAAGGGTGTTAGAACTTGTAATCAACACTCTATCTCTAACTTTATATCTTATGATTCCTTATCTCCATTTTATTGTGTTTTTGTTTCTTCCTTGTCTTCTGCATCTATTCCTCAGGGTTAGAACGAAGTTCTCATTGATCCTAAGTGGAGAGAAGTTATGGAGAGGAAATGAAAGTCTTGAGAAAAAGTGACACATGGACGNTTTTATTGTGTTTTTGTTTCTTCCTTGTCTTCTGCATCTATTCCTCAGGGTTAGAAAGAAGTTCTCATTGATCCTAAGTGGAGAGAAGTTATGGAGAGGAAATGAAAGTCTTGAGAAAAAGTGACACATGGACGCTATTTACTCTTCTAGACAGAGCAAGGGCACTGGGGTCCAAGACATTGATTATCTGGAGACTTTTGCCCCAGTGGCAAAGATAAACTCCACACGTGCCTTCTTTAATGTACAACTAATCTGGGTTAGAGTTTTCAGTAATTAGACGTGAAGAATGCTTTCTTCATGAAGATTTAGAAGAGGATGTGTATATGAAAATTCCACCAGGTTTTTTTCGAAGTAAACTAATGAAAAGGTATGTAAGTTGAAGAAGTCTCTTAATGGGCTAAAACAGTCTCCTAAAACTTGGTTTGATGGGTTTTCCAAAGTCATGCTTAAATTTGGATATAAATAGGGCTATGCTGATCATACTATGTTCATCGGGTTAATGATAAGATAACTGTTTTGATTATGTATGTGGATGACATAGTAATAAGCAGGAATGATGTGCAGACAACTACCAAATTTAAAGCCCACTTGACTAAAAAGTTTGAACTCAAAGATTTAGATCTATTTGGATATTTTTTTGAGATTGAGGTTTCCAGATCAGATAAAGACATTTTTTTTTCTATTTGAGAAAGTATGTTCTTGATCTTTTTGAAGAAGTAGGCATGTTGGGACATAGACCTATTGGTTCTCCCATTAAAGTCAACCATCGATTAAGTAGTGGAGTTGGTGATGTATTTGATAAGGAGAGTTATCAGAGATTAAGGGAGAGATTGATATATCTCTCTTATGCTTGTTCAAATATTCCTTATGCATTGTCAGCCAGTTTATGCATGATCCCTCAAACTCCTTATCTTGAGGTTGTTTATCATATTTTGAGGTATCTCCGGTCAGCTCCAAAAAAAGGGGTTTTATTCTCTAAACATAGTTACTTGAAGTTCGAAACATTTATGGATACAAACTTGGCAGGTTCAATGGTGACAGACGATCTACTTCGGGTTATTGCCACTTAATAGGAGGAAACTTTGTTACTTGGCGAAGCAAAAAACAAGCAGTGTTAGCTAAGTCTAGTAATGAGGTTGAATATAGAGCACTGACTCATGGAATTTGTAAGCTTATGTGGCTTCAAACCTTAATGGGAGAGCTAGGAATTCATGATCGATGGGCCTATGAGATTGTATTGTGATAATAAGATTGCTATTAATATTGCTCACAATCCAGTTGAATATGATAGAACTAAACATATTGAAATTGATGAACACATTATGAAAGAGAAGTTGGATAAGAGTTTGAGTTGCATGTCTTTTGTGAAATTAGAGAACTAATTCACCAAAGTTTTCGCCAAGGGGCTTACTAGCAAGATTATGCCCCAGCTTGAAGGGAATATTAGTTATGCTTTATATTTTAGCTTGAGGATGTTCTTGTACTTTGTGTTTATATATATAAGTTGGAGTGTAGTTGTGTGACCTAAGACACACTACTCTTCACAATGGTTTTTCTTCTCTTTTCTTCCTTCTCTAAACCCTAAAACTACGTATTCTAATTGCACTGTTTATTAAAAAATAATGCTTACCATAAAATCTCAAGATTTCAAACGATCATTTTGTGGTTCTACCCTAAGTTTACTTTCTGTTTTTCCAAATCTCATCCTTCTCAGGTGAGATGCTCTGATCCTGATAGTTATAGCTTTTGACAATAAATGTGTTGTTGCTTTTTCTTTCCTCTGTTGTACCTAGTATAAGTACATATCAGCATTATTTTATATGTGGCTTGAAGGATGTATTTGTTTGTTTTTTCTTAAACAATCTTTCATTGGAGAAAGGTAGTAGTGGTTGAGCTACATTAGGGGTTGGTGATGCGGTTAGAGCTATCTATATTTCATAGTACCATAGCACCTTATTTTCTTCTCTCATGGAAAATAAAATTACCACCAAAAAAAAGGGGTTGAATTTGGGATTTTCAGTCTCTCTCCCGTATCTTGATAAAAGAAGAATACAAATATAAAATAAGAGAGATTAGAGATACAAGATTGAGGACACGATATCCTCAATGACAACAACAAAATGAAGAAAAAGTCAAATAAGAAGAAACTGATATGCTAAAGGAGATTCGTCTTGTAATTTTGCCACAAATCCGACAAAGTCACCATTTTGAAATCTCCTTTTTGATTTGGTCCATGAAGACGCGAGGAAAAAACATAATTTTTTTAACAGGCTAAAGAGAAAATAATCATTGAAAATTCTTGCATTCCCCCACCACACCCCCACCCCAACCCCCACACCCACACCCATCCAATGGGGCTTTGAGATTTGCTGCCACCTATCATAAACCCTTCTCTGATTTTTGCAATATGTAATTTCCATAATATAACTATCCTCAAAGAAATGTTTTTTGTTTGCATTTATGTTTCCTACATGATGTTGGTCATTTTAGGTGCAAGGTTTGGATTCACACTAGATGAAGAGCTAATCAAAGCCGCTGGTGACGATGATGTGAAGGCTGCCATTGCAGACAAAATTAGCAGAGAACGTATTGGTCATGAAGTATGTTAGTTCTATAGTTTCTCCTATAGAGTGGTTTCACAGGCTGAGTAATTTCCATTTGTTTCATGTAAAGTCAAATTATCTATAGATAACAGGCACCAACACAAACATGGGATAGAGATACTATATGACACAAACATGTTGATGTGAAATTGTTTAAAAATGTAGGAGACAGACACATGGGAAATATGCTAAATATATTTATTTGGTTTTTTTATATATTTATGAACATATGATACAATAGATATATTTTAATAATTATCATTCAATTTTTTTTCTATAATTTTAGGGCTAGTTTGATAACGTTTTTACTTTTAGATTTCGGGACAACAAATGAGAACTTTAAACTGTTTATGTTTTCATTTTTGAGAAAATTAAAAATAAAAAACGTTTGATAACTATTTTTGTTTTATTTTAAATACATTTATTTTGTTGCGAGGTGGTAGTGCATGGCGGTTTTTTTTTTTTTTGGGGGGGGGTAATGGTGGGTGGAGGGGTTGGGTGGTCAGTGATAGTGGGGGCAATGGTGGTAAAGGTGGATTGTGGTGGTAATGGGGTGGCGATGACAACAAGTGGTGGTGGTGGTGGCAACGGGGGGATGATGGTGGCCATGACAGAGGATGGTGGTGTGGGGTTGTGGCGGTGGGGGTGGTAGTGTGAGTGGCGGTGGTGGTGGGGGTGAGTGTGGGTTATGATGGAAAGTAATGCATGGCAATTGTGGCGGTGGATAGCTCGTGGTGGCGGCGGGTGGTGGTGGCAAGAGTTGTAGTAATAATCGCGACAAGGTGGTGTTTGGCAGTGATGCCCATTTTCAATTTTGCTAATTCTAAAAACATTTTTTTTTCAAAGACTGACTAAAAGAAAAACAAAAACAATATCGAAATGTTAGCAAACACAATGCATTTTTTAATTTTCCAAAAAAGTGAAAACAAAAACAAAAAACTGAAAATAAAAACAATTACCAAATGACCCCTTAATATTTTACATGAAGAAATCACCACATAAAATAAAATACCAGATATACCGATACATATTCATCATAAACATCCTTGCTTTAACAATCAATGATTGCTAAATTTACAATTTTCACAAATATCCCGCACTCAAACCTTAATTTCCATTAAATTTAAAAAAACCCCAATTTCATAACCATGGTTTTCATTAATTGTTTTTAATTTTGTAATTGTGTCCAAAATCATGTTTATAGCGGTGTCCTATGCCCATAGTGATTGTAGCTCTTTTTATTATAACTTTGACTTATATCTCTTTAAAATTAATTGCAAAAATTACTTATGAAGTTAATTGAAAAGTTTTTAAAATTTGAAAAAAAAAATCAATTGTGTCCACATTGTCTCGAACATATCGGTCGAGTGTCCGTAACATGTTCGAAAAAAAAAACATAATAGTTATAAAAACCGACACATTTTGATTTTGGCGTGTTAAATCTTGTCCAAGTGTGTCTGAAGTTTGTCCATGTCCTAGATATGTTCAACACTGACACTCTGACCAAAATTAAGTGTTTGTGCTTCCTAGTCTGTGGGAGATACTTTTCTTTGATGTACTGTATAATATATATTCATGGCCCTCTCTTATTGTCGGCTAATTGTGCAGGTTGATCTTATGATATCTGGCAATCAACCGGTTAAGGCAATGACCTACATTTCTGACTTGCTTTTATTTTGGGTTGTCTTCAGTCTTCCTCCTACTTTTGAGCCTCAAAACTCAAATGGAAGTGATAGGTTGGTCAATGCCCAATACAGTGTTTTTCTTAGTGGTCAAGATTGTTTTTGGTGAAAAGTGTAAATTTAGATTACTGAGAATAATGTTACTTCAAAACCGAGGCTTTCGAGGCTAAATGCCAATGTCAATTGCAATGTGTAGTGATTATCAACATGGGAGAAACAAGGCAACATTGTAGATGTTCAATGAAGCCATGAAAGATAATGTCTAAATTTTTAGCACACTTTTGAGAGTCAGCAATCAAATGCAAACAATCATGATGCTCAACGAAGCACTTAGTTTGAGCTGTTGCTTCCTGTGTATTCTACCAAGTTTTGTGGTGGTTCATTTAACTTGGATGGTCATCTACTTTGGTTAAAGAAAATTACTCACTGCATTTGTTGCTTCATGTTGAATCTCGCTGTTTAGAGTGTAATTTAAGTGCTGGCCACTAAATATTACCTCTTGCTTGGACATCCTTACATCTCGTCGTGGGTAATCTATAAAATTTGTAGCTACACGTCAGCTATTTTCTTTATTGGGCACTATATATTTCAAATTTCATCCATAAAAGAAGCAAACAAATGCAGTGAGATGAGTAATACCTGTTAATTTGCACAACTACTGTAAATTTCTATTCATATGTCACCCCATGGTTGAAAGAAATCTAGATTTTTTAGATGGGCTCAGCTCTATTCCTATTTTTTGTTTTCCGACTCTAAATTCATGTGGGCTTTCATGTTCCAATTCCATCTCTATTACCTTTGGGGTGCTGTTTAAAATGGCAACTAAGCTGTGGATTTTCTGTCTAATTTAAGTTTCATGCATACATAGGTACATATGTCCATAGTTACATGCGTAAATACCTTTGTTATCCTGTGTACCTTCAGACATTTTCCTAGGTATAGATTAGCTTCCTTTTTATTTGTTTGATTTATGTGTGACTTCTTTATATGTTTTTTGGAAGCAAGTCTACGTTATTCATCTATTATTCTATCAGGCTTTACGTGGCTTACACGGATGCTGTATGGAGACTTATGCAAGAAATTGGATTATCTACCTTCAGTGTAAGTGTGCAATGTATACTTTGTTTTATTTGATAATCTCAGTTTCCGCATGATTTCTTGTTGATAACATTGATGAAGTTACACATAATTATTGTTTAAATTCCTTTAGACATGCGTGGGAAAATTAAATAAGGCAAATTTCATTTACCCCCTCGTCGTTTGGGCGTGTACCACTTTCACTTCACTTTGGTTAAAAAGTAATCATAACCCTCATGTGGTTTGGAATAAATTGAAGAGTGCTGCTATTTAGGACCTCTCAACCCGCACTATCCTCTAAACTGATTTCTTCTCTTTCTCTCGTCTTTCTCTCTCCTTGATTTTACCTCCCCTCACCACTCAGATTTGTATTTTGGGATGTAGGTGATGTAGGACAGCTATGCAAAATCAAAATTGGTACTATTTAGAGGTTGTACTTTATCACATCTTTGAATTTGTCTTTACTTGAATATCTTATGTGCTGCATCAGTAGGACTTCAAACACTCCACCACAAATTGCAGGAACTACAACCAACTGTATAACAAAGAAAATATTTGGTTACTTGATCCAAAACAAAAGTTCATGGGTAGTCCTCTCACAGAGAATACAAGCATTGCTACACCTATACAGATCATCACAGCTTCCCATCAGTTAGGATGATGCGAAAGGTTTCACTGGATTTTAGGATGATGAAGGTGATTTTAAAGAAGTTGAGAGTTTAGAAGAAGAGGCAAGGGTTGTAAAGAGGCTAGGTCTAATGCAACGAGTCACCAGGTATATTTTGACCATGTGGTACTGCTCTGCAATTGCCATTACCTATTCCTTTAAATTCATCTGAATTTGAATTGTCAAAAAATTGGAAGGTGGAGGTTTTTCTGGATTTCTATGGGTAGATTTGTCGGGCCAGTTTCTTTCTTCTCCTTTGTCAATTTCAATAGTGTTCCTCGAGAGGAAAATGTCTAAGGTGGGAGAATTGAGGTGTAATGCAAACAATGTGATTTTCTTGTTGAAGGGGGTAGGGTAAGGAAGTTAAATCTCCAGATAACAATATTCCTATTGCAATTATGGATTGAAAGGAAAATTTGCTCACTGTTATGTTGATAAGGAGGTTTCTGTGGGTGGGGAGAAGCTACATATGAGATGTGAGGAGGAGAACCAACATGTCGAAAATGGGGTGAATGGGTAGTAGTTGTTTAGTGAGTTCAGTCGAGTTAGTTTGAGAGTTTTGTTTCTAGAAAGGAGCTGCCATGCCATTGGTTCCTCTTGAAAGGGATAGGGTAGAAAACTGGTTGTGGGGCAGGTGGTAGGCATAGAAACAGATTGAGGATTGAGGGAGGTGATGAATTTGAAATATGGAGTAAAGAAGGAAGTGGACTTAGGAGGCATGGTAGGAGTGATAATGTTTCTCAATGAATACGCTTAGCTGGAATGTGAGGTTTGGGTAACACTAGGAAAGGAAGGAATACTAGGGAGGTGGTGGTCAAAGCAAATCTGACTGTTGTGTTTTTTGCAAGATATTTAGGAGGAATAAGTTGATAGTATGCTTGTTTGTAGTCCATGGGGTTATTGGGGTTAAGGATTGGATCATATTTGCCTTCTTGGGACAAGTCATGGTGATAACACAGGATGTCAAGGTAGTGTCAACTTTTATGCTGGATTTCAAAATGAAGGATGGAGTGGATTGGTTGTTGTCTGGGATCTATGCGCCGAATGTGTCTAGGATTAAGTGGAACTTGGGTTAAGGGTTTAGTGTGATTAGATTCATTTTTAAAAAGTTGAACGAGGTGAGGAAGACTAGAAGCGCAACAGACTTGAATGATTTAATCAACGAGACTAATATGAGGGATCCACCCTTGAATAGGGCAACGTTTGCTAAGCCAAATTTTACAGAAAACCAGTTTGATCTAGATTAAATAGGTGTTTGGTCTCATCAGGGCGGGAGGAGTGTTTTCATAGTTTGAGACAGAAGGCGCTGGTCCAACTGGTATCTGATCACTGCCCTGTCACTTTAGATTGAAATGCCTTACGTGGTGTCTAGTTCCTTTTAGATTTGGAGATATGGGATTAGTACATCAGTTGTTTAAGATAAGCTTCAAAATGTTGTGGCAAGTTTGTACGGCGTATAGAAGAGAAAGTTTTAAGTTTAAGAAGCAGTTGGAATATGTAAAACAAAGCCTACAGGTTTGGGACAAGGAGGTCTGATATGAGGTTCGAAAAGATCTAGTTGTGATGGGGAGTTGATATGATGAAGGGTGGGGGCTCTAAATGACCAATTGAGGAACGAAAGGGGCAATCTTTGAAATGAGTTGAGGACTGGGTGTGGAATGAGGAGATTTTTTGGAGACAAAAAACTTAGTTTAATTGGATTATAGATTAGGATAATAATATAATTTGATCCTCGGGGTGGAAAATTAGAGTAGGAAGAAGAATTTGATAAATAAATGGGAAATAGGAGATGAAAGGTGCATGGAGGAAGAAATAGTTAATTTTTTTGAAAAGTTTTATTCGACATGGAATTTTGGGAGGCTAAGGTTAATGGGGTTCTAATCTTTGTCCTATTAGTAAAAGGAAAGTGAGTTTGTTGGAAAAATCATTCTAAGGTTCCTACGAGTATGGGTAGGGAGAGCCCAAACATTTGTGGGTTATACATGTTGATAGCTTGGTAGGCAATTTGTATAGGCGACCAATTTGGGATTTGAAGGCTAGATTCTTGTATGTGGTGCTTCTTTTTGCAAGTGACGGGGTAAAGTGTTTATTATTTGTTGCTTTAGGGTTGGTTTTGGAGATTTGTCACTTTTTTGTCATCTTTTGGATTTGGAAGATTCATGAACAAAAGTATTCTCAAGTTGAACTTTGGGATATATTCATTTTTTGGGCTCCACTATGGGCTTTGATTGAAAATAATTTAAGGGNACGGGGTAAAGTGTTTATTATTTGTTGCTTTAGGGTTGGTTTTGGAGATTTGTCACTTTTTTGTCATCTTTTGGATTTGGGTCATTTGGATTTGGAAGATTCATGAACAAAAGTATTCTCAAGTTGAACTTTGGGATATATTCATTTTTTTGGCTCCACTATGGGCTTTGATTGAAAATAATTTAAGGGATGGTCTTTGGATTCTATAGTTGGAGATTTGATGGAACTTTGAAACCCTTTTTCAAGTAAGAATTTAAATTAAGGGTAAATTTTGCTAGCATCCACCCCCTAAAAATGGCCTATTAACCAGGACATCTCCACCGTCATCTCTTGTAGGTTATATGTTTTTTTTACATCCTACCCCTACCGTTAGAGCNATTTAAATTAAGGGTAAATTTTGCTAGCATCCACCCCCTAAAAATGGCCTATTAACAAGGACATCTCCACCGTCATCTCTTGTAGGTTATATGTTTTTTTTACATCCTACCCCTACCGTTAGAACCATTACTGATATGTCCAAAAAGTGATAATTCTAGCAAATATATCTCCTTAAATGACAATGTTGTTCTTTAAATATAAAGTTGCAAAATATTACTCCAATACCCAAACATCTCTTTCATCAGTTGAAAGTTGAATATTATTTTGGTGTTAATTTGATAAAGTTTAATGTTAAGTTAAAGAAATTGAATGCCAATTTGATAAAAATGAAGGCCATTTTAATGTTAATTTGATGAAACTGAATNTGGTGTTAATTTGATAAAGTTTAATGTTAAGTTAAAGAAATTGAATGCCAATTTGACAAAAATGAAGGCCATTTTAATGTTAATTTGATGAAACTGAATATTAAATTGATAAAATTATTTNTTATTTTGGTGTTAATTTGATAAAGTTTAATGTTAAGTTAAAGAAATTGAATGCCAATTTGATAAAAATGAAGGCCATTTTAATGTTAATTTGATGAAACTGAATATTAAATTGATGAAATGGAATATTATTTGAATGAAATGTAATATTAAACTGATAAAATTAAATGTTCAATTGATAGAATTGAATGTTAATTTAATGAAATTGAAGGTAAATTTGGTATTACTTTGACTAAATTGAATTTTAAATTGATGAAATAATGTTAATTTGATAGTAAAACTTAATGTTAATTTGGTAAAATTGAATATTATTTACTTTAAATTGGATATTAATTTGATACAATTGAATGTTTAATTGATGGAATTGAATGTTCATTTGATAGACTTCAATGTTAATTTTTTGAAATTTAAGGTAAATTTTGTATTGGTTTGATGAAATTAAATATTAAATTGATAAAATTTAATGTAATTATATTTTGATAAAATGAATGTTAATTAGATAAAATTAAATATTATTTTGATAAAATTAAATTTTTAATTGATGAAATGTAATGTTCATTTGATTGAATTATGTAATTTTGATGAAATTGAAGCTCAATTTTGATAAAATAAAATTTTAAATTAATAAAATTTAATGTTAATTTGATGTTCTATTAGCACCACCCACCAAAACCCATATTTCTTCAATTGATTGTTAATTTGATGAAATTAAATGTTTATTTATTATTAATTTAATGGAATTGAATGTTAATTTGGTGTTCAATTAATGAAATGGAATGCCAATTTGATGGAATAGAAGGATATTTTGATGTTAATTTGATGAAATTAAATTTTAAATTGAAGAAATTGAATTTGAAATTGGCCAAGGGTATCTATGTGTGTGTATAAATACTTAAACACGTAGATAATCATATATGCTAATCGTATGCACAAGAAGGTAGGATAGAGAAGTGAAAATGATTTATGTTAAGGTTATTTGGGTAAAAATACAATTTTCGTCCACTCCATTAAAGATAAAATTTGATAAGGGGTGGCAGTGATATTTCAAAAACTATAGGGCTTGTCCCTGTAAGTAGGCCATATTACACGGGTCTCGGTGAAATTTGCCCTTGAATTAAGCTTCTACGATAACTTTCTTGATAATCTTAGCTAGGGAGGGATTGGAAGTATTTGTAGGGACATCCAAGGAAATGCAGTTTTTGTGTTTTCTTAACCAATAGGTATGATTATGCTGTGAAAGCAAAATTTTTGACATTTTTAGGTCTTTAGACTTGCAAATTCTATGTGGTTTCACCACTATTTGATTAAAGGTTACATATTTGTAATTGGAAAATTTCATAGAGTCTATTGTAAAATCTCGATCTATTCCATAGTTATGATACTATCAAGTTCAAGATTCGAAATCGTTATTGAAGGGAGGAGATTAAGTGTCAAAGTTATATCATTCAACCTCCGCATGCACCTTCATGTTTAGGATAAAGATAATGACCTAGATACCTAAGATGAACCCTTAGTTAATTTAACTTAAAATGATTAGGATGAAAATGGAATTGGAAGCAATTCGATTACAACTCTTAGGTGATTTTAAAAGAAAATTTTTTCTAAACTATTTTTTGTTTTGAAACATAGTTTGAGTCACAATCGGACTCCTCTTTGAGTAACACCCTTTACTGCTCAAGTTTTGCATGGTTTTATGCTTTAATAGTTTGTAGGGACTGATCTATGTTCGATAACTTTTGGTAGAGCGGTCTCTTTATGACTTAGGGAATGAAATGGGAAAAGACGACAAAAGGCAGTATAGGACTGATGTAGGACAGGAAAGACTAGGAATCAGAAAATATAAATAGAAGAAGAAAAAAGAGGTGGTGGAAGGGATTTACTTCATTCTCGCAAGAAATTAGTCAAGAAACACAAATTTTCGCAGAGAATACTCAATTTTTATTCTTAATCTCTCTATTGAAAATAATAGAACTTACATCTATATTTATAGGCTAAGTCTCCTACCAAAATAAAAACTACTATCCTAATAAAATTCTAAAATAGTTTTATAACCAAACTCTCAAATTCCTATATTACTAAAACTCTATAATAATTCCCTAGTCAAACTCTAATTAATACTCATAGTCAAGTAAATATTTCCTAACTAATATAATAATACTAAAACAAATAATAAAATTAAATTCTTCAATTTAATTTCATTTAATTCCTTTTTGATCTCGGTCAATTATCCTCGACTAAAATAAACTCTTCTTCGAAGAGTTAGAGGACCACAAGGACTCCAAAAAATCTGAAGAATCTTGTGTTTCAAGAAAATAACATTGTAGATCTCTATAGTAGAAAACAATCCCTTGATGCATTGCATCTTTCACAATCTTGTCTATATACACTATTATAGGTAAAAGAAGCATATAAATCAGCAGAGACAAAATATCAACTCTATTTGTAATGGCACCCTTTGAAACTCCTTTAATTTCTTCCGTAAGAACATCTTTTGAAATTGACTTATCAAAAGTAATTGATGTATGATGAGGAGAACTTTTAGGCTCATCAACGATATTTAATTTTAGCTCATCATTCAATTGAACTGGAGCTTGCGATTGTAGAGGAACTTCTTAGGGTAGAGCTTGTTCAACTATTTGTTGATGATTGATGGGTGAAGAAGATGAATCAAAATCTATCTTGTCCACAAGGTTCTTATTTAGTAGCTTAACTCCAAACATGGGAGTCAACTTGTTTACACCTTCATGTATATATTCTATTGATGTGTGAAGCGAACCCATTGATGCTTGGAGTGATTTTCGTCGTGAATTATGTGCTTCAATTCCAACACTTAATTCGGTATTGATAATCATCTTGACTAAAGAGGTGTTTTGAAAAGTTGCAAAAAAATTGAGGCCAAAGTGTAATTTTTGAAATTTTTGGGGGGCAAAAGTGTAATTTCAGAAACTCCAGGGGTTAGATATATAATTTTAAAAAGGTTTGGGGGTGTTTGTGCAATTTTAGTGGTGTTAGGTCTGAATTTTTGGTGAGTTTTGGGTACTGGTTCAAAAATAAGGAGGTTTTTTTGGATATGGACTAGGGTTTTAACTAAATTGGATCAAAGTATTTGAATAATAAGAAGACAATATGGTTGAAACCCTATTCTATGTACTATAAGAATAGTAGCCTCATGTAAATCAATAATAAAGGAGAAAACATTAGTACCACTTAACTTTATGATGCGTTGGTGAAATGTGATTGCCCTAATAAATTTGGCTAGCGATGTGGACGAGGATAGAGAAAGGAACATGATGAAATTTCAAGTTTTTTTTGATAGCAAAGAGAAGAAATTAATGGACATTGATTGTGGCTCGAGGTTGAGCTCTGATACCAAATTGATGTAGGACGAGAAAGACTAAAAGTCAGAGAATGCAAAGAGAAGAAGAAAAAAGAAGGGGTGGAAGAGATTTACCTCATTTTCGCAAGGAATCATTCAAGAAATACACAAATCTCTGTAGAGAATACTCAATTCTTATTCATAATCTCTCTCCAGTGAAAATAGTATAACTATATGTTGTATTGTTTGATTGACATCCATTCAACTATAGTTGTGCAATTGGGTTTGAGATTTGGAATTGTGAGATTGATTTTGAGCGAATTAATTCAAGATTAATTAAAATCAATCGTCATGGTTAAAGGTGGTTGTGGTGACTAAAGGGATTCTCATTGTTAATTTCTGCATTTGATTGAAAAGAGGTAATTGTGGTAGATATAAGTTTTAATTATTAATTGATTTGGGCTAAAATCTAAAAACATATTCACTCCCTCTAGATATAGTGTTTTGGTCTTCACGTGTCTAATCGTGAGGGAAGATCTATATCGGATTCCCCCTTCCGAAACAATAAAGGCGACACTAATAAAAATGCAAGCTCCTTGGCGGCAAATTGTTGAGGTGAGTTTGGGTTTATACTCTCCCTTCTTGCTATTATTTTATGGATCTAAGATCAGTTAATCTAAAAGTAGACAACTTGCTGAGAAAAATATTTCTTTATTTTATTGGACATTATGCCACCTTGAGGATTGTTAGGATTCGTGTGGTTGTTGGCAGCCACTTATTTGGGTTTTCTTCCCTTTTTTAGGTCCAGTTTGATGAAGGACCTCTCATACCTCCGTCCTTGTACTTCTTTTAATTCTTTCCATTAATTCTTGTTTCTTATCTAAAAAAATAAAGCATCTTCTTGGTCTTTTTTTTTTTTTTTTTCACATCACTCAATAATGTTTATTATGGTGCATTTGGCAATAGAATTATAAGCAGGCTGTTAAGGGGGTGGAACTCGTGATTTAAAAGTTTAAAGGTTGATTTATTCTGTCTTTTTGGAATTTGTAAGGACTGTCATGTCTCCTTGTTTTTTGGGTGGATTTCTTTGGGGATGTGGATATACCAGAATATAGGCAATAAATGCTGTTCAGTGTGCTGTATGTGTACTGTTGTTCTGCATTTTTTGTGCCTTCTATAGCAAGTTTTACTAATGCAAAATGCAAGTGAAGAATAATGAACTTTATGTGATCTGAGACTGCAATCTTAATGCTACTTGGTGTGATTATCAAAGCACGACATCAGTTGGCCTAAAAGTTCATCTACTGACTAGTTGGCATACTTTCTTTTAATGGTTGTGTACGTTGTACTGCAAGGTTTTTTTTTTTTTTTTTTTTGGTTTGTCATAGGGCTTTGTTGTGGATGTTGGTGCAAGGCAAAAGTTTTGTGAAGATATGCTTTTCATATGATGTTTTAACGTGTGGTTGAAGAGAAGTGGGGATAGTCTTTAAGATTGAGAGTAGCCATAATGTCCCACTGGATCATGGTTTTTCCGTCGTTGATTCCCCTATACCTATAGGGGATAGCTGAATTGAACTTTGTGCTCTCGTTGTTAAGGGAAAATGATGGGTTGGAGTGCAGGCAGGGTGGGGGGTTTAGTTGGAATTTGAATAAAAACTTGATCTTGAGGTCTAAGGAATCAGACCATTGCCTCGCCGGAAGCATGCTACAAAACCGGCCTTGTCTACATAGCAAGTTCAGTCAATGCATAAATCGTCGACGAGTGTAGTTGAACAGTAGTGGTCCTAATCCCTGGTCTCCTTCACAGCCCTTGCCTTGAGTCAACAAAGGAGGATTTCATTGTTTGATCATTCAAATCATGCACTAACTTCTCTTTTCTGTGGTTCAACCAAGTGGTGTTGGTTTTCCGTTCAAAATCAGTGTAGTTTTGGAATATTTTAGAATGATGAAGTCTGTGCTGTCTAAATAGCTTGTGTCTTTCCTATGGACCATCCCTCAAGGGTTTATACTTTATACTCTTTATACCTGGTGAAATGTGAGAATTGGGAATTGTGAACACCTGAAAGGATAGGGGATGCTCATAAGATGTGTGTATGTTTGGAAGAAAAGTACAAATAAGAAAAGTATACAAATATTAGTGCCCAGTAGGAGGGGTCAATGTTTGGTTGATTTCTGCCCTTCTATTTGGTCTTTAGTACAAGTCGAATTATGATGATAGGAATCTTAGTTGTAGCATTGATTTTTGCTCAGTCATAACTTTCAGTTCAGCATGAGTCATTGAAATTGGAGCAAGTGGCACTACTTGAAGAGGTTAAATTTAATGACAGTTTATTCGGAAATAAAAGAGTTGAATAAATCAAGAATCCAAAGGAGTTCACGGCCAAGGGTAAAGATGTCCGAGTAACATTGAAATGTTGCTGCTGTTAAAGCTATACATGTGTAAATAATAAACATAATTGGACAGAACAGTTGCGGAAATTGGGAATTATCATTCACGTGGTTACAATCATGTACTGGTAGTAATTGCACTACACACCTTTTCTAAGCCGTGTACTTGTAACGTGTGAATTATGATTTCTTGTTCCTTGTTAATATTAGGATGAACAAAGAAGGCTCTCTATGTATGCAGCATTGTTTCTGCCATTTAGAAAGACTGTGTACAGCGACAACAAAGCTAAAAAGGTACTTTTCTCTATGTTTGTGCAAGCAACTTCACATGTTTCCCTTAATGAACTATTTTTAGGTGTTAACATTGTATAAAAGAGAATAAGATTGTAGTCTTTCATGCAATCAGTTGTTGCCCCAAATGCAACCTGAGAGAGAGAGTGCGGGTGAAAGGGGGGGGGGGGAGTGAATTAGGTTGTGTGAGTTGATGACTCATTTTTAAATTCTCTTTTAAAGACAATTTTACTATCTTTAAATTCATTTGAGTGATTCTTATAGTGGTTTGGCCCAACCACGATGGCCTACGTCTTCTTTTCTGTCTTTTTCTCGGAGCTTCTCTTTTACTATTTCGATCTCCTTCAATGGGTGAAGATCAAACACCTTACAAGGTTTGTTTTCTTTGGTAGTTGAAGACACACCCTTACAATTTCAAGCTCAATTAATAATAATCACTCAAATGAATTCAACAAGAGAGAAAATCACAATAGGCCTTGTTACCAAAATCTTACAATAATGATCTTTCTTCAATATGTATATCACATTTTGAATGCCCAATAATTCCTCAAAAACTTGTCCAAAAGTCTTGCTTCTTCAAGCCTCACAATGCCCTTTTATAGTGAAGGCAAATACACAAAAAAATTTGGCCAAAAATTAGCCGTTAAGATGCCCCTACAGTCACATCCGGAGTTCTGGACAAATTCCAGTGTGTTTCTCGTGTCTTCCAGATGAACAGTAATTGGAAGTTCGAATAGCCTTTTGGATGCCTTTATTGCTTTTGTTTTATCCCATCCAAAAGCCTTGTCTGAAAGTCCGGATCTCACATCCGGAAGTCTGGAACTCCCTTCTGGATGGCGCACGCGGAATTCCCGATGTTTGGTGCTATACACTACCCTCCACTTTCAAGGGCGATTTTTACCCTCAAAAACGTCGAATATGACAAAGCCTATTTTAGACAAAGTAGTGGAACTTGAAGTCTTCTTTGTATATCCGTTTGAATTAGGTCAATAAGATATCGGATTAAAATGTTATATCCCAATTACCGAGCATATGTTTGATTCTCCTAATTGTCAGCATCTATGCATTACCTTCAACTTTCATGTCATTTTTCACCTTGAAGACATTCAAATCTGAAAATTTCTATTTCGCACATACTTGTAGATCTTGAAGTCATAGTTCCAACCCCAAAAGAATCAAGTTAATTGGACATTTGAGTAAAAAATTATGTCGACATGACCGAGAATATGTCAAATTGACTAATTTAATCATTCTTCTTCTTTGGCTTGTTTCTTTCTCTCCTTTGCCTTAATCCTTCAAATCTTGTTTTCAAGAAACATAATTATCTTCCCAAGTTAAACAAGTATCATATAAGTATGGTCATAAACTTCTTCAAGTTGTTCACTTATATCTATCAAACCTACGTGGTTTGTTGCTTAAGCTTCTCATATTTATTCCGTCAAATTCTTTTCATCTTCAATCAACCACTTTAGCAATGCTTATTCTCTTCATTTACTTGCATCATTTCATCTAATTGAGCATTTAATCCATGCACTTCTTTTTTCTTTTTTTGGTCTTTCATGCCTGGTGTGGCACATTGCTTATTCAAGCTTTCTCATAAACCTTGTGCAACACTTGACAACCAAACTTTACACAAAGATGAGTAGTAATACAAGTGTGTTTTTTATCATCACAACCTTGCTTAACCAAGCGTAGAGTTAACATTATTCCCCTTTTTGATAATGACAAACACTTTAAACCAATGTTGCATATAATTCATCTTCTTCATTAACCTATTCACATTTACAATGTCAAATGTAAACAGTGTAGTCAGAGCGAGAGAGAAGTAATTGAATTGGAAAATAGAACTCACTAATTACATTGACTAAAAGAGAGATATATAGTTACACATTTGGAATAAGACAATGACTCTAATACCCTCACTCATTAACACTTCCCCTCAAGCTGGACTAAAGATATCAAATAGTCCAATCTTGGAACAAATATTTTCAATTTTATCTTTACAGAGTGACTTGGTGAATATATTCGCCAACTGATCTGCAGACCATACAAAACAAGTAGTAACCTCTTTCGATTGAAGCTTTTCACGAACAAAATGATAATCAACCTCAATATGTTTTGTTTGTTCATGAATGACTGGATTTGAAGTAATATGAACTACAACCTAATTATCACAAAATAATTGCATTTGAAAGGTTATTGAAATACCAATCTCATGCAATAAATTCTTCAACCATATCAATTCACAACTAGTTTGAGCCATAGCCCTATATTCCACCTCAGCACTAGATCGGGCCACAACTCTCTATTTATTACTTTTCCAAGTCACCAAATTTCATCCAAGAAATGTGCAATACCCTATGTTAGATCTTCTATATGATAGGGAACCCGCCCAATCTGCATCAATGAAACCAACTACCGATAAATGTTTATGAGCTCTATATACCAATTCCTGTTATGTGGTCAGTTTTGTATTAAATTCCGTGGGAGTATCAACCGGTTTTATACCTGTAAGTCCTGTTTCAGTAAGTAGAGGCAATACATACTCTCGCTAAGGCAAATTGATACCACTCTTAGATGTTTCCATTTCAATTCTAAGAAAGTACTATAACTTACCCAAATCTTTAATATGAAACTTCCGTCGCAAGAATACTTTTAGAGCAATAATACTTTCACTATCATTCCCCGTAATAACAATATTGTTCACATAGACAACTAAAATGATCATGTCAGATTCAGAATTTTTACTAAACACCAAGGGATCTACTTGACTTTGTTGAAGTCCAAAGTTTAACACAGCTTCACTGAATTTGCAAAACCATGCTCAAGGTGATTGTTTTAGGTCACATATTGCCTTCTTTAATTTGCATATCTTACCACTAGACTCCCACTAAATAACAAACACAGGTGGTTGCTCCATATAAATTCACCATGCAGAAAGACATTTTTAAGATCTAATTGAAATAATGACATTTGAACATTTGTAACTAGATAGATAATAACTCGAATAGATAAGATCTTGGCAACATGAGAAAAGGTTTCAGTTAATACACACCATAGGTTTAAGTGAAACACTTGGCAACCAAGCGGGCCTTTAATCTCTTGATGGAACCATTAGACAAATACTTGATAATATACACCCATTGACAACTAACTAATTTCTTCCCCGAAGGAAGAGGAACAAGTTCCTAAGTCTGGTTTTCATGGATAACAATGAGTTCCTCTTTCATTGTTTGATAAGCAAGAGCTTCATGAATAGTGTGGGGAACAAAAGTAGACAAGACGGAGGATATAAAACAACGAAAAGTAAGAGTCAAGCTATCATAAGATAGAAAGTGTTCAATAGGTTGAGCAGTAGAACTCATAAGGAGGGTACATGAGCACTTACCTTTCCGAAGTGCAACAGGAAGATCATCATCCAAAGATGGTGGGAGATCAAGACCTTCAGATGATATAGAGGGCGGCGGGGGCATTTGGACAATAATCTTTTAGTGACAGGAGTACACCTGCGTAATAATAGAAGGTTTTATAGAAGGTATTGTAGCATGAGAGAAAACGGGCGAAGACAAATTAGGAAGGGGCAAAGGAAGGGAAGATTGTTGAAGTGCAACATCAGTTGCAACCTCAAGAAAAAAAGGAACAGACTCAAAGAATGTAACATCAACAAAGAAAAATTAACGATGAAGTTTCGAATTATAGCATTTTTATCCATTGTGTGCAAGAATAACCTAAAAAAATACAATTACAAACTCAAGGAGTAAATGGACTTCGAATATGTTTACCTAACTGACATGACTCACAATCTAAAGACGACAACTAACGCAAATGAGGAAGCAACTATTGAACTAACTGCAAAAGACTTTGCAAAGATGGATGTCCAAGTCAACAATGCCACTGATGTGGAAAACATGGAGTTTGAAACACAGAGTTGCAAGCAGGAATACGTTGCAGTTTTTGATAGTAAAGACTATTGCCTTCTTGACTTCCATCAATCATCTTTCTTGTCTGGAGGTCTTGAAACACACAGAAAGAAGGATAATGTTACGGAACAATTTAAAGGTTTAGTGATTAACTCACAGACAACAATTTGAATGGAAAGGTAGGAACATGCAAGACTGAGGAGATAAAGACAATGAGGAAGTAGGGTTTACAGTGCCAACTCCAAATATTGAGGATGAAGATGCATTAACTAATGTGACATGTTGGTTAGTTGGAACTTGATTAAAACTTATGAATGCACTCACATTACCTGTCATATGATCAGAGGCCCCAGAGTCAATGACCCATGGAGATGAAGGTAGACGAATGGGACATCAAACATGCTTTACCAGACTAGGCCAAAGTAGCTGTGGAAGAAGAAGTAAATGGCTAAATATTAAGTCTTAAATTAAGGGGATTGGATTTTGGAATGGTCATACGATTTACGCTTGAGCAGGTTATGTGTTGGGTGGTACTCCAGTGCAAAAGAGACTCTACCGGATTTCCGTTTTGATTATGATCCCAGAGAAGGGAATGTAACGACGTGGTGTCAGGTTATACGACATTCACAAGTTTGTTTGTGAAGGGGATGTAACATGGTGCAAGTCTTATATTGGGAAAGATGAGGAAACTACATACTTATGAGTTTGTTGGTTTAGCGGGATAATGGTAAAAAATGAAAGAAAGAAAATTTTCATATTTTTTTCATGTGTTTGTTTAGTATCAAGTGGAAAAAATAATTTTATTCTATACTTAAATTTTCTCTCAACTATTCAATTTTTTTTTTTTGGGCAAAAAACACAAGGAAAAAGTAAAAAAGTTGTGATCTGTAATCTAACTTTTCATTTTATCATTATTTTCCTTAAAATATGCAATTAGTTATTAATTTTGAAAAATTTTGGTATGAGGTAGGTTTACAATATAATCTGGCCCGGAGATCTGAGTTTGGGTAGATCCTTGTCCTAGAATTAGGTCTGATTTTTTTTAATTATTTATTTGTTTATTTGTTTTTTAATTTTTTAACTCTTAATTGTAATACATATTTTTTCCTTCTTTAGAATGAAAAATTCAACAAAAAAATGAAAAAATTTTAATACTTTTTTGCAAGTTTCTCATTCTAACTAAATACATGGGTAAAAATATATATATTTTTTTCATTTTCTATTCTATCACTCCAGTTTCGATCACTTTCACTTTTTATCATTCTTTTCTTCCTAAACAAATGGACCCTATAGGTGGAGTTAAAAAAAAGAAAATATTTGCCGAGATGTTTTGATTTTACTTTTTATTTTTAAATCTTTTGCAATGTAGTTGGGCCAAAGCTTATGTTCAGTTGAGCCGAGTAGAGTTGACTAATGTGCTCTTACAATGCCATTATTTCTTGTTTTTGTTGGTAAACATATTTCCTTGCCCCTATGCTATATTGTAAATGCTAATTTCTTTTGAGTTTTCAATTGATTTTATTTATGTCTATTTTTGCTTAAGTTGATGCTGCATCTGCTCTGCAGATTCCAGTTGTCGGTTACATTCTTCGCAATTCTCTCAAGCTAAAGTCCAGTGATGCTGAAATGGTCAGTTTAGACATGTTCTCTTTTAGTTTCTAGACTTCATGTGCTTGAAAATTCTAAATTTGTTAAGTAATTCTTTCCCAGACAATGTTTTTTCGTTGGTAAAAAATTCTAACTGATAAAATATGTTGCTGCTCTTTGCTCCAAGAAATTCTGTGCATACTATCAGAATTATTTGAAGTAATTTTTTTTTTTTTTTGAGGTTGTGAGCTTGCACAATGCAACTGAGAAGTTCTTATCCCTGATTAGTTTGATCTTGTCCGAAAAGGACTTCCAAACTGCTAAAATTTATTGGAAAAGAGAAATTATTGATGTTCCTGTTGGTTCGAAACTGCGAGTGTTGTCAGGTATGCCTGTTTTCCTTCCCTTATTTTCTTAATTCTTAGCAATCTTCTGTATATAAAGATCATCTTGTAGCTGTTCTCTACAGTGATAATTATCAATGAGCTTTTCTGATGTATTTACTACTGTTTGTTAGTTTCTAGTTATTGAGAGAAAATTCATCCGACCACTCCTGTAGCATTTGAATGTAATTAGCTTCCCAGCGTTAAGCGCATATACAGGATATTTCTTCTTGGGTTAAAATAAGGTTGGATAGTTCAAAGTTTCTTGCTGGGAAAAGTTGATTTTTAATACAAGTTGTAACAAATAGTTTACAAGAACCATTAAAGATAATTGTATGCGCTGTCTTTTAGCCTTGTTTCAGGCAACCTAATCTCTCAAGAAATACAATTTACAATCGCTTTACCGATCAGAGTTGAAGCGGGAAAACATATGCTTTTGAGGATAGAGAGTTAAAAAAAAGGTAAAGGTCTTACCCTATTCCTTCCTATGGTCAGGAATAGCGACCTTATTGAAACCTAGGAATTGAAACCTTGTTTGCGGCTGGCTTCTTGCTTTAAATTAATTGAAGCAAGAAGATAGAAGGCAGGACTCTAAGACTCATAATACCTACATATGACCTTTACATACCAAATGAAGGATCGATCTAAAATGAGAAGGACTAACTACCATAAGGATTAGACCAACCAAGGCCTGCCATCTAGATAAAAAAAAGAATTTTATCATAGAATGGAAGGAGAAAACAAAGTTGTAAGAAGATACTTGAGTTAAGCTAATTCTGTTCTAAATGAGAAATGCTATAAAATGTATGCTGAACTCTTGTGTCTATGTTTGGCTATAAGGCTGTCGAGAGTTGAAATTCAACCCCTAAATCCAAGATTGTTGTTTGGATCCACTCATCAGGTTAGGAGTTTGGATTTGGTCTAGATCCATTTGTGGAATTTAAACCACCGAAGGATTTCAATAAAAAGGGTGAGGGATGTTATTTCAAATCCAACTGCTGCAAATTCATCTCAATTCTCTCAATCTGTGATCTGCCTATCTGGCCTCGCATCATTTGACCCCAACTTGTTTAAGAAACTTCTTTTGACTCTCCATTGTAGTCTTAGCTCTCTCTCTCTCTCTCTCTCTCTCTCTCTCTCTCATGGATGCTAAGCTTCAACAATATTTGCACCTCATTGTCTATTGCACCATTTACTGTGTCCTTTCTGCAGATTGTTTTGGATGTAGACAATTTATCTTTTGCACTTTTGAATGCATTTAGTGAAGTCAACTATGGTCAATGGTATTCATGTTTGGAGGGTTCAACTGTTCATGTGAACAAATTGTATGTCTTACTGTCATAAATAAAGCTAAATACAAAAAATGTGCTTATCATGTCCATAGTGACCAACCACCAATGCAAAGATCAATGGATCTCTAGTCATATGGTCTCCAAACAATAGATTTGGATATCCAAGATGTTATATGCATAGATTTCAAACCAATGGCTCTACATCATCTTGGTTTCCAAGCACATGGGTTAAACCTTTTTTGTTCATAAAGCTAATTAAGATTCTAATATATTACACTTGAAGTTGCATTCCATTTACTAAGAAGATATTAATACATAACTGCTTTGCGATTATGAAGTCGTCAAACTAATGCTTAAAAATTAGACAATGTTTCGGTTTACAAGGTCTATTGCACTGCAACTTAATTGATTATTGATTTCATCAAGTTGGATAACATCGATTTGCTTGAATGCTAAGATATATTTTATCAAAAAGATAATTCAAGCCCGATTACTGAAGTGTTACCTAATAATTTTGTTCTTCTTAGGGATGGGAAAACAATCACAATTGTCAGAATGGATTACAATCTAGATTTTATATGGGATTGCACTAAGCACTTACTAAAGCAAAGAAAATCTGATTAGCTATGCTTTATAATAAAATGGGCCCCATGATATAAGATCCAAACCACAAGAGGCCTCACTATATCTTTTCTTCATAAAATGTTGAACCTCATTGTATGGTATCGAAAGCAATAAACNCTCTCTCTCTCTCTCTCTCTCTCTCTCTCTCATGGATGCTAAGCTTCAACAATATTTGCACCTCATTGTCTATTGCACCATTTACTGTGTCCTTTCTGCAGATTGTTTTGGATGTAGACAATTTATCTTTTGCACTTTTGAATGCATTTAGTGAAGTCAACTATGGTCAATGGTATTCATGTTTGGAGGGTTCAACTGTTCATGTGAACAAATTGTATGTCTTACTGTCATAAATAAAGCTAAATACAAAAAATGTGCTTATCATGTCCATAGTGACCAACCACCAATGCAAAGATCAATGGATCTCTAGTCATATGGTCTCCAAACAATAGATTTGGATATCCAAGATGTTATATGCATAGATTTCAAACCAATGGCTCTACATCATCTTGGTTTCCAAGCACATGGGTTAAACCTTTTTTGTTCATAAAGCTAATTAAGATTCTAATATATTACACTTGAAGTTGCATTCCATTTACTAAGAAGATATTAATACATAACTGCTTTGCGATTATGAAGTCGTCAAACTAATGCTTAAAAATTAGACAATGTTTCGGTTTACAAGGTCTATTGCACTGCAACTTAATTGATTATTGATTTCATCAAGTTGGATAACATCGATTTGCTTGAATGCTAAGATATATTTTATCAAAAAGATAATTCAAGCCCGATTACTGAAGTGTTACCTAATAATTTTGTTCTTCTTAGGGATGGGAAAACAATCACAATTGTCAGAATGGATTACAATCTAGATTTTATATGGGATTGCACTAAGCACTTACTAAAGCAAAGAAAATCTGATTAGCTATGCTTTATAATAAAATGGGCCCCATGGTATAAGATCCAAACCACAAGAGGCCTCACTATATCTTTTCTTCATAAAATGTTGAACCTCATTGTATGGTATCGAAAGCAATAAACAGATTGGTGCTTCCATGATAACCCCATTGATTCCTTCGTTCACATTGGAAAAGAAAACAAAACAAAGAACATAAACCTATTTACCCTTTGGAGGGTCATCATTCACCAGGAAACCTCACTGAAGAAGATGAAGAGGATGATGATCTGACAATGTACTTTCTCAACCCGTTGATCATCCATCAACCTGTAGAAGTACCCATATATTGCTGTATAATCCAACACCACGTCATTACATCCCTTTTACTGGGATCGTAACCAAAACAAACTTTGAGCAAAGCCTTTCTTGTTCTGGAGCACTACGCAACGCATATCCTGTGCACATATCCAACTCATGACCATTCTAAAGTCCAAACCCCAGTAATTCGTGCTTATTATTATCCATTTACATCATTCAAGTAAGAGCGTTCAAGATGTGAAGGCTCTTAAGTGTAACATTTTAAAATTTCAAATTCTGGGAAGAGGTACCAATGCCTTTGATATGTGATACTGGTACCTGGGCCTTCTGTTTGTCAAGTACCTGTTATTATTTGTTATCGTTACCGATACCTATGTGTTTTGGTATCGGTACCTTATCTCATTGTCGGGATATCGATACTTGATACCTAGGTACCGGTACCTAAGCCCACTGGAATTCAGGTACTGGTACCTATAGGTTTAGATACCGGTACCTGGTAATCTGACAGTATAATACCGATACATAATCACTTAGGTACCAGTACCTGAGTCCAGATTTTTCCCAAATCCTTTCAATTCACAACCTTTAACCACCCAATCTTATTTCAAATTCATCCAAGCTCATATAACATTCATTTACACCCAAAATATAGTCTATTAGGGTCAATTACATGTCCCCTTAATACAATTCACTAGTTCAAAACAAATTACATAATTAATTTACAAAATGTAATTCAACAGCCACATTCTGGCTCCTTCATCAATAAGGACCCAAGTGAGAGTTGTCCACCGGCATTTGTCTAACACTTAAAATATGTCCTATAAAGGGTGAACTTCGCTCAACTTCGCTCAATAGGGTATCTCTTAAGGTGGCTACTCCCTAACTCAGATGCATATAAAATGTTTATATGCAATTTATCAATCTATCATCCATTCAAGAATATACAATTCATAAATGGATACTACAATGTCATGTCATGTCATGAAATGAAACTCACACATGAAATGCAACCCAAGCTCTTCACTGGCTTCAATAACACATGCAATGTCATGCGTATGCATTTGGGCATTTTGAGCCCCACTATTGATGTTATACATCTAATGACCATTTTATAAAATTCTTGTGTCTTTTTGGGTAGGTAATTTATGGATATCACACCAAGGGTCTACCAGCCCACACGACATTTGAAGACATTGCACCCCAAGCTCCGAGAACGCCTACACACTTTTTTATAAAATTCCACCACAAGACAAGTGAGTGAACCAGGTAATCGGGCCTTACACCTGAGGGAGGATCTATCATTTCTTGTTACACCCGACACACATTTTTAATATAACCTGTGCGACGCGGTCGAACTTAGCTCCAATTCTTTTGAGCCCATATATCAACTCACCAAGGATGATGTTTGATTTAAAAGCATGCACACACACACTCACACTCAGGTCAAATGTCCGCGAATGTGATGCTATTTGTGCATATGCAAATGTAATGTACAATTTACAATTTTAATACCATGTTCAACATATTATGAGCATATTATGAACATATTTAATCTCTATTAACATTTTCTAATTTCTTAATTGTCAATCATATCATAAGCATATAATCACAATCCACAACATCACCAAACATGTTACATCATTTTTATTCAAATAACATACTTAAATTACAAGGCATTTTGTCATACCCCTTTAAGGCACAATTGTTATGTAAACACATAGCATGCTCAATTCATTACATTTCTCATGAATTTTCAAAATAAGCAATTTTATCAAACCCCTTCATACAGAATTGGCTCAAACATATTTCTATACCCTTCTTCCATACTCTAGTTACACTAGGGGTATGCTAAACAAGAGATTTCATTTCTAATCATTCTATCCATTTCATATACAACTCCAGGTTGAAAATAAATTTAGTTAGGAAAAGAACCCTATCTCTTGAAGCATAAACATGAACAAAAACCTTCACAAGACCCGAATTTGGCTTCTAAGCCTTGATCCCAAAATTCAGTCTTTGAGATGTTTGGCGAAACTCGTGATTTTTGGTACGTACACGTTGCTATTGTCGCATAGAACAACTGTTGTTCTTGGCTCAAAAGAGATTCGATGGTCGGATTGTCGTAGATCGAAGAAGAAAGTGAAGGAGGGAGAGTTTTTCTCTTCTCTCTCTCCTCTCTCTCCGGAATTGTTGAAGAAAATGGAGAGAAAAATCTGATTTCTCTCCCCTTTTATACTCCTTAATTACTTGGCCTATAACGCGCCACACATCTTTTTTTTTCATGATTCGATTTTATCTCGAATCAATTAAATCTCGTCCTGTGTTATGTTCTATACATTTTTATTAAACTAATTTTAAGTTATTTCTCGAGTTCCTCAACTAAAATCTGATCTCGTTTATTTTAGTGATGTGACGCCTTATCGTATTGTAAAAAGTAAAAAATTTGACTGTCTCAGAATTCAATGAAAATTGACTGGATAGCTAAATTTTGCAAGACGAATCCAACGGTGAGGTCTATTTCGCCATTTGAGTTCTAGAAAAATTTAGATTTTCAACCCGTACACTAACGATTAATTACCATTTTACCCTTTTTAATAAAATTTTAAAATTTTCGGGCTTTACAGTTCATATCTTGTTTCCTGTATTATCTTTGGCATTTTTCAAAAACTAAAGGGGCTGTTTGGTTTGTGTTTCAAAAATAATTTTCTGTTCTCAAACCAATAAAAACTCTTGAGATGTTGTTTGGTTAGCACTTTTAGAAAATGGCTTTTCACAAAAAAGTGGGAATTGAGACAAAAAAATCAAAAAACACCTGAATGATATTCTCCGAGTTTTCTAGCCAAAATAGAAAACAAGGGAAACGACCCCTCTTTTTTAATGCAGTCCACCCATCGAACTTCCTTAGCAGCAAAACATATTTTTTTCGTTCAAGTATAAAAGCCCTCCACTTAATGATTTTTGCATCTCCTCTCTGTCTGTCTGTCTCTCTCTTTTGTTTCTGTGCAACGATCACCTTTGTCGGAGCAACGAAGATTGGAGCTTCTTGTGTGTATTTTTGTAGGCGGAATTTCTTTCTCCACTTCGGCGAAACCAAAAAAAACACACAATCTGGGTTCAAGAACTTCGACGATCTCCGGTGTCTTCCCCATCCTCTCCAGCGTCTTTTTGTTTTCTACATCAAGGTTCCACATCTTCTCTGATTTTTTTTTTTTTTGGTATCTAGCTTCAAATCTTGAAGGTGATCTTGAGTGGAACAAGCACAAATAAGATCAGATCTTGTATTTGGCTTCAGATCATCTTCTCCGATTTTTTTTGCACACAGGGAATGAACATACCAACATTGGGTTTTCTGGGATACGAATTTGTGGATCTAGATTTTTTGGGTTACGAATTATGTTGATTGATTTATGGGTTACGAATTTGTGTATCTGATTTTCAGAACACACACATGCACAGTATGTTGATTGATTTTCTGGGCTACTCGAGTTCCTTGTTGACTGAACGATTGGGGGTTCTAATAGCTTGATCTATATATCAATTTGTTGTGGACATCGTTTCTTATGTAATTTGGTTATTTGGAGATTTTTTAGCGAGATAAGAGATGATCGATGTGCTGCTTCAACAAAGATTGGGCTTTTTTTTTTTTTGTACTTTAACAAGTTTAATTTAATATATTAAAATNTCTTCCATACTCTAGTTACACTAGGGGTATGCTAAACAAGAGATTTCATTTCTAATCATTCTATCCATTTCATATACAACTCCAGGTTGAAAATAAATTTAGTTAGGAAAAGAACCCTATCTCTTGAAGCATAAACATGGACAAAAACCTTCACAAGACCCGAATTTGGCTTCTAAGCCTTGATCCCAAAATTCAGTCTTTGAGATGTTTGGCGAAACTCGTGATTTTTGGTACGTACACGTTGCTATTGTCGCATAGAACAACTGTTGTTCTTGGCTCAAAAGAGATTCGATGGTCGGATTGTCGTAGATCGAAGAAGAAAGTGAAGGAGGGAGAGTTTTTCTCTTCTCTCTCTCCTCTCTCTCCGGAATTGTTGAAGAAAATGGAGAGAAAAATCTGATTTCTCTCCCCTTTTATACTCCTTAATTACTTGGCCTATAACGCGCCACACATCTCTTTTTTTCATGATTCGATTTTATCTCGAATCAATTAAATCTCGTCCTGTGTTATGTTCTATACATTTTTATTAAACTAACTNATTTCTCTCCCCTTTTATACTCCTTAATTACTTGGCCTATAACGCGCCACACATCTTTTTTTTTCATGATTCGATTTTATCTCGAATCAATTAAATCTCGTCCTGTGTTATGTTCTATACATTTTTATTAAACTAATTTTAAGTTATTTCTCGAGTTCCTCAACTAAAATCTGATCTCGTTTATTTTAGTGATGTGACGCCTTATCGTATTGTAAAAAGTAAAAAATTTGACTGTCTCAGAATTCAATGAAAATTGACTGGATAGCTAAATTTTGCAAGACGAATCCAACGGTGAGGTCTATTTCGCCATTTGAGTTCTAAAAAATTTAGATTTTCAACCCGTACACTAACGATTAATTACCATTTTACCCTTTTTAATAAAATTTTAAAATTTTCGGGCTTTACAGTTCATATCTTGTTTCCTGTATTATCTTTGGCATTTTTCAAAAACTAAAGGGGCTGTTTGGTTTGTGTTTCAAAAATAATTTTCTGTTCTCAAACCAATAAAAACTCTTGAGATGTTGTTTGGTTAGCACTTTTAGAAAATGGCTTTTCACAAAAAAGTGGGAATTGAGACAAAAAAATCAAAAAACACCTGAATGATATTCTCCGAGTTTTCTAGCCAAAATAGAAAACAAGGGAAACGACCCCTCTTTTTTAATGCAGTCCACCCATCGAACTTCCTTAGCAGCAAAACATATTTTTTTCGTTCAAGTATAAAAGCCCTCCACTTAATGATTTTTGCATCTCCTCTCTGTCTGTCTGTCTCTCTCTTTTGTTTCTGTGCAACGATCACCTTTGTCGGAGCAACGAAGATTGGAGCTTCTTGTGTGTATTTTTGTAGGCGGAATTTCTTTCTCCACTTCGGCGAAACCAAAAAAAACACACAATCTGGGTTCAAGAACTTCGACGATCTCCGGTGTCTTCCCCATCCTCTCCAGCGTCTTTTTGTTTTCTACATCAAGGTTCCACATCTTCTCTGTTTTTTTTTTTTTTTGGTATCTAGCTTCAAATCTTGAAGGTGATCTTGAGTGGAACAAGCACAAATAAGATCAGATCTTGTATTTGGCTTCAGATCATCTTCTCCGATTTTTTTTGCACACAGGGAATGAACATACCAACATTGGGTTTTCTGGGATACGAATTTGTGGATCTAGATTTTTTGGGTTACGAATTATGTTGATTGATTTATGGGTTACGAATTTGTGTATCTGATTTTCAGAACACACACATGCACAGTATGTTGATTGATTTTCTGGGCTACTCGAGTTCCTTGTTGACTGAACGATTGGGGGTTCTAATAGCTTGATCTATATATCAATTTGTTGTGGACATCGTTTCTTATGTAATTTGGTTATTTGGAGATTTTTTAGCGAGATAAGAGATGATCGATGTGTTGCTTCAACAAAGATTGGGCTTTTTTTTTTTTTGTACTTTAACAAGTTTAATTTAATATATTAAAATATTTTATGTGAAACCGTCAATCCGAACATATTTTTTGTTTTTTATTTTGTGAACCTGTTTTTAGAATCATCTAATCAAACAAGTTTTTTGTTTTAGAAAACATCAAAACAATTTTTCTAAAACTCTTTTCAAAAGCTATTTTCGGATACTGTTTTTTGAGATGAAAACCGTACAGGCTCTAAGATTTTGGCTAATAAACATTTAATTTCCTTTTTTGTTCTTTGAATTTTGTAGACATGTCTAAGATTTATTTTGTAAGCAAGAGTAAATATTGGGTTGAATGACGTTTTTCAAATGAATCACACTCATATGATCTCGTTGTGATGAGGAACCCCAAGAATTTTTAGGCTCCACATAGGTTGTACCGGTCGTTCTTGGAACCAGAAGGTTTTGGTCACGACCAAAATGAGCCAACTTTCAGTCGTTGATTTGGATACTAATGATTAGTATAGAAGTTTTGTTATCAATGTAGGTAGCATTGTTTGAATAGTTTTGTGACACCTTGGGAGTATATATTTGAATATTGTTAGGTACCCTTCCTAAATCAGATATAGGGTGTGAGAGGGAAATCTGGAGCCATACCAGATGATGGTGAAATACTAACGGTTGAGAGAAGGATAGAGTTGGCTAAAATATCGGAAGCCTTGGGGATGTTAGGGTAATTTTATAGGGAAACATTAGAGTATCTTTGCAGAAAAATTGAAGTTGGATGGAAAGACTAAAAGTTGGAGACTGGGGATTTTATGAAAAGTTCGAAAGTTGAAGCAAGTTTAAGTATGTGTTGTTGAATATTGGAAGGTGTACAAGTAATTTTTAGGGATGGCGTGTTGATCATGAAGGCTGATAGTGCACATCTGTAATAAGATTCTAAGATGTGCGGGCATAGCCCACCCCCTCTCTTCTGTGCTATAACTTTTCCGCATCTGCATGATTTCATTTCAAAGTTCAATGCTTGAGTTGGATTAGTCATGTCTACTAGTGTTAAATATCAATGTAGGAGGGCGACATTGTATTTCAGTGCATTCAAGAAGATAAGAATTTAAATTATTTTCTTTCTTTTGGTGTATGCAATGCCCCATAATAACCATGTAGACATAATGAAATTAATTTGTATTGCAAGGCTTCATGATGTTGAATGTGGAAGATAAAAAGAAAGGAAAAAGGAAAAATGATGTTGAACGGTTGACTTGAGGTAGGGTTTTGGTGTGGGAAAGGACTTGAGATGCTTGACACTGCAAAAAGGATAGGATAATGGTTTCCACATAGGTATTAATTATTCTACCATATTTCGAGTCTTAGTTTCTTTGGCAACATGAAAAGTCCTATCTGATATGCTTTAACATTGCTAAGGATGCAGTTGAAACATTTACTCAAAGATGTTCTCATAGAAATGAGTCTAGTGCATAGTTACCACAATTCACTAAACCTTTAACGACTCACGATCTGGGTACATCAATCTAAAACGTGGTGGGTTCGCGATCCAGATCACCAAAATTGACGATCCTAAATTACAATACTAACCCTAAATCAATTCGTTTTAGAATATGTAGCACAAATATAAAATACATATTAATTGACTACATGTATATACATTTATAATTATATATTGTTTTAGATATTAGAAAATCAAGTATAATTAGAAGATAAATGGTAACTAACTTAGTGTTTATGAATGTTTTGCAATATATAATGTTGTATGGTAGTGAAAACGATCTACATAAGAGTTCCAAAACGAATTGCGACCAAAACTACCGTACCGGCTAAACCTATCCCCATCGTACCACGTACTTAAGAAAATATCGTACCATGTACCCGTACCCAGTGTTATTTAAGGCGTAAAGCGAACCGAAGCGACCAAGGCTCCTAATGCCTAGGCGAGAAGCGAGAAGCGAAGCGACACGCTTTACCGAAGCAAAACGAACAGTTAAAAAAAAA
>CAUOFW020005458.1:206196-239957 GCA_963454935.2 Ilex paraguariensis
AATCAATTGTAAACAATTTCATATGTAATTATATACTGAATAAAAAAAAGCAGAACAGAGGCACATTTCACATGTACTAAAATAATTAAACATGGTATAAGCATAGACCACTTTTTGGTACCATTTGTATATATATAAGAAAAGAGAAAAGTATAACCAAGACATATCAGAGGCACTTCTTTGTAGAAGAATCTATTATTTACCCCCATTTCTGATACTCCTGCTTCCCTTTTTTATCATAATGGTCATGCAGTGCAGTCGCCTGACTCCCACATCCCACAAATATTCTAAATGAATTCAGCAACACAAGGAAAACAAATGAATGTGTTTTGTTCGAAATATTGTTTATTAGAAAAAAAAAAAAATAGACTAGCAATAATCTAAACAAAAAGTCATTAGTGATTAAAAAATAAAAGAGACTACTAACCTGTAATCAGAAAAAAAAAAAAAAAAAGTGAAGCAGAATCGCTTTTTATAATAAAGCGTTCGCTTTTTCGGTTTTTCTTGCTTTTTTCTCGCTTCGCTCACGTTCGTTTCGCCTGGGGTCCTCCAGGCGAGATAACCTCGCCTCCGCTCGCTTCTCGCCTAGGCGAGCTTTTCAAAACACTGTCCGTATCAGTATCACGTACCAAAGTGACCCACGATCCAGGTAACATTGGTCTAGTGTGGATTCTTTATACTTTTTGAAGTCAAAACTGAATAGAAAATACCCAACTCGATTTGTGGCGGTGATTTTATTGATCAAATTTTGATTCATCGACCTTTGAGTTTACCCAAAGACAACCATCCATCGACTCTATAATGATGTTGTATGCTGCTCATGCCATATTTGTTGTTTGTTATAAACAAAAGCCACGGACAAATATATAGAACAAAATAGAAAAATACATAACACAAATTTACATGGATCGGCTCGAAAGCCTTTGTCCACGACCGAATTGTAGTGGTAAAGTTTCACTATCAACAAAGGGGGATTACACAAAATTCTCTAATGAAGTTAATAGAACCAAACATGGAGCCCCAAAACTTGGGGCCAAAATCCTCAAGAGAAACTAAATGGTCTATAATTTGTTTATAGACCCAAAATATTTATCTCCTAATACAATATGGTTTCTAATTGGTTATGAAGGCAAAATCTAAAAAAATAGGATATAGATACAACCAAGATATGTCCATATAATTATGTTTTTTTTAAAAGAAAATTATTATTATATTTAATGTAATAATTATGATTTATAAAAGTGAATCCTACATCTATCAAAGATATATAATAATAACTAACCATTCAATCATTCAAACAAAATGCTAATTTACAACATGCAACACAATATAAAAATAATTTAATAGTCAATATTCAACACCAAGCTAAAAATTTAACACCTAATCAAGACTCAAAATTTTGTTTTGAAATGGTCGAAATATCTGAAACGTTTCTGTTTCCAAGGAGGTCGAAACGAATCGGTGATGAAATCGAAATTTTAATATTTCGAGGCGTTTCATAATATTTCAAGGTGTTTTGTAAAGTTTCAATGCATTTACATGATTATTTTAGAATGTTTCAAGGTATTTCAAGATATTTTGGTATATTTTGGCCAATGTTTTAGAAAAATAATTCTTAAATTTTTTTTTTTATTATATTTTTGAAATACGCCGAAAAGTTTCCATTTCCTAAGTAATTGAAATAATGTACCGAAATAAAATTTTGATCCTTGCACCTAACAGGCCAACAACATATGGAAAATAATTCAACCATCAACAATCAACATCCTCACCAAACTACATCCAAAAATTAAAACACCAAACACCATACGAAAAAAAAAGAGTACTTGGACACTATTGATTATTGATGCAAATGTAATACAAAAAAAAAAATAATTCAGCAAATGCAATACGAAAAAAAAAAGAAAGAAGAAATCCTATTGTTAAGTGCAAACAAACCCTAATTGCAAACCCTAATCATGGATAGAAAGGCCAAAAAAAGATAGAGAGAAAGAGAGGATAGAGCTTAAGNATACGAAAAAAAAAAGAAAGAAGAAATCCTATTGTTAAGTGCAAACAAACCCTAATCATGGATAGAAAGGCCAAAAAAAGATAGAGAGAAAGAGAGGATAGAGCTTAGGTACCCACCGATTGATGCACTGCAGTATTCTACTAGACACAGGGACAGTAGAGATGAGATTTGAGACTTGTCAAAGTTGCACTACAGAACTAGGAGGGAGGAGAGACGTCGGGGGGAGGTTTGTTAATGTTCAGTGATGTCGTCAGCGCAATGTTCATCTGAGTGGAGAAAGAGAGAGAAAAAGAGGGTATTGATGTTCGTCTGAGGGGAGGAGGGCACTTAGGGCGTTTTCTTTTCTTTTTTTGCAAATAAAGGCCCAACATTATTTGCTTCAGTGCCCTTGTTTTTTTTTAAAAATAACACATAATACCCTGTCGTATCCTATACCATATCCATCCACGTATCACTATGTATTTGAAATTCAATTTTTTTTTTTAATTATAGGATACTTCCTAGCCATATCAGGTATGTATTGGAAGCGTATCCATATTTAATACATATCTGATACTAATACTTTGACCCTTTTGAAGTATCCATGCTTCATAGCTAATTGACCTTTTACTTTAAGTGGAATTCCAAGACATCTACCTTTCCAAATCTATAAGGAGAACAAATTTCAACCAATTTCCTACTAGGAGTGGAATAAAAGACACCTACAACAAATCTCCATCTTAGTTTGTATTTTGGTAATCCATCAAAACCAAAGGGAATGAACAAGCTACCTTTTTCTAATTCCCATAAAGGGATACCACAAGCCTCCACGACAAATCTGTACCTTGACTTGTGTGCCCACCAAGTCATTAAAAACAAAAATGGACTTTCCAGTTGCCTTCTCCACAATAGCAGACATATAGAATCTCCATCAACGGTGATCACAACGTATCATCAAAAACTTTTGTCAACCGATTCCACCTCAACAACTTTATGTATTTGGATCTGCCATAGACAAACTGTTCTGACTACCAAATTTTTTTACATCGAATTTTGTTGTAGTCATCTCGAAATTGCAGCTTTCATACTAGTTTATTATGAAGAAAGGCCACAAACAAATATATAGAATGAAATAAAAAAATACAGAACACAAATTTACGTGCGAGCGAATCGTAGTGGCAAAGTTTTGCTATTCATAAAGAGAAATCATACAAAATTTCTAATCAAGAGAATAGAATCAAACATGGATTCCCAAAATTAGGGGCCAAAATCTCCAAGAGAAACTAAGTGGTCTATAATTTATATATAGACCAAAAATACTTTGTCTCCTAATACAATAGGGTTTCTAATTGGTCTGTTACTTGAAGTGGATATTCAAGGCATCCACCTTTCCAAATCCCTAAGGAGACCAAATTTCAAACCATATTGGTGATAGTAATCACAAAATGATTAAATGAGAAGCAACCTCAATGCAATTTTGCAATTATGAATCAGAGACAGAGGGCCAAAAGCCTGTACTGAGGCAAGGAATTCACTAATATCTTGAACAGTTAGCCACTTAAGGGGACCAATTTTTAATGCTTATTTTATTAGATATCTCTTATGTGCTATCTAAACCTGACACATTCGGCAGATGAACTCTTTTGGTGATCAGTATGTTGGAACATTGCTATTCATGTATTGGCTGTGGGTGACCACAAATCCAGTGGTTAGAGATGGAAAATATGAGAAGCTTCTTCATCAGTTGTGTGATATATTTTGGATGTTTAGCATGGCATAAGCAATTCATATTTATGGTTTGGTTGGTAAATTCCTAAAAATGGAGAGAGGGACAAGTTGGTTCTATTTGTATAAGCTTAAAGGTGGTCATGAGATTAAGAGACAATTACAAAAATAAGAAGACATGATACTCTTTGGGCTTGAAGTTATTAGTGAGCATTTCGAGTCAGATTATTGTGACAAAGAAAGAGGTTTGCAATTTACTTAAGTGGGCTTTTGGTCCTAATGTAGTATAATCTAAAGATGAAATTTTAGCTCTTTGTATTTGTCCAATGGTTTTGTGAGGTTTGGGAGGATCAGTCATTTTTTCCTATCGCTGTTTACCATAGTGAGCTAAGGTGATGTCCTTGATGTTTTTTTTTTCTTTGATGTTTTTTCTATTTGTTCTCATGGCTAAACATTTAATCTCACTTATAGGGTTGCTTCTACGAGAAATGAAAGAATTTTGGCGTGTTGCGCTATTGCTGTCAATGTGGTTGTACCCTCCCAGTATTGATTGTGTTGCAAATTCTTCAGAAGAGCACTTCAGATTGGACAGCAGAAAAGAAATGTTTGAGATGGTTGAGAATGCAATTATAAAACTAGGTAATATTTTATTCACCTTGTTGACCTTGAAAATATTTAATGGATATATAAGGTTATTTACATTTAATTCTCCCCTAGACACCGCAGTGATGGGAGTCTCGTGCATGGAATTAATCGTTTATTTGATGGCTAGCTAATACCATGCTTAGTTTTTCTGAGCATGAAAAGTGATCATGAAAAAACTCCAACTGTGGTAAGGTAATTGTAATTGTAATGACATTGTAAAATCCTTGGTTTCACAAAATGCTAGAATATACCCTAACATACTGGATTCAAGTATTTTGCCTTCCCAATATTTTTTAGGTTTACTTTTGTTTGCTTTATGAAGAAACATGTGAAGCCCCGTTTATTGCCCATCACAGGAAGTCAATTTTTGCTTGTTTGTGGTCTTCCAATTTCTAGTTGCTTGCTTGCATTATCTGTGTGTAGCATACTACGGCCTTTGGCTGGGAATAAAATGGAGAATGTATTCGAATTTACAGTTCTTATAGATTGAGAGTGTTTTGGAATGCACCTGACATGGTTATACAAATGAAGCCAAGCTTAGCACAATTTTTTTTTTTTTTTTTTTGGGGCGGGGTTGGTTTGAATAGGTCTATCACACTCAATGCGGAATATATGCCCAATTTAGATCGATGCATGTCAATTACAAATTGATTAATCTTATTGAGTCCAATTAACCCCTTTTGATCCCCCAATATTTTTTAGGTTTATTTTTGCTTGCTTTATGAAGAAACTTGTGAAGCCTCGTTTATTGCCCATCACAAGAAATCAATTTTTGCTTGTTTGTGGTCTTCCAATTTCTGGTTGCTTGCATTATCTGTGTATCACACTGCTTGCTCACACTCCTTTCGGCCTTTGGTTGGGAATGAAATGGAGAATGTATTCGAAATTAACAGTTCTTAGAGAGTGAGTGAGTGTGCAACACACCCGACACGATTATACACATGAAAGTTGAGCTTAGCACAACCTTAGAGGGGGTTTGAATAGGTCTTTCACACTTGATGCAGAATATATGCCCAATTAAGATCAACATACTATAATTACAAATTGATTAATCTTATTGAGTCCAACTAACCCCTTTTGATGCAAAAACCCCTAGGATAAATGTGGATGCAAGAATACCTACTTCAACAGTAAATCACAATTCAATGTAAATTCATCATTTTTATCCCCCCAAAGCCTTTCCACCGATTCAACAACTACAAAGATGATAATATATAATAGATCAATCAAATAAACATATCATGAAAAACCACAGGACTATAGTCCTACTAACATAATCCACTTTACTCAATGTTCGATTACAAGCTCAAAGACTTATGTCTCAACTAATTTCATGATTAAACACTTTCTTTCTTGAATCTTCCCTTCGGATTCACTATCGTAAGGTCTTGAGTACTAGCTTCACTAGGGTATATCGAGCTCTTCGATTCGACTTCTCCTCTCTTTGATCTTCAAGGACTCATCCCACGATCTTCTTCTTCACACCGCTATGGTTGGTGTGATTCTACAAGATTTCTCTCTTTTCTTTAAGTTTGAAGGTGTAGCATGAGATCAATCTGGTAGATTTTGGCCTTTGGATGTTTAGGGATCATCTGTGGTAATTCTTAGCTATCTAAATGTTAAATATAGCAGATTTTAGGTTTTGGAGACTTACCTTAGTGAGAAAAGATATGCCCACATATATAGGCCTCATAAATACAGTCAACTTGATGCTAAGAAAACTCAAATTTGGGAGGGGCCACTGAAGCCGTTAGACACTGATGGTCACTAGAATGAAAAGAGGAACAATTCCAGGCTAGTTGATCAAGGAACGCTGAGGAGTCTTCCTGTTCTGTGCTGGAAGAGCTGTATGATTTTTGATGATAAGGGTTGAGTTGGATTGTAAAACAGCTGATGCTTTGCTGTTATTGAGGTACTGGTATGGGATTTTTAAGCTGTCTTAGCTGAGGATCCTGACTACTGATTTGGAGTTGATTTGCAAGGAGCTAATTGCTGGTTGGTGCAAGCAGTGGTTTTGCTTCTGTTTACCTGTTGAGCTGTTGGTGGGCAGTGCAGCTGGTTTATCAGCTGTTGCAGTAGGCGTACAGGTGGCAGTTCAAGGTTTTTGTTCTGTTTTTCTGTAACTGCTTCTTTAACTGAATTTCGGTTACAAAATTTGTTTGTAACAGTTTTTTTGTTTTCAGTTTTGTAAACACAGCTACTGTTTTTTCTTAAAACAGTTTCTGTTTTGATTCTTGTAATTTTGAGGTTTAATCAATAAAATTCTCCTTCTTTAAAAAAAAAAAAAAATTGGTCAAGGAACACTCAAGTGGTGGTTAGGCTGCTCGAGAAGTCTGCCAGCTGCTCCTACTTTTGACTTTTTTCAATTTTTTCTCAAGTGTTTAATAGACTGCTCAAGTTGTAGGCCAACGAGCATAGGGAGATCCATAGTAGTTTTGAAGCAANAAAAAAAAAAAAAAATTGGTCAAGGAACACTCAAGTTGTGGTTAGGCTGCTCGAGAAGTCTGCCAGCTGCTCCTACTTTTGACTTTTTTCAATTTTTTCTCGAGTGTTTAATAGACTACTCAAGTTGTAGGCCAACGAGCATAGGGAGATCCATAGTAGTTTTGAAGCAAAAAAACCTTGTAAAAACTAGCCCCGTTGAATACCAAGGAGGCATTGCTTAGCCAGGATCCCTTCCATGACTCTTTTACATGTTTTTTTCAAAACAATCATTGAAGTTTCAAATGATTTTCAGTAAAAAGCTTACGAGTCATGTACAGAAATATCATAAATCCATTTTATTAACCTAATTAATCAAAGTAGTAATGCCGAGGGTAACTAAGGTCTTTAGGTCATATACCTTTTTCTTAAAGGTTGAAAGGATTTTGGAAAGTCTTCTTGATGTGACTTTGTAGTTTGGACTTCTTTTTTTTAAGTTGAAACTTTACAATGCTACCCCACGGAATTAGCCTATATAATGAGCAATTTCCTAATAGAGATATTGTTGCACTCAACCAGCTAATGTTCTGGAAGATGTATTTCACCTTATGCCAATGATCTCATTCTTTGAGATAATAATATTTAGTTTGACTCTTGTTTTCGCAGGAGTTGGCCACATTAGTAATGAAAAAAAGTATAATATATGGGAGAATTAAAGGTGGACAAGTCCTCCAATCCAAAATCACACCATACACAAACAGTACATAGTAGGCCTGAACTAAATATGAGTCTGACTATAAAAATCACATTAAGCTCCCATCCCACCATAAAGCAAAAGACAATATTGTAGTGTTAAAAATAGATCCGATTCTATAAAGCTTCCACCACATTGCATCTATCTTCAAATATTCTAGTGTACTTTCTAACTAAATGACCATATTGTAGTAAAAATTGCACTATTCCAAAGAGTATTCCTTTTTTGTCCATCCAAAAACCTCTGAAATCCTTAATATAGACGTTTGAAGAAGATCAAGGAATCTCTTAAATCTGCTATGTTAAAGAACTTATTCTACAAGGAAAATGCAAGAAGGGTACAAAACAATAGATGATGAACATTTTCATTATCACAGTGACCAGTAAAATGCCAAGGCAGAGGCAAATGATCAAATGACCCATTCAGGACCAAGAATACAATAATTCCAAGGAGTAGTCCCTTTTTGTCCATCCCAAAACCCCTGAAATGCTTCACAAAAAATTGAAAAAGAACATAAAGGAATCATCTTACTTAAACATGTTAGGTTAAACAACTTGTTCCATAAAGAAAATGGAATAAGGCAACACAAGAAAGATGATCAACATTTTGATTGTCACATTGACATATAACGTTCCCACTTCATCGAAAGACAAGTTGAGGTATTCTCCTTTGAAGCATATTATTGGTATTTATCTTGTCATGAGAAATAGTCCGTGCAAAGACTTGCACCTAAACATGCACTTTTAGCCTTCCATGTAAGCGAAGAATGGGGAAACAGTGGACATAAAGGATCATTAACTGAGAATTTGAAGAAAGACCTACAAGAATAGGTGTGTACATAAGTAGTAACGCAATTCTTCTTATGAGATGGCCCAGGATTTAAATCTGTCATTAAGCATAGAAAGAGGTGAAACGAAATCCATTGTATCTCTATCACTTAGATTTCTACGCAATGAAAAGCCCAAGAGAATAATTGAAAGTTAGGATGAATCATAGAAGTGATAGAAGCAGCATGAGCATGAGAAATACNAACGAAATCCATTGTATCTCTATCACTTAGATTTCTACGCAATGAAAAGCCCAAGAAAATAATTGAAAGTTAGGATGAATCATAGAAGTGATAGAAGCAGCATGAGCATGAGAAATACGATAGAAATGAGTAAACAAGCATGATATTGACGACTCCCCAGCCAAACATCCTGCCAAAACATCTTGCCCGCAACAAATTTACCACTTTGGGAAAACTGAGGTAACCACTGTGGAATTAGTTTCAATGGGCAGTTGAAAACTTCCCCTTACAACCCCATCAACATTCTGTCTACTTAATTGTAATTATGTTTGCTCTTCATCATTGAATTTCGCAATGATATTTGTTACAAAAGAAATCTCCATAAGCATTTCCAACTAAGGTTAAATTTCTTGCTACATGTTTTTGCAACTAAGGCCACATTTGTTGGCAAGTTGGTATTGAAAAACTACCATTAACTTAAAATGTACAAACCCTATCCCAATATGATCAAATGATCCTCCTATCCCCCTGACAACTCCTTCCCACAGGAAATATCTAACCTTCTTTTCAGTCCTTGTTACACTAGCCAAATTTAACCCATTCATTGGAAATTTAATTTAAGGAAATGGTTTGTCTTTCATGTATGACTTGACACTTATGGCAACATTAACCACAATGTGCTTCATTTAATTCGCACACATTCGGACACACACACACACACACACACACACACAGAGAGAGAGAGAGAGAGAGAGAGAGAGAAAAGCACCGTCTAGGGAGGATCATGATGTAAACCTGAACTCTCTATCTAGATTTCTTTGCTGAAAAATATGCCTCCTAGATGACAGTTCTCTGGAAATGAGAAAGGGATAGCTCTTTTTATGAAGATGATGACATTAATCACCTTTTTTTTTTCATGTAAATTAAGAGATCTGCTCTTTACTCATTTGATGAGCCAGCATGTTATCCATGTTGAATTTGTAGAAACATATTCTCTTAACTTCTCCATGCCCTGAGAACAAAGCTCATAAAGCACACACAGCTGTGTGCCAAAGATGAAGTGTCACAATACGAGCTGTTAGGTCGAGTGGTATCTGCTGCACCCTTAAACAGGGACATTGAGATCCAGTCTCAGTTGGGACTTGGATACATGCGGGTTACTGTCTATGTAAATGCCACCAATATTCACTTGATCTGGATGGTAAATCTTGTTGGAGTTTATCATGAATACAGGATGTTCACAATGTGACATGGGTTATTAGCAATTGTACTAAGACATGAGTGATGTTTGGTTTGTGGTTTTTGAAAGGCAGGTCTGGAGAAAATCTGGGAAGTAAAACCACTGGTCAATGGGAAGGATATCATGAGTGTTTTGCAGCTTAGAACTGGAGGGCCACTTGTTAGGGAATGGGTAAGGCTTTCTTTCATGCACAAAAAGATTTATAGCATTTTGTATGTTAATTTACGATATATTATGCAGCAACAAAAACTTCTTGAGTGGCAGCTTGCTCATCCATCGGGGACTGCAGAGGAATGTATTGATTGGATGAGGCAAACTCATTCAAAGCGTACAAGGACAGAGTAACTTTATCACTTTCTTTCAAAACAGGTATATCCATCTTCTGCTTCTAATTTTCTGGGGCCTGTGCCTTGTGTTATGATTCCAAAACAGTGTGTCTTGAAGTTCTCACACAATGTATCTTGAAGTTCTCATTGTTCACCCTGCCCCAGTAAGCAAGTTGGCAAATCATTTTTGATGGCAAGAGCAGTATATGATTATTATATTTATTCCCCTTTTGTGTACAAATTACCCAATATTACACCAGAAATCGAATATACCCCCTTCTGCGCCCCCAACCCTGCCAAGGGAAAGGTAAAGCAGGAAGACAGCTAACAGATTAGTAGAACATGGATATAATTGTCAAACACATGTAAAAGCCGAAAATATTTACTTTGACAGATTTTGTATCATTGTATGGATAAATTATTGTGCAAACTAGTTTTAGATGACAAAGTTGCAAGTTTGTAATCCGAAGCATGGGTTTAGGCCATTTGAGCTTTTGGGCATTCCATATATTATCTCGTTCGGAGCCCTATCTTGATTGTTGATGGGTATAATTAGCTTTTGGCAAATATGCAAACCTATGTTTCATGTTTTCTGAATAATAGCTATGAGATTCTATTGTGTTATGATCAGAATAGCTAAGATTTCAAGAAGAGAGACCTGCCACTCAAGACAGAAAGATAAACAGAGCCAAAATTTTTTGTATCTGAAACGTAAAGCAGCAGCAGCAACAAGAAGCATGAAACAATGAAAAGAGCAGCCATGAGTGATCCGGAGCTGGAGGTTAAGTCGCAATCTCAAGTCCAAAGGGGCAATGCAATGGTTGTTAGAAGGTGCAATGGTTATTTCCCAGTTTCAAATGCTAGAAGTTTGAAACAGCTGATCTATTGTTTTTCTAGTTTCTATTTGAGTTACTTACCGAAAGAACAAACAAAACTTATATTTGAGTTGCTATTCGGCACTTGGACTGTCATATATATATGGAGTGATGAACTTTTGAAAGAACTCATAAACTCCATTCATCGATGGTCCAATTTTTGAAGGTATAAAATAGCGGCCAACGCAACAGTAATACATGTATTAAGCTAAAAACCGTGAGGTGAGGCCTTGGGGTACCAATTTGAATGTACCCAATTTGCCCAAATAATGTTTAACCTATCCAGTACCCTTCTCAGCACCCTCAATTAATGGGATCCTGGCTGGGTGGAGATCCTTTGATAGATGGATTAGTCAACACTATCACCTTGTCGGTTAAGTGGAAGTTTGAGGTAGATATATACCATATGGAATTACTGCAATTTTCTAATTTTGGTGGTTCATTTCCTATGTAAATCAATCAAGCCCCTTTCTATGGAACGGTATTTTAAAAATTTTCTGACATAATATCATATTGCAAATCGTAATACAGTGATAAACATTTTTCGCTTGTGATATATATATATATATATATATAAGCTATAATTCATGCCTTGATGAAACATAAAATGAGCGTTTATTGTAATTTTTTATTTTTTTGTTTATTTGATTGCATCATTTAAAATTAATTTTTACGTATTAGTTTTTAAAAAAAGTGTCATTTTTCTCAAGATGCACAAATTTTTTTCAACACATGTATATTATCGTGTACGAATGATGTATGAAATAAAAATTATGTTAAATTTTAAATTAATTAAATATTAAATAATTGAACATGTGATAAAATTAGATGATGTAATTTTTTTTTGGAGAAAAATATGTAAGATAAAAATTCAACTTTCATCCTATCTTATTATATATATATATCAAGAGAGAGAGAGAGCAAACAATGTGTTGGAGTTGGATTGCATTATTGCATATGAATATGCACTTAACTAATAACTTTTTTTTTTTTGGGGGGGGGGGTGTATGTGGAAGGAGGGAAAGTGAGACTTTAACACTTGATTTTAAGAAAGTAAAGTTTTTACAGAACAAGGAGAACCATTAGATCAAAAATCTATTAATATCATTAAATTAAAGACCTATTAATACTATTAGACTAAAGGCCTATTAGTAACTTATAAATGTTGACGAGCATAAGTCTAACTGGGTCAGGACTAATAAATCAAGCAAGCCAAGTCAGCTAAGGGGCAGTCCAAGTTTNTAAGTCTAACTGGGTCAGGACTAATAAATCAAGCAAGCCAAGTCAGCTAAGGGGCAACCCAAGTCTGTTTTATCAATTCGATCTAGTCTAAGATCCAAGGAGTCCACGAAGGAATGGGCACATTGGAGAGAGATCATTGGGATGGATACACAAGGATTAGTTGTACTTATCTTTTGTAACTATTTTTCCCGAAGTAGTGTTTTCATACTTACGTCACCGTCTCACTACCTCATCATACCTATAAATTGTAAGCTCTCTCCACATTGAGGGGCATATCTCATTACACCTCTTTACACACACATAGCTTTTATCTTCTAACTATTGTATCTCTCCTGAAGCTTTCTCTCTTACTTTATTCATCAATAAAGAGCCCTCAGCTACTCTTGCCGTTTTTCAAGAATGGAGTAGGTCACTCGTACCGAATTACTATATATCTGTGTGTTGACCTGATATTTACTGTTTTACCATTGGTTACTTTATTAATTGTCTTATTTATTATACCACATCACACACGACTGTTGGTCTTACATGAGACAGTTTTGTACATCATCAGTTTGGCGCCGTCTATGGGAAACGACTAAGTTTTCTACTACCTTACTGTTCCATGACAATCACGACTAGGTCGATGAGTCAACAACTGGGTGACAATAACNACCTCATCATACCTATAAATTGTAAGCTCTCTCCACATTGAGGGGCATATCTCATTACACCTCTTTACACACACATAGCTTTTATCTTCTAACTATTGTATCTCTCCTGAAGCTTTCTCTCTTACTTTATTCATCAATAAAGAGTCCTCGGCTACTCTTGCCGTTTTTCAAGAATGGAGTAGGTCACTCGTACCGAACTACTATATATCTGTGTGTTGACCTGATATTTACTGTTTTACCATTGGTTACTTTATTAATTGTCTTATTTATTATACCACATCACACACGACTGTTGGTCTTACATGAGACAGTTTTGTACATCATCAGTTTGGCGCCGTCTATGGGAAATGACTAAGTTTTCTACTACCTTACTGTTCCATGACAATCACGACTAGGTCGATGAGTCAACAACTGGGTGACAATAACCTGGTTCACCGGGTGGAGGGCCTGCCTCCCCTTGCACCCTCGAAACCATCCGCTACGATGAATCTCGTCAACGGGTAACAACTTTTACAGACCATGTAGCTATTGGTAAACCAGAACCAACAAATCATTCAGTTGATACTCGCGCCAGGGAAGTGTCGCTACTCAGCCCGTAGGAGGAACACCACTCTCTCCAATGGGAGAAGCATAGTAGCCTATCCCCTCTGGGTGCCAAGTAGCTCCCCACCATGGAGCCCCTCGCCAGATTGCCCTCGGGCAACGCCAGGGTGTCCCTTGCCTAGCAGTCCCTCCTCAGCGCGCAGGAAGCTCACATGTGTCCCCCTCTTCGTGTGCTTGCGCAGGAGGACGAAGAAGAAAGTCAGTATGTCGATCATGGAAGCCAGTACAACAACCCGACGAAGAATGTCCCCAACCAATGGGACAAGAAGATCAGAGAGGTGAAAAACCAACTCGGTGATTCCCTTAATGTCATCAATGCACAGGCGCCCGAGATGGTGAATTACTTGGTAAAGCACACTGATACCCCATTCGTTACAAACATCGTTAATTACCCCCTACCCTTGAATCATAGACATCGTTGTAAGTCTCTCATGCAACTCTACAACGTGCCTGGTGAGATCATGTGTAGAGCCTTTCCCATAATCTTGAAGGGGTTTGCTCATCAATGGTTCGCGAAGATCAAACCCTCCTCTATCCACTCCTTCACGGAGTTGAGTAAATCTTTTATCTCCCATTTCATTGGTTAACGTTGACATTAGAAACCTATTACCTACCTGCTCACCATCAAGTAGGACAGGGATGAAAGTCTCAAGAGTTATCTCACTTGTTTCAACGAGGAGCCAAACGATAAGGTAGCTCTGACCGCCTTTATCGCTGGTCTGCACTCCTCCAACTTTATATTCTCCGTCCTCAAGAAGCCGTTCTCTCGCATGCCTGAGCTGCTATCTAGGGAACTGAAGTACATGAACGCCGAGGACGTCACCAAGGCCCGTCAAGGTGAGTCCTCTCGAGGAGAGAAAAAAGGAAGGACACCCGCGAAGACAAGCGAGAGGTAGAGAACAAGAGGAAGAAAACCGAGAGAGTCTCTGTCAAGGACTATCTCGGTCTAGTACCCCCGAGAGAACGACAACCTTTCACGCATCTCAATGCCTTGGTGGAGCACATCCTATTCCAAATGCAGGATGACCTTGCACTCCGCTGGCCCAAAAAAAATGAAGTCCAATCGAACTGCAAAAATCCTAGCAAGTATTCTCGCTTCCATCACAACCACGGCCACGACACTGACAACTACTTCCAGTTAAAGAAGTAGATTGAGGAGCTTATCCAGCGTGGTCAGCTGAGGTAGTACGTTGCTGGCCGAGGGCCGGCTCCACGACTAGACTAGAATCAGGAGGATCGAGAGTGCTAGTAACCCCTTAATGAGATCCAAACTATCGTAGGAGGGTTAGGAGGAGGAGGTGACTCCAACTCTACCAGAAAAAGCTTACACCCAGAGAGCGAGACAGACAGAGTCACATAATTATCGTCCAAAGAAGACACCCCGACATGTATANGGTTAGGAGGAGGAGGTGACTCCAACTCTACCAGAAAAAGCTTACACCCAGAGAGCTAGACAGACAGAGTCACATAATTATCGTCCAAAGAAGACACCCTGACATGTAAANGGTGACTCCAACTCTACCAGAAAAAGCTTACACCCAGAGAGCGAGACAGACAGAGTCACATAATTATCGTCCAAAGAAGACACCCCGACATGTATAGAAAGAGGTCATTACCTTCTCAAAAAGGGATCTCGAGGGGATGTAGGTCCCTCATGATGATCCTCTAGTCTTAACCCTGATGGTAGTCAACTAACAGGTTAAGAGGATCCTAGTTGACAGGGGTAGTTCAGTCGATATTCTATTTGCAACAGCATATGACAACCTTCATCTGAGTAGGGAGAGATTGTAGCTCGTCAGGACTCCCCTTGTTGGTTTCTCAGGAGAAAGGGTTTACGCCTTGGGTTCCATCACCTTGCCGGTTACAGTAGGAACAACACCAAGGAGTTTCACCATCATGGTAAATTTTATTGTACATGACTGTCTTTCTACCTATAATATAATTCTTGAACGCCCTACCGTCAACACCTTATGGGCATTGTCGTCCACCTATCGCCTTCTCCTCTGTTTCCCAACCACCAGTGCGATTGGAGAGATCAGAGGAGATCAAGTCTCTGCCCGAGAATGCTATGTGGCCTCTATGAGAACCAGAAGGCCGCACGAGACTCTCCAAGTTAAAGTACTTGACTCGAGGGATGACAACACCTTGGAGAGAGGGGAACCGACATAAGAACTTTGGCCAGTAGCAGTGGATGACAACCTTCCATAGAGGAGTCTATATAGGCTTCCACTTTCCCAAGAGTAGGCATCTGCCTTGATAGACTTCAGGCAGAACACAAATGTCTTTGTCTGGTCCCACAAAGACCTGGAGGACATCGACCCTGAAGTGGTCTTCCACCGACTCAAATGGGTCAGTAAGGGATGTAGCTTACCCAGTCTGGCTATCCAACGTAGTGATGGTTACGAAAGCCAATGGGAAGTGGTGCCTCTGCGTGGACTTCACGAAGCTCAACAAAGCCTGTCCCAAAGACAGCTACCCTCTCCCACACATCAATCTCCTTATAGATGCCACCGCTGGACACAAGCTCTTGAGTTTTCTGGATGCCTACTCCAGGTACAACTAGATCAACATGTTCCCTCCATATTAGGAGAAAAATGCATTCATCACCCTTAAGGGCACCTATTATTATGGGGTGATGTCTTTTGAACTTAAGAATGCTGGAGCCACGTATCAGTGCCTCGTGAACAAAATGTTCGAGGCTCAGATCGGGAAGACTATGAAGGTCCATATAGATGACATGTTGGTAAAGAGTATGGTAGCAGCAAACCATGTGACACACCTCCAAGAAACCTTTGATGTACTGAGAGCCTACATGATGAAGCTGAATCTTAAAAAGTGCACCTTTGGCGTCACTTCGAGAAAATTCTTAGGCTTCTCATAGTCAACAAAAGGGGCACTAAAGCCAACCCAAAAAAAATCAGAGCCATCTTGGAGATGAAGTCCCCAGCCTCAACAAAGGAGGTCCAACACCTTAACGGGAAAATAACGGCCCTCAACAGATTTGTCTCTAAATCATTAGATAAATGCCTTGCATTCTTTAAAATTCTCCGCAGATCTTTTCAGTGGGGACCAGAGACAAAGGATGCCTTCCAGGAGCTCAAAGCCTACCTCGCTACACCACCTTTGCTCTCATATGTTGTAGCATGAGAGACCTTGTACCTCTAGCTCTCCTCTTCACCCTCTCCTGTGAGCTCTGTCCTCATCAGGGAGGATGGAGGCATCTAGAAGCCTATGTACTATATAAGCAGAGCATATTGAGGGATAGAGGTAAGGTACTTGGAGCTTGAAAAGTTGGCTCTCGCACTTGTCACTACCGCCAGACGTCTACGCCACTGCTTTCAGAGCCACACCATCATGGTTGTTACAGATCAACCATTCAAAAGAATTCTAGGAAAGTCTGACGTGTCCGACAGACTACTCAAGTGGGCTGTCGAATTAAGTGAATTCGATGTGCTGTACCAGTCGGGGGCTACCATCAAAGCACAAGCACTTGCAGACTTTGTGGCCGAGTCTACACCGCCACATATGGATGACAGTGGACCAGAAAAAAATAGATATTCGTCCAAACCTATCCCGTTTTGGACCAGGGATGGACTATACATATTGGACAGTGGACGTATACGGGAATACCTGTATAAATCCGTGCGGGGATGGATTTACCCTTACCCTCGCCTCGACCCGTCCTCGTTAAATAAATATATCTATATATATATATATATATATATATAGATAAATACTCTTAAAGCCCTAATTTATTCTACTCTTTTTCACTCAGCCTTCACCCNTAGGCTTCTCATAGTCAACAAAAGGGGCACTAAAGCCAACCCAAAAAAAATCAGAGCCATCTTGGAGATGAAATCCCCAGCCTCAACAAAGGAGGTCCAACACCTTAACGGGAAAATAACGGCCCTCAACAGATTTGTCTCTAAATCATCAGATAAATGCCTTGCATTCTTTAAAATTCTCCGCAGATCTTTTCAGTGGGGACCAGAGACAAAGGATGCCTTCCAGGAGCTCAAAGCCTACCTCGCTACACCACCTTTGCTCTCATATGTTGTAGCATGAGAGACCTTGTACCTCTAGCTCTCCTCTTCACCCTCTCCTGTGAGCTCTGTCCTCATCAGGGAGGATGGAGGCATCTAGAAGCCTATGTACTATATAAGCAGAGCATATTGAGGGATAGAGGTAAGGTACTTGGAGCTTGAAAAGTTGGCTCTCGCACTTGTCACTACCGCCAGACGTCTACGCCACTGCTTTCAGAGCCACACCATCATGGTTGTTACAGATCAACCATTCAAAAGAATTCTAGGAAAGTCTGACGTGTCCGACAGACTACTCAAGTGGGCTGTCGAATTAAGTGAATTCGATGTGCTGTACCAGTCGGGGGCTACCATCAAAGCACAAGCACTTGCAGACTTTGTGGCCGAGTCTACACCGCCACATATGGATGACAGTGGACCAGAAAAAAATAGATATTCGTCCAAACCTATCCCGTTTTGGACCAGGGATGGACTATACATATTGGACAGTGGACGTATACGGGAATACCCGTATAAATCCGTGCGGGGATGGATTTACCCTTACCCTCGCCTCGACCCGTCCTCGTTAAATAAATATATATATATATATATATATATATATATATAGATAAATACTCTTAAAGCCCTAATTTATTCTACTCTTTTTCACTCAGCCTTCACCCTTCAGCCACCCACCTTTTCCTCTATCTCTTTCTCTCTCTCTCTCTCTCTCTCTCTCTCTCTCTCACTCTCACACACACACACACACAGAGTGAAACAACTCCTCACAGCCGCCCACCTCTTCCTCGTTGAGCGATCAGCCTTCAGTCAACCGACTGCTCGTAGATCTTTGACACACATGTTTTAATCTCAGACCCACAATGCTAAGCACTCCCCCTCTCTTTGCTCCTTTCCTCTTCAGAATGTTCACTACCAATAGGAGCAGAAGCTCTGGGACCGATACTCCCTCTGCCAACAATACTTCCTCTGCCTGTGCCACCTGATCTCAAGGTATTCCTGTCACATCCATATTTTACTCTACCAAACTTTAGATGCTTGTGTTTTATTTATGGACAACTTCCAGTGAAATTAGATATGGTATTTTGAAAGGTCTGCTAATTGTTTTTTTCCCCTATTTCTTGGTATAATTTTGTGTCTTTGTTTCACTTTCTTTCTCAATTTCTTTACTTTCTTTGGGTCTTATTTTTAGATTATCTCTGGTGTGGTGGGTGAAGTGCAGGATTAATGCTTACTTGATTGTTTATTTGCAAGAGTTCAACCCCCATAGTCGAAAGTGATAGATTTGTTTTATTATAGTTTGGTTTCAACTTAGTTGATTTTTACATGTAGTTGATTACATACAATGGAAGGAGAAGAAGTGAGAAATAATATGTCAACTCCTAAAACTTCTGTAACACCGGGTGAAAGCAACCAACTTTCAATCTCTATTGATGAAAATTAATCTAACAACTCAACTCCAATGATTCTTGGTGAAACAGATTGGCATAGATTAATTGTGTGGGATCGTTTTAAGAGGAAAGCAGTTGATGGGAAGTTAAAGGCTGAGTGCAATAAATGTAAGAAAATGCTTGTAGGTGGTGCTAAGAATGAAACTAGCTACTTGCATGACCATCTTAAAAGTTGTCCAAGGAAGAAATATAAAAAATTGAAGCAATGTTTATTGGTATCAAACCAATCAAAGAAGGATACTGAGAAAACAATGGAGAACTGGTGATTTGTTCAAGAGGCGGGGATGAGGGATCTTGCCAATATGATTATATTGCATGAATATCCTCTTAGTATGGTTGAGCATCACAGGTTTAAAAAATATTGTCACACTCTTCAACCAATGTTCAAAATGGTATCCTGCAACACTCTCAGAAATGATATCCTTCAAATTTACAAAATCGAAAAGGAAAAAACAATAAAGTTGTTGGAAAAACAAAAAGTAAAGTTGCTATCACTACGAACATGTGGTCCTCAAACAATCAAAGAAAGGGATACATGACAATCACCACACACTTTATTGACAATTCTGGGACATTGCAAAGTCGAATTATAAGATATGGCCTTGAATATGTTGGAAAAGTTTAACAAATATTGGAGTGTGATTCATGGTGTTATGGGAATAGCCACTGTTTTAGATCCACGGTATAAGTTTGGAATTTTGGAGTATTATTATGCGAAAATGTATGGATGTGTGGAAGCTTTAAATGAAGTGACGAGGATTAAGGAGCTTTGCTTGGAATTGGTTGACGAACATGAAGTGAGGCAAGGAAGTGATTATGAACCGCATGCTTCTCCTCCCCCTCTTCAATCAGATATTGATTTCAACTGCCCATTAATTGATGATCTCTCTGATTTTGATAAGTTTATACAAATAAGAGACATAACAAAAGCACGTGGGAGGGTCTGAGTTGAATCGTTACTTAAAAGATGGTATGATGCCAAGAACTTCAGATTTTGATGTACTATCTTTTTGGAAGACAAGTGGTCTCAAGTATTCCCTACTCCACATGATTGCTAAAGATCTTTTTGCTCTTTCCGTTTCTATCGTTGCCTCGGAATCTGCTTTTAGCACAAGTGAGAGGGTGATTAGTCCACATCGCAATAGACTTCTTCCAACTACAGTAGATGCTTTAATGTGCTCTCAAAGTTGGTTATGTGCTGAAGAACGAGATAATAAAATATTATTTGTATGTGCATCATAATTTTTTGGGGGATAAAGTATGACTAATGCATTTTTTTTGTTAGGTTCATCTAATTCAACGGGCATGAAGAGCTACAAATTATTGGAGGATCTTGATATTGATGATGAGGTATATCATTTTAGTTAAAAATTTCTCTTTGGAAGAATCTAATTATTATTTTCTTTTAATGATATAGGAAAATGATGTTGAAGAAGTAGATTCAACCACCACTGATGGTGTTAAGAGATGATTAAGTTGATTGAGATGATTCTACCACCCATTATGTTATTTGTGTTATGTTGAATTATATCAAATTCAAGTAGTATTTTGGACATTTGTTGTTGGTGTTATATTTGGATATGTTATGCTACATTATGTTGTGTTAGATTATGTTAGATTATTTAAAATATTATTGAATTATTTAAAATGTTGGATTTAATTAGAATTTTAGATTATGTTGGCTTGAACTTGGGCTTAAGCTTAGACTTGGGCTTGGGCTTAAGCTTGGGTGAATACGGGGGGAGCGGGGACAGGAAATAAAAATTTACTCGCGGACAGGGATGGAGATGAAAATTATACTGTTAACAGAGGTGAACCAAGGATGGACGGAGTTTTTTAAACGGGTATGGGGATGAAGACTACACCCCTGCCTCCGCTTCAGTCCACTAACATCCTTACCACCACAAGAGTCCCGAGAGGAAGTATCAGGCGCCCCTACGCCCGCCTGTTCAAAATACACTGCCTCCACCCACCATGATGCTAGCCCAAACATTACCTTGAGAGGACTTGACGTCTCGGAGATGGTTCCATAGCCTGCACAACCAAAGATGTCACCTATGCAGCCCAGGACACCGCCTGTGCTACCCAGGGCATCGCCCACTCTGCCCCAGGCGTCATCTAGCAGCCCACTACCTCTTGCCTTTCCGGTGCCATCACGACTCCCCTTGTCGTAGACAGCGTCGCCCGAGCTGGCGCTACTACTACAGCCTACTACACTAGGTTGGAGACTCTACGTGGATGGGTCCTCCACCAGCGAGGGCGGTGGCGTGAGGCTAGTGCTGATCAGCCCCCATGGCACTCCGTTGAAGTACGTCGTCTCCCTCCACTTTGCCACGTCAAACAATCAAGTTGAATATGAGGCCCTCATATCAGACTTGAAGCTTGCGTTGGAGATGGAGGCCCTTTGCCTGACAGCCTACAGTGACTCCCAACTCATAGTCAACCAGGTAAAGAGAGATTTTGAAGCAAAGGAGGAAAAAAATGCACGAGCACCTCTCAGTGGTCCAAACCTTGTTAAAAAAGTTTACCTGTTTCCAAATCCACCATGCGCCTCGAGAGGAGAACGTTATGGCAGACACCCTCGCCAATTTTGCGTTTGCCAACATACTTTTAGGCTCAGCACTAACAGGCCACCAGTTCAAACTAAGCACCTCCAAGGCAGAGGAAGACGATGTCAATTGTGCATCCTTGGAAACAAATTGGATGACTCCCATCTGGGCTTACTTAGAGGAAAGCGCTCTCCCAGACAACCCAATGGAAGCTAGAAAGTTAAGAATGAGAGTGTCTAGGTATGTTATCCTACAAAACACCCTCTACAAGAAAAGTTATACCTTACCACTACTCCGCTGTCTCACCCTCGAGGAAACCGATTGCACAATGAGGGAAATCCACGAAGGAATATGTGAAAATCACTCAAGAGGGCGTGCACTAGCTCACAAAGCAGTTAAACAAGGTTATTATTGGCTTACCATGATTAGAGACACCCGCGAGTTTGTCAGGAGATGTGACAAGTGCTAACGCTTCGCTACTGTGTCCAGATATCCACCCAAAAAGCTCACCACCATTCAGAGCCCATGGCCCTTCTTCATATGGGGGATCATCGTCCTAGGTCTCTTCCCTATGAGTTGGGGCTAGTGCAAGTTCGTAGTGATAACCATTGACTATTTTACTAAGTGAGTAGAAGCCGAGGCCTTAGCTAGGATAACAGATCAGAAGATAAAAGACTTCATATGGAAGAGTGTAGTCTGCCGCTTCAGGATACCTCATGCATGCCATTGTAAGTGACAATGCCAAGTGGTTTGATAACAAACTCCTCAACGGCTTCTGTGCTAACCTACAAATCAAGCAGTCCCATTCCAGCCCCGCCCATCCACAGGCAAACGGGCAAGCAGAGGTCACCATCAAGACCATCCTCCGCAAATTAAAATCCAGACTGAAGAGTGCGAAAGGACGATTGGTAGACAAACTCCCAAGAGTGTTGTGGGCTTACTGGATGACACTAAGGAGCCCCACGGGCGAGACCCCATTCTCCCTAGCATATGGGACAGAAGCTGTCATCCCCGTTGAGATTGGGGTACACTCATTTAGGGTCTAACACCATAACCCTACCAGTAATGAAGAAGGCCTCCGCATCAACCTCGACTTGATAGAGGAGAAAAGGGAGATACCCATGCTCAAGAACAACTAGAGGGTGAAGCCTCGCTCTTTCTTGCCCGGGGACCTAGTCCTCAAAAAGGTCATCCTATCTACCAAAGACTCCTGAGAAGGAAAACTAGAACCCAACTAGGAAGAACCCTACACGGTCACGAAAGTTGTAAGACAGAGCACCTACAGAATTCAAAATTTTGAGGGGAAAATTCTGGCCCATCCATGGAACGCAGAGCACCTAAAGAAATATTACTAGTAACTGGGGGCAGGGCAGTGAATGTATAAATTAGTAGTCACCATTTAGATTATCTATTTTTGTTTTGGTCAATTTCTCTTAAATATTTACTTTGGATTATGAAATAAAATTTTGCAATATTTTTTCAAAAAATTGTATTTCATAGAAGTTCATAAAGCTTTTACAAAAAAATAGAACATAACCTAGCAACAAAAACGTGAATACAAACATACCATGCTCCTAACGGCACTCACTGCCTTCGCTCCCATCATCACCCGCGTCCTCATCATCAGTCCCTAAAGCCTCATAAGGGACGAAGCCAGAAAAGTCATAAGCGAGAAAAGCAACTGAGACCTTCCCCTGAGCTCCTCATAGCAATCAATAAAGGCGCCTATCATGGTCCTCTCAGTAGCATCCCTCTTCTTCTCCATCTTCATAGAGTAAGCCTCTACCCTAGTAGCTCTCTCAAGAGCTGCTCGAAGGTCAGCCTCTGACATAGCGGCCCTTTTACGGGATGCTCGCAGCTCTATCTCTGTAACCTCTTTGTCAGCCTCCAATTGGGTGGCCCTCTCGTAGGACGCTTGAAGCTCAGTCTCAAGTATAGAAGCTCTCTCGTGTGCTAGCCTCTACTATTCCTTGGCATCCTCTCACGTCTGTCGCTTGAAACCCAACTACTCTTTAGCAGCCCTTCGTGCCTGCCCCTTTACTGTCTGACCATCAAGTGCCTCCCTAATCTTCAACGTACTTGAAAACAAGGAGGGAAAAACAGTAGCCACTTGCAGGCATTCAAAAGGTGGAATATTAAGGAAATAAGTCAAGTACGAAACCAAAGAAGAATGAAGGACATACCAAGGCAAAGCCCTTCATAGCAGCGTCAACAATGCCCTCTGGACCTCGAGAGGCAACCTCCAAGATCTCCGCACGAGTCACAAACTCCCAAAGTCACTCCTTAGCCAGTTTCACATCCTGTAGCATGGATACTGAACTACTGCTCAAAGCAGGACGGCTAGGCAGAGCCTCTGTCCTAGTAGGAGACTGCACCAGGGCCTCAGTCCCCGCAATCGTATTGGGACTATCTCTGGGTGGTGAAGGAACAATAATCGGGGAAGAACGGGGGGCATCACTAGGTTCTGCCTCTCGGGGACTAGCCTGGCCAGTGGACCTCGGTTGAGAAGCACTAGAAGCATTAGACTTCATCCTCTTAGAAGAAGGAGGAGAAGACGCCACCCTAGAGGCATAGATAGCCTCCACTACCGCTTTATTAATGGAGGTACCTGCAGAATTGGTGTGAGATAAAAAGCCTACGACGTTGTAACCATGAAGAGTTTATTGGAAAAATTAAATACCTTTCCTCTTCGGTATGGGAGTAGCCTTGGAATGACCTGAAGCGGACATAATCCCTGAGAACTCCTTAAACAGATGGTCACGTGCCATTTGGAGTCTACCCACTTGCTCTGCGGACAATGTCGGTGAAACTATAAAGAAGTTAGTCACACAATACGATCAGGTATATGACAACTAGAAGTAAAATAAAAAATGGAGTCCTTACCTAGCCTGGTCCTGGGGATGGTGTCCCACCTCGAAGCCACCAGGTCACGATCACTCTAGGTGGCCCACTCGCCTCCAACAAAGAAGAACTTGGTTTTCTAGACATGACAATTCGAAGGAAGTCCAGTGATGAACTTACCCAACCTCGGGACGAAACAGGCGCACCCCTGATAAGGGATGGGGTTCTCCAGGAGCACATACGTGGCCAAGAACTCCTCGAATGGGGGAGGGACATCAACATTGTGAACCATTTGCCACAATGAAAAGAATGCCAGTATCACCCTTTATCCGTTGGGAGCCAATCGACAGGTGCCCCAGAACCTAACATATGGGCCCAGGTATCGAGAACCTCAAGCTTGCCTCCAACACATCCTCATAAAGGGCAATCTCGCCTGAAGAGTCACAACATGCCATCTCGTCCTCCTTTGCACGACAACACATTACAGCGGAGGGATGCGGTACAAAGATACAATACCAGCAATATCCTCGTCACAGTCAATGGAGCTGAATATGGAGGTCACCTTAGAACCATTGTCTCCAGCGGGCCTCTTGCCTCTCCTAGTGTCTCAAGTAACCTCCCTCATGATGCGCTCGTCAGAACGGGTACCTAGCAACAAACAGAACCAAGAGGAGGTCAAAATCAATGTTAAGGCAATCAGTTTCAAACTCTTTAGCAATCCAAAATGTATCCAGCTATGCCTATGATGCGCTTCGACTAGATTTCAGGGATCGACCTGCCTCGATCAGGTCGTGGGGTTCCACCTAAACGATTTTCTAAATTGTACACTAGAGGTATGTCATGAAAAATATAAAGAAAAGTTCAAAATGTATGCCACAAAAGTTTAGAGGTATGTCTTACCCGTGTTCTTCCTAGGGTTTCCCGTCGTGCCTGAGTCCCCACCGCCATCTTTGGCCTAGGCCTGCCATCGCCTGAGCCACTTGTATTGAGCCCTACACCGCATCGTTGCAACCTGGCATTGCCCATGGTAGTTGAGCAGGTGCCGCCTATGGCAGCTGCGCAGGCATCGCCCACTTGCCCTCTGCTTCAGCGTCCACTCCTTGCTCCTCTGCTCCACTGCCCAAGCCCTTGGCACCGTCAACAAGGGACCCAGCGCTACCATCCACTCCGGAGCCCACGCCAAAGGCACCGCCCACTCCACAACGGGCGTCACCTATGCCCTCTCTCCCTGCGCCTGATGCTACGCCAAAGCCACCCGCAAAGCTGGCACCACCCAGTGTCGCACTGGCGTCGCCCATGAAGCAGGCACCCAGTTCTCCCATCTCTCCCTCTCGCTCTCTCTCCCTCCTACAGACGTTGCCCCCAACGGCTGGTTGGCGCCACCCAATAGCTGACTGGTGCTGACCAACAATCCGCTGGCTCCGCCTAGGGACCTCCTTGTGTGGGTCTCTCCATTTCCCTCGGCATTTTCTAATATGTCATTGTTATCCTCTTTGCCTGATCGACCTTTTGGCTTCCCACATCTCTCCATTGACATATTTCCCCACTAAAGCACTCTAGATGAATCATTCTGAATAATTCTCTCCCAATCTTCAATGAAGGTTGTAAATGCCCAAAGAGAAAGAGTTGCAAATACCCAAATAGAAAGAGTTGCAAAGAGGAAAGGATAAAATGGTTTCTATATATAGTAGCCCTTTGAAACCCTAAAGAAAAAAGAAAAGAGATTCTCTGAACATGAATTCCTTTTTAGCTTGGAATGATGGGTGTTCAGTGGTGAAATGAGGAAGCCGAAGAAGCTATACCGTGGGGAACAAGAAACGAGAGCTCACTCATGCCCTCAAAATCTTTGACATAGTAAGTATTTGGGGCATGGGGGCAAATGACGAACCTAAGTCTAACTGGGCTAGGCCCAATAAATCAAGCAAGCCCAAGTCAGCTAACAGGCAGCCTAAGTCCGCTTTATCAATTTGACCCAGTCCAAGATCCAAGGAGTCCACGAAGGAATGGGCACGTGGGAGAGAGATCCTCGCCAAAGAAGTAGTGCTCTCATACTCACATCACCGCCTCACCATACCTATAAATTGCAAGCTCTCTCCATATAGAGGGTCATCTCCCATTACACCTCTTTACACACACATAGCTTCTCTCTCCTAGCTTGTAAACCCCACACTTTTATCTTTATATATGTATATAGGTTTATATAGCAAGTAATTATTTTTTTTGAAATGAATATGGTAAAATTTGAGTAAATAGTAGTTAAAGCTTAGTTTTAACTTGCAAATATATGAAATCATTGTAATAGAACTTGTACCAACTAGGTTTGATGTATAAAAGTATGTTATATAAGTTTGGATTGAAATTGGTAGGGCTTGGAATGGATTAAAAATGAAGAAAGGAGGATTTGTAGAAAAACAGGCAAAACATTTCGGAAGGTTAAGGTAAAAGCTTATCCAGTAGGCAAAATCTTCTGGAAGGTCGATGACAAACCTTTCGGAAGGTTAATGAAAATATTGTCCAGTAGACAAACCTTCTAGAAGGTTAATGTAAATTTTCTTCCGAAAGGTTAATGTGAATGTGTATTTAGTGGGCAAAACCTTCCAGAAGGTCGATGAAATCCTTCCGGAAGGTTAAAGCAATGTTCTTNTTTAGTGGGCAAAACCTTCCAGAAGGTCGATGAAATCCTTCCGGAAGGTTAAAGCAGTGTTCTTCCGGAAGGATAATGAAAAATTTTGTNTCCGAAAGGTTAATGTGAATGTGTATTTAGTGGGCAAAACCTTCCAGAAGGTCGATGAAATCCTTCCGGAAGGTTAAAGCAATGTTCTTCCGGAAGGTCCATGAAAAACCTTCTGAAAGGTTAATGAAAAGGTTTGTCTAATAGGCAAACCTTTTGGAAGGTCGATGAAAATCTTTCGGAAGGTTTTTGAAAAATTTGAAATTTTAAGTCGCGAACAACCGACTTTCCTTCCACTATAAATACTTAAGCACGTCCCATTTAGCCCCATTTCAACACTTCTAACCCTAGGAAACCTTAGGGAGGAAGAAAGAGTGGGAAAAACACAAGATCAAAGGGGATTTCCACTTCAAGAAGATCAAAATCCTAGTTGTTCAAGAACACCAAGGTAGGGGTTTTCTTCCATTCTTGTCCATTGAGGTTAGAGCATATCTATATGTATTCTTTTGACTTTAAATATTATATATATATGCTATGAAATCTTTATTTCTTGGTATCCTTGCAAAGACCACCATGTTTTAAGCAAAGTAATGGCTGGATAACCATTAAATCTCTTTTCTTGGTATAAAACCCTAGTTTTCAAGATAAATGGATTTTTCTCTTGATTCTTCCTTTGTTCTTGATTTAAAAATTCTAGTGCTTTGATTGGAACAATAAAAGCTTATCTTTTGATGATCTCTTGCTTATTTTATTGAATTGTTATGTTGGAAAAATATTACCTATGGAAATTGGGGATTTGATTTTTGGATTGACTTGTGATTTGAGAAAATAGTTGTTAGTACATCTCTTGTATGGTTGTTGTGATGGACTTGAATTACATTCGAGTACTGCCGTAGAGTGTTAGAGGTTAATCTATCCCAATGGGGTGAGATGGTTTCCTAACACTTGTAGTGGTTTGTTGTTTGTGAGAGCAACAACTACTGTTCTCGTAAGTTCGAGACTGAGGAATGGTATACCTTTCCTGGGAATGATTCATCAATGCCATGAGAGACGGTGTACGCCTTTCCTAAAGTGGTTTGTGTGGTTATGATTCGGTGAACGAGGTAGAGTCGTTGGGTAGATTCATGGGAAGCAACCAACATACATGAGAATATGGGTTGACACTATCAAAAGATTATTGTTATTGTGTGGAATTGGTTTCCTACAAGAGTTTGTGGAGGTATGGGACTCTACAAGAACTTGTGGGAAATGATTTATGGTTGAAAATGGTTAATTGATTTATTTAACATGTTTATTCGTTTCATTTAACTTGTTGCTATTGAGTTAACTTGAGATCAAATAAATTGTCACTGTTTTATTTTAAGTTATATATGCTATTTTGAAAATTGAGACTGAACTGTTTTATATGTTTTCTAAATCTTGTTCGAGTTTGAGAGAATGTTGCTACAGAGCTTAATNTAACCATTAAATCTCTTTTCTTGGTATAAAACCCTAGTTTTCAAGATAAATGGATTTTTCTCTTGATTCTTCCTTTGTTCTTGATTTAAAAATTCTAGTGCTTTGATTGGAACAATAAAAGCTTATCTTTTGATGATCTCTTGCTTATTTTATTGAATTGTTATGTTGGAAAAATATTACCTATGGAAATTGGGGATTTGATTTTTGGATTGACTTGTGATTTGAGAAAATAGTTGTTAGTACATCTCTTGTATGGTTGTTGTGATGGACTTGAATTACATTCGAGTACTGCCGTAGAGTGTTAGAGGTTAATCTATCCCAATGGGGTGAGATGGTTTCCTAACACTTGTAGTGGTTTGTTGTTTGTGAGAGCAACAACTACTGTTCTCGTAAGTTCGAGACTGAGGAATGGTATACCTTTCCTGGGAATGATTCATCAATGCCATGAGAGACGGTGTACGCCTTTCCTAAAGTGGTTTGTGTGGTTATGATTCGGTGAACGAGGTAGAGTCGTTGGGTAGATTCATGGGAAGCAACCAACATACATGAGAATATGGGTTGACACTATCAAAAGATTATTGTTATTGTGTGGAATTGGTTTCCTACAAGAGTTTGTGGAGGTATGGGACTCTACAAGAACTTGTGGGAAATGATTTATGGTTGAAAATGGTTAATTGATTTATTTAACATGTTTATTCGTTTCATTTAACTTGTTGCTATTGAGTTAACTTGAGATCAAATAAATTGTCACTGTTTTATTTTAAGTTATATATGCTATTTTGAAAATTGAGACCGAACTGTTTTATATGTTTTCTAAATCTTGTTCGAGTTTGAGAGAATGTTGCTACAGAGCTTAGTNGATTTAAAAATTCTAGTGCTTTGATTGGAACAATAAAAGCTTATCTTTTGATGATCTCTTGCTTATTTTATTGAATTGTTATGTTGGAAAAATATTACCTATGGAAATTGGGGATTTGATTTTTGGATTGACTTGTGATTTGAGAAAATAGTTGTTAGTACATCTCTTGTATGGTTGTTGTGATGGACTTGAATTACATTCGAGTACTGCCGTAGAGTGTTAGAGGTTAATCTATCCCAATGGGGTGAGATGGTTTCCTAACACTTGTAGTGGTTTGTTGTTTGTGAGAGCAACAACTACTGTTCACGTAAGTTCGAGACTGAGGAATGGTATACCTTTCCTGGGAATGATTCATCAATGCCATGAGAGACGGTGTACGCCTTTCCTAAAGTGGTTTGTGTGGTTATGATTCGGTGAACGAGGTAGAGTCGTTGGGTAGATTCATGGGAAGCAACCAACATACATGAGAATATGGGTTGACACTATCAAAAGATTATTGTTATTGTGTGGAATTGGTTTCCTACAAGAGTTTGTGGAGGTATGGGACTCTACAAGAACTTGTGGGAAATGATTTATGGTTGAAAATGGTTAATTGATTTATTTAACATGTTTATTCGTTTCATTTAACTTGTTGCTATTGAGTTAACTTGAGATCAAATAAATTGTCACTGTTTTATTTTAAGTTATATATGCTATTTTGAAAATTGAGACCGAACTGTTTTATATGTTTTCTAAATCTTGTTCGAGTTTGAGAGAATGTTGCTACAGAGCTTAATGCTCACCCCCTACAAACTATATATTTGTTAGATTGTGGTCTAGGCGAGGAGCTCGGAGTGGAGGAGCCGATACCTTGGGAAGCTCCACTAGACGGGCTCATGGACCCCGAGGTGGATGTCTAGGGTTATACTCTCCTAGGTGCTAGACTAGAAAATTTCTTTTGAAATTATGTAAAGACTAATCTTTTGTTATTCCGTTGCGAGTTTAAATGTAATTTTTTTGGGATGTAATTATCATAGTCAAACATATTCTTTTGGGATATGATAGCCATGTGTGGGCATATTCTTTTGGGAATGATGTAAATATTACATTTGGTGAATGGAATTTCATTTGTCGATGGATCATATTAGTTGCTCTCATAATGTGAATGGTTTTAAATTGTAATGTCATCCAAGGTGATTTTTGGGGCGTTACATAGCTATTGTACCTCTCCCGGAGCATACATCTCCCGGTGCTTTCTCTTTTACTTTATTCATCAATAAAGAGCCCTCGGCCACCGTTAACCGTTTCCCAAGAGTGGAGTAGGTCACCCAAATTGAACTATTATATATTTGTGTGATGACCTAATATTTATTGTTTTGCCATTGGTTACTTTATTAATTGTCTTATTTATTATACCACATCACACACTCGACTATTGGTCTTGCAAGAGATAGTTTTGTGCATCATCAAATGTAATGGTCATGATATTGATCAAAATTTGAGTCTAGTGGGACAATATATTATCAATAATTTGATATTCACAAATTCCAATCTTTCAGCATTTCGTAAGATGTATATATTACTGTGACTAAGTGATTTAAAAAAAATGTATATTCTTAAGAGTGCAAAAGTATTCATCACCAGAAATATTAAAGGAGTTTTAACTACTCCAAGTCGTAGAGTTGAGTGTGTTTGCCAGTGTTGTTAAAACGCTACCAATTCATAGTCACAAACTGCATTTGAGTCACACTAGCTAGGGTTGATGATTCATAAAACGCTTGCTAACTCAACTCAAAATCGTTACAAATTTAAAAAGTTACCGAATATGGTCGATGTGGGATTGGTGCCCCTCTCACTTAAACGACAAATGCATTCGATCTAGTAATGCATAACTGAAAGTTTGGGATTGTTGTATAAAGACGATAGATGGAGTTAGAGAGAAGTAAATATGTTTTTTTACAAAATTTATATGAGATTAAAGGTATATGACCAAAATATCAACGACTACAAATTTCACAAGTAAGCAAATTGTGGAAACAGATGAAAATTGCATGCAAGATGAAAATGTAGCCACAAAGAAAATAAAATTTGACTGTTACATGAAAAACTTGAAATGGTAAAAAAAAACTCACGGGACCTAGTCCTAGGGTATGGATCTAAGATTGAGTTGATTATTTTTGTTTTATGCAATTATTTTTTCTGTACTTTAAACGAATATTTTTCAAAAATTCTAGATTAATTGAATGATTGTTAGTAAAGTTTTATACTTTGTATAATTGTTTAATTATTCATTAACTTAATTGAGTTGTTGGTATGAATAATGCTTGTGATTCCCTGTGAGCTTTATATAACTAGTTCTTCAATTTCTATATTTAAATTAATCGAATCTTGTATTTTCAAAATTAAATATTCCGGTTGACTACACTGACATTGAAAATCAATTAAGATAATTGTAATTTCATAAACATATTTAGTTGATGAACGTGAATGGATCCAGATCTCAAAGCTAGAGAGTCGTTTTTCCAATTAACAAATTCCTTCTAGAATTTTATGTTTTATTTTACAAATCAATCTCAACCTTTAAAACCAATTTTACATGTTCTTCCTTTATCTACTTTTAAATTCCTTCAATTTATGTGGTTCAACCTTAGACTTATCGAGAAATTATTACTTCTTGACCACCTGCACTTAGGTGTACTTATTTGAGATCAAGCAATTATCATTGCTCATATGTAAAGCTCAAAGAGCTAAGTTTTTCATATTTAGAAGCATACGCTGTAAGTATGAAATTCACAATCGTGTTAATTGAAGTCATAAGAAATGATGTAAAAAATAGGGGGAGTGTCTAAAAAGAAAAGGAAAAAAATGCATATAGGACACTCACTGACTAGTTATATATTTACTTAGACGATGCATTAGAAATTCATGTAGAGCTTTATTAATCATTTAATCTAGACGATTTTGACACATTGTTAGAGTTATGTTTAATACATGTTACACTTGAATTGATCAAAGATGCAAAATTTGAATGTGTAAGTGAAATTGCACTAAGTGAGATGACAATCCTCTAGGATGCATGAAAATTAAGTTCTACATTCATGAATATGCCTTAAAGTAATGTTCTAGATGATGAAATAGGTATGGATATGCTATTTTGAGAACATGTCCGATTTTCATAATTAATGATATTTTGCATTAACCATGTTACATTTGAAAATTGCATTCCAAAGTTTGATCTATATTTTATCAATTTGTGTGCATATAGTTGCATTTAGGTTGTACACACACCTATGCATATGTTTTGAGGCCTAAATGATGGTTTGGAGGGGTACATGAGGAGTCGAGACGATGCTAGAAGGAATAAGTTCTGAACTGTCTACAACGCCCCAAAATCTACATTTGAATACATTAACTATTTATATAACATCCAACCATGAAAGCATCTAAAATAATCATTAACTAATAAAATCCATCATCAATTGAATAAATAACTAGACCAATCCCCATCAAAACATAATTAATACCTCCAAGTTACATCAAAAACCTGAGTAAAAGTTTTCCAACTAACTATTAAAAGAAATACTTCAAAACATTATTCCAATCAACCACAATTTAGAAATTAAAACTGAAGAGAATAGCCCTAGACATCCATTTCCTTATCTAGGTCATAATCTGCCTCAGTATCCCAATCAACCTGCTCACATATCCCAAGACACTCCTCAATCTTGAAATCTAAAAATGTTTATAACATATGATGAGCAAAAAACCTAGAATATGTAACTAAATCATATCATGCAAGATGTAACATAAGTCATTCAATTTGACAGAAATCAAAATGTAGGGGTTTTATCAAGAATATGCGATTTTGGATGTAAAACTTATAATTCTTCAAAGAAACGAATCATGTTATCAAAACAAGTATGACAATGTTATAGATCTATCATATTTAGTTAAATAGGAATCAAAACATACATATACGTAACACTGTCCCTCAATGAATGAGTTTGAGAAAGAATCCCTACGTTCAATCCTAAGTTTGGTGCATCCCTAGTGTGTTGATCTATTTCCTACACGGTAATCCATCAAAATTTTGCTCTTTTTTTTTCTCATGCTCTCTTGACTTCCTAGGTTCAAAGGTACTGAAAACTAACCTAAGAAACATCCTTAGGGTAAATATTTATAGGGTCAGAATCTGTACAATCAGCGCAAGCCTAATCACTATAAAAGTCACACTTACATTCGAATGTGACTTGTGTTCGAATGTACCTCGTGCGAATGCAACGTGCTCCTAGTATCTCAGGTTTTGTCAAACCCTAATGTACTATGACTAAGCCTCGTTCGAACGTGCCTTGCTCCCTGTAACACCCCGTATTTTTTTTTATATATGTATATAGATATATAGTAAATAATTGTTGTAAAAATGGGGATATGTG
>CAUOFW020005458.1:241303-264429 GCA_963454935.2 Ilex paraguariensis
TGAACTGGATGCCTAGAGTTATATTTCTTTTGTACTAGACTAGAGAGTTTATTTTGAAATCATGTAAAGTCTAGTATTTTGTTATTTCACTGCAAGTGTAATTTAATTCTTTTGGGAATATATTTGTCATACTTGGCCTATTCTTTTGGGATGGCATTGTGGATATGACATATGATGAATGAAAGTTTATTTTATGATGGATAAATAGACCCGGTGTGGTCAATAGTTATGCATATGTGGACCCGGTGTGGTCAATTGTAATATAATTGTACAGGTTGTGTTTTGGGTAAAGCTCCCCGTACAAAGGAGACTTTGTCCAAATTTTGTTAAAATATGAATGGTTGATGAATGAACTTTCGTCGTGATGAATTTACGTAATGCTCTCATGGGGTGAATGATTTTTAGAATGTAATGTCACCCAAGGGGGTTTTTGGGGCGTTACACTCCCAATATCTCATGTTTTGTTAGTTTCTCTGTCAAATCNGTGAATGGTTTTTAGAATGTAATGTCACCCAAGGGGGTTTTTGGGGCGTTACACTCCCAATATCTCATGTTTTGTTAGTTTCTCTGTCAAATCCCAAACTACTATAGCTAAGCCTTGTTTGAACATTGATTGGCATTCAAACGGTCCTCCAATTCTTTCCAATGCAGTTTGACCTATTTTGAATTCGATTCACAAAATTTTGGTAAAATAGATTTTTGTAGCCCTTGAAGTCTAGTTTCTACAATCCAAAAATTAGATCAATTGGAAATGAGGGTGATAATTATAATTAAATTACTAAAGTCATGTCCAATTCCTTTCTAGCCAATGTCTCCCAAACATGCATGTAAGATTCTAAACACATCTTATCTTTTACTACAACCCTTGTAACCTATTATTAAGTCATTCTATGTGCATACCATACATAGTAATCAATAAATATTATAGCAAATACATGGGGGTTTACAATCCACCCCCCTAAAAGAAAGTTTCGTCCTCGAAACTTACCTTAAGTAACAAACAAGTGGGGGTACTATTCTCGCATTTCTAACTCTGGTTTCCATGTAGCTTCCTCCACTCCATGGTGTTGCTACAATATCTTCACAAGTAAAATGACCGTGGTGTGAAGTACCTTTTCCTTGGTGTCAAGAATCCTCACTGGTTGCTTATAAGTTACTCCTTGAATTTCAATTTCTTACAAGTTTGCTACATGCGATGTATCAGGTTCACATTTTCATTGGATTGACATGTGAAATACATCATGTACTCCTCTAATAACTGAGCAAGAAGACTGAGTTGATACACCATTTTCCCTACAACTCAAATAACTTTGAACAATCTCGTGTTCCTAGGAGCAAGCTTCCCTTTCTTGCCAAACCACATCACTCCCTTTTTAGGGGACACCTTTAAAAATACATAATCACCCACTTTAAACTCCAAATGTATTCTTCTCCCATCCGCATAATTCTTTTACCGGCTTTGAGCAGTCCACAATCTTTCACAAATCAACTATATTTTCTCGGTGTTCTCTATCATTGTTTCTAGTCTGAACAAATTACTCTCACCAGCTTCTACCTAACAATGGTTCATACAAAACCATTCCAACACTAGCCTGATAGCTATTATTGTAAGCAAACTCCACCAATGATAAATGATCATTCCAACTTCCCTTCAAATCTAACGCACACGCCCTTAACATATCTTCCACTATCTAAATTACTCTCCAAGATTGACCATCTGTTTGAGGATGAAAGGTAGTGATAAAAATGTAAATCTGTCCCCAAAGTTCTCTATAAACTTTGCAAAAATTGAGCCACGAACCTACTATCCCGATATGACACAATCGATAAAGGTATCCTCTGAAGCTTCATTATCTCCCGTATATACAATTGCCTCAAAGTCATCAATGTATCAGTCGTCTTCATGGGCAAGAAGTTGGCAGCCTTAGTAAGTCTATCCACAATCACCCAAATAGCATTATGTCATTTGGTGATCCCTTGCAGCCTCGACACTGAATCCATAATGATTTAGTTTCAATTTCACTAAAAAATAGGTAAAGATTGCAGTATTCCCTCCTATTTCTGATGTTCAATCCTTATTTGTTGACAAATTGTGCACTTAGCTATAAATTTAGCTATGTCTTTTTTTATTCCTTTCCACCAATACTGGTGTTTCATACCCCAATACATCTTGGTACTATCTGGATGTATCATAAATCTAGAGCGTTGACTTTCTTCGAAGACATCCACTCTCAATTGGGCATTAGTTGGTACACCCAAACTCCCATGAACATGTAACTCATCCTTTTGCAAGGATAAATTCTCTACAGTCTCACCTTTCTCCAATTGATTTTGGATCACCTCCAATTGTTGATCCAATTGTTGCCTACAACCCTTTTTTGAAGAACGGGCTGAGCCACGAGATTAAATAAACATAGTTGGTCCTCCTATTTATCCACCAGAAGATCAAAATCTTGTAAGGCTTCGAACATCTTCCACCTATACAATCCAAGGGAATTCATTACACCCCATGACTTTCTACTGAATGCATTTGCTACCACATTGGCCTTTTCTAGATGATAATTCAAGATAAAATCATAATATTCCAAATTCTTAATCCAACGTCTATGTCAGAGGTTTAGATCTTTCTAAGTGAAAATATACTTCAGGCTCTTATGATCTGAATAAACCTAAAATATCTNTTGGCCTTTTCTAGATGATAATTCAAGATAAAATCATAATATTCCAAATTCTTAATACAACGTCTATGTCAGAGGTTTAGATCTTTCTAAGTGAAAATATACTTCAGGCTCTTATGATCTGAATAAACCTAAAATATATGTCCATACAAGTAACATCTCCATAACTTTAGAGCGAGAACCACTATTGCCAGCTCTAAGTCATAGGTAAGATAATTCTGCTCATGGATCTTCAACTATCTTGAACCATAAGCCACTACCTTTCTATTCTACATCAAAATACAACCTAAACCTCGTAATCAAGCATCAATGTATGCATTGTAGCCCTCATCACTATTTGGGACAATAAGTATCGATGTCATGGTCAACTTCTCCTTCAGTATACCAAAGGCTTGTTCACATTCCTCATTCTACAATAACTTTTTCCCTTTCTACAATAACTTGTTCTACCACTTTTATCTTTCTATCTACCTCATTGTCAGGTCATGTTCTGATTTTTGTATGTTGTTTACAATCTTTATGAAATAAAAGTAAGGCAGTTCCAAACAATAATCTTGGCAAAGTTTTATTCCATAAAATAATAGATAACAAAATAAATTGACTAAAACAATAAACGACAAATAAAATGAGGGGTGTCCAGATGGATTGTAATCTCTCCCTACCGAGGTGGAGACTATCATAGGCTGGTGCAAATAGGATATCGGCTGAACTATCATTGTCAGCTAGAATTCTCTTAACCTGGTAGTTGGCTACCATCATGGTTAAGACGAGGGGATAATCGTGAGGGAGCTCAATTCCCTCGAGATCCCTATCCGAGAAGGTGATGATCTTTTCTTCCCCACATCGGGGTGTCTTTGTCGGGTGAGAGTCATTCGACTCTGCCTGTTTGGCTTTTCTAGTAGAGTTGGAGTCACCTCCTCCTCTTAGCCCTCCGGAGATTGTCTAGATTTCTCTAAGGGGCTGCTAGCGTTCTATGTCATCCTAGTCCCGACCAGGTGGCGGGGCTTGTCTTCTGTTAGCAATGTATTGCCTCCACTGGCCATGTTGTATGAGCTCCTCGATCTGCCTCTTGAGCCTATAACATTCATCAGTGTCGAGGCCATGGTCGTAGTGAAAACAACAATACTTGCTTAGGTTTCTATGATTCAGGGCGAACTTTATTTTTCCCGACCAACGTATCTTAGGATCATCTTGGATTTGGAGCAGGACATGCTCAACCGATGCATTGATCAGCGTAAAGGCTTGTGACTTGATATAAAATGTGTACACTCAAGTGTAGCTGGTCAAGTTGTAGTAATAATCCGATTAAGTTAGAAGTTGAANTGCTAGCGTTCTATGTCATCCTAGTCCCGACCAGGTGGCGGGGCTTGTCTTCTGTTAGCAATGTATTGCCTCCACTGGCCATGTTGTATGAGCTCCTCGATCTGCCTCTTGAGCCTATAACATTCATCAGTGTCGAGGCCATGGTCGTAGTGAAAACAACAATACTTGCTTAGGTTTCTATGATTCAGGGCGAACTTTATTTTTCCCGGCCAACGTATCTTAGGATCATCTTGGATTTGGAGCAGGACATGCTCAACCGATGCATTGATCAGCGTAAAGGCTTGTGACCTGATATAAAATGTGTACACTCAAGTGTAGCTGGTCAAGTTGTAGTAATAATCCGATTAAGTTAGAAGTTGAATCCACATATAACTAATGTTGGTGTTTCGAAGTAAGTAGTGACAGAGACCAAAGTGATTGGAACCCTTGAGATTTAAAGTTATGATGTTTATGGATTTTCTTGGACAAAATATAAGATTCTTTTCAAGAGAATTTTCTAGACAAAATATAATATTCTCTCAAATGTAAAAGTCACCCTTTAGCTCGAGGATTTGGACATGTGGTCAATCATCCAGTTGTTATACTTGTGCTTGGGAACTCAATTAACCCTTGTGTCAACATAAAGTTAATCGAAGGATAAAGATGGATTGTGAGAATTAAGAGCATGGTTCTAATGTCTTTGTAGAGATTTACAAGAATTGTCCGTGCCGAGACTCAACCCATCTACAAACAAGTAAGTATTTCTACAAGGCATCCAACCACTGTGTTGGTATTTCATTCTTAGTTGAAGTACAATAATGGTAAAGATTGACATGTAGTCATGAAGATCTGGCTGGAGTACTTGCAAAGAATCAATGAGTCTTCATGTGCCAAGAGTCATCTATGCTATGGAAAGGACTCATGGTTGTACAAAGTACCTTAACTTTGCTAGATGTATTCAATCATTCAATAAGCAAGTGCAAGATAAAGCATTAATCATAAAAGAAATGCACAACTATAACTTCCAAATGATTTTTACATGTTCATCACCTCGTATTAAAGAGTGAATGAGAAACTATTAACTCTTCATGACTTTGAGAAAGCTATAAAAGTGAGTGATTCTCATCCCTCCAAGTAGAAGAGTTACAAAGTAAAATAAGGAGGCTATCTTCAATGAAGATTTAGTGAATCACTTTTCACCCTTCACAACTTCGATAAAGCTTTAGAAAAGTGGAAGATTTCACTCCTCTAAAGGAAGAAGGAAGCTCAAACAATGGAATCAAATGAAACTAATAATAAAAGTAGAAGAAAGCTAGTCACTTTTGGAGGGTTTCCTTCTCAACCAAAAAATGATCTATCTTCCTCTATGTATGTCTATCTACGTCTAAGTTTGTGTACATGCAAGTGTAAGTCTTAGTCTAAGTCCCTTTGATGCCCCCACACTGGGAGTATTTATAGGCAAGGAGGAGGGGGTAAAGAAATGTAAAAGAATAGTTCAAAGTCCTCAAAGTCCAAGTGAATGCTCCAAGGTCTGGATAGAAAATCAACCACTCTGCAACCTATTTGGGGACTACGTTCGAATGTTGAATGACGTTCGAACATTGACTCCTGTCTTCTATGATGGGCATTTGAATGTTGAATGGAGTTTGAACATGGTACTTAAGTAGCTCTTGTCACCCACAGTAGATAGCAAGCCATGTCTCTTCACCCTAGTAGTCTGGTCTTCAAATAATTCAATAAGACATTCGAATGTGGATTGGTGTTCGAATGTTATACTCAAGTAGCCCTTTTTCCTTCTGTGAAAATAATTGCAACACACCATATGCCATCACTCTAGCAGTTTGGTCTTCAAATAATTCAAGATGACATTCACACGTGGATTAGCGTTCGAATGTTGATGCCTTGTTTCAAACTTCTTCATTTTTCTTCCAGAACTCGTGGGTGTTGCATGAAAGTTTGATATTTATTGACTTTAGGCCCTTGTACAATATTTCTCCCAAAATGTCATCATTGAAACTCTATCAAAGTATAATTAGTCTTATAAAAGTATAGGAAGATGCTAATTTTAACTACTAATCAGCTTGTCGTTCTCTCAGAGTTGGGAGACCAAGGCGGTCCTTGACAGAGACTCTCTCTATCCTATTCCTTTTATTCTCTGCTTCTCTCATGTCTTCACAGGTATCCTTTCTTTTCTCACCCCCATGCGAGGACTCACCTTGTCGGGCTTTGGTGACATCCTCGGCATTCATATACTTTTGTGCCCTTGACAATAGTTCAGGCATGTTGGAGGGTAGCTTCTTTAGGATAAAGAACATGAAGCTGGAGGAGTGCAAACCTGCAATAAAGGCAGCCATGGTTACCTTGTGGTCTGACTCTTCGATATGGAGGTCTTTCTCATTAAAATGAGTGAGATAGCTCCTAAGGCTTTCATCTCGATGTTGCTTGATAGTGAGTAGGTGGGTTACATGCTTCTGATATCGGTGTCCCCTAATGAAATGGGAGGCAAAAGATTTACTCAGCCCCGTAAAGGAGTGAATAGAAGAAGGTTTGATTTCACGAACTATTGTCTACTAGATCCCTTCAAGATAGAGGGGAAGGCTTTACAAACAATCTCATCAGGCACGTTGTGGAGTAGCATGAGAGATTTATACGTGTCAAGATGATCCAAATGGTCCTTGGTACCATCGAAGATCTCGATGGCGGGCATCTTGAACTTCGAGAGTAGTGGGTAATTTATAACAACATCGATAACAAATGGGGTATCAGTGTGTCTTACCAAGTAATCCACCATCTCGGGTGCTTGTGCTTTGATGGCGTTGAGGGCATCACTGAGTTGGTTTTGCACCTCTCTAATCTTCTCATCTCATTGGTTGGGGACATCCTCCATTGGGTCATTGTAAAGGCTTTCATGATTGGCATACTAGCTTTCTCCCTCATCCTCTATGAGGAGAGTGAACATGTGAGCTTTCTGCATGTTGAGGGGGGATACCTGGGAGAGCGGTGCCCTAGCGCTGCCCAGGAGCATTCTGTCACGGGGCTCCACTATGGGGGCGGCTTGGCACCTAGAGTGGATAACTTATGGTGCTTCTCCCGTTAGAGGGAATGGTACTCTTCCTACAAGCTGAAGGGCGACGCCTCCCGGGATGAGCATCAACTAGATGATTTACTAGTTTTGATTTATCAGTAGCTACATGATATGTAAAAGCTGTTACTCGACCATGGGAGTCACCGCAGTGGATGGTTCCGAGGGTGTGGGGGGAGGTAGAGTCTCTTCCTGGGGGGTCGGGTTGTTGTCCCCTGGTTGTTGACTCATGGACCCAGTCGTGATTGCCATATATTTGAAAGAGAGTAGTAAAGTGGTAGAAAACTTAGTCATTTTTCACAAACGGCGCCAAATTGATGATGCTCAAAATAGTTTCGTGCAAGATCAATAGTTGAGTGTGTGATAAGGTGTAATTAATAGATAATTAATAAAAAAATCAATGACAATAATGTAAATATCTAGTCAACACACATATATATAGTAGTTCGGTCTGGATGACCTACTCCACTATGAGAAACAGCAACGGTGGCTGAGGGACCTTTATTGATAAAGTAAGGTGAATGAAAGAGAGAGCAATGGTTAGCTCTGTGAGAGGTACAATAGCTAGGAGAGAGAAAAGCTATGTGTGTGTAGAGAGGTGTAGAGATAGAGCTCAATTTGTCCTCTCATGTAGAGAGGATTTACAATTTATAGGCACAAAGCCTTGGTAACGTGAGGGTAAAAGTATTAATTCTCTGAGTGGCTACAAAAGGTAAGTGTCATAAAAGGTTGTCTTAATTTTCGAAAGTGAGTATCCCAATAATTACTCCCCATGTGCTTTAATTATTCTTGGACTCCTTGAAACTTGGACTGGGTCAAATTCTCGAGCTGGGCTTGACCTGTCCTTTTAGCTAATCTGGGTTCATCTAATTTATTGGGTCAGACCCGGTTAGATTTGGGCTCATCAGGCATGATATGTCATTATATCCAAACCAATGCAAGTGAGAGGTGGGTTAAGCATGAATGGGAATGGATATAAATTTGATATCCTATCTAATCCTTTCTAAGCATCTAAACACACCAGTAGGTGTTGGGATCAAATACGGTGGTATGAGTCTTGTGTTTTTGGATCCATATATGTTTGTGTGTCTATAAACCTAAGTTTATGTGCATAGTTGAATTGTTAGGTGTTTGGGTTGTCAAACATTAGAACACAAGTTTGATTCAGAGAGTAGTCACTCTATTAAATAAGATCAATGCTACTTGGACTTAATTTACTGTCTTAACCACTTATTATCATTGGACCCATTATTGGTTGGGAACTACAACCAATTCAATAGTTATGATGCATTAGGTAAGGTGAACAAATTAGGTTTAAAATAGCATTTTCCACTAAATATACTAAAGATTAAATCAAAATTCTTTATATCAATCCCAACACCAAGCTGCAAAAGTGGGACTGCATGGGGCAATTAAATTTGAATGTAAGCATTGTAGGCCATGCAATGTATAAATGTGAATTATTAGAAGATTGTCTAATGCAATTTGAAGAGCTTGTTTTTCACTAGTTCAGATACTTTCTAATGCAATTTGATATGACTATTTTTCAGTAATTCCTTNTTCTTAGTTGAAGTACAATAATGGTAAAGATTGACATGTAGTCATGAAGATCTGGCTGGAGTACTTGCAAAGAATCAATGAGTCTTCATGTGCCAAGAGTCATCTATGCTATGGAAAGGACTCATGGTTGTACAAAGTACCTTAACTTTGCTAGATGTATTCAATCATTCAATAAGCAAGTGCAAGATAAAGCATTAATCATAAAAGAAATGCACAAATATAACTTCCAAATGATTTTTACATGTTCATCACCTCGTATTAAAGAGTGAATGAGAAACTATTAACTCTTCATGACTTTGAGAAAGCTATAAAAGTGAGTGATTCTCATCCCTCCAAGTAGAAGAGTTACAAAGTAAAATAAGGAGGCTATCTTCAATGAAGATTTAGTGAATCACTTTTCACCCTTCACAACTTCGATAAAGCTTTAGAAAAGTGGAAGATTTCACTCCTCTAAAGGAAGAAGGAAGCTCAAACAATGGAATCAAATGAAACTAATAATAAAAGTAGAAGAAAGCTAGTCACTTTTGGAGGGTTTCCTTCTCAACCAAAAAATGATCTATCTTCCTCTATGTATGTCTATCTACGTCTAAGTTTGTGTACATGCAAGTGTAAGTCTTAGTCTAAGTCCCTTTGATGCCCCCACACTGGGAGTATTTATAGGCAAGGAGGAGGGGGTAAAGAAATGTAAAAGAATAGTTCAAAGTCCTCAAAGTCCAAGTGAATGCTCCAAGGTCTGGATAGAAAATCAACCACTCTGCAACCTATTTGGGGACTACGTTCGAATGTTGAATGACGTTCGAACATTGACTCCTGTCTTCTATGATGGGCATTTGAATGTTGAATGGAGTTTGAACATGGTACTTAAGTAGCTCTTGTCACCCACAGTAGATAGCAAGCCATGTCTCTTCACCCTAGTAGTCTGGTCTTCAAATAATTCAATAAGACATTCGAATGTGGATTGGTGTTCGAATGTTATACTCAAGTAGCCCTTTTTCCTTCTGTGAAAATAATTGCAACACACCATATGCCATCACTCTAGCAGTTTGGTCTTCAAATAATTCAAGATGACATTCACACGTGGATTAGCGTTCGAATGTTGATGCCTTGTTTCAAACTTCTTCATTTTTCTTCCAGAACTCGTGGGTGTTGCATGAAAGTTTGATATTTATTGACTTTAGGCCCTTGTACAATATTTCTCCCAAAATGTCATCATTGAAACTCTATCAAAGTATAATTAGTCTTATAAAAGTATAGGAAGATGCTAATTTTAACTACTAATCAGCTTGTCGTTCTCTCAGAGTTGGGAGACCAAGGCGGTCCTTGACAGAGACTCTCTCTATCCTATTCCTTTTATTCTCTGCTTCTCTCATGTCTTCACAGGTATCCTTTCTTTTCTCACCCCCATGCGAGGACTCACCTTGTCGGGCTTTGGTGACATCCTCGGCATTCATATACTTTTGTGCCCTTGACAATAGTTCAGGCATGTTGGAGGGTAGCTTCTTTAGGATAAAGAACATGAAGCTGGAGGAGTGCAAACCTGCAATAAAGGCAGCCATGGTTACCTTGTGGTCTGACTCTTCGATATGGAGGTCTTTCTCATTAAAATGAGTGAGATAGCTCCTAAGGCTTTCATCTCGATGTTGCTTGATAGTGAGTAGGTGGGTTACATGCTTCTGATATCGGTGTCCCCTAATGAAATGGGAGGCAAAAGATTTACTCAGCCCCGTAAAGGAGTGAATAGAAGAAGGTTTGATTTCACGAACTATTGTCTACTAGATCCCTTCAAGATAGAGGGGAAGGCTTTACAAACAATCTCATCAGGCACGTTGTGGAGTAGCATGAGAGATTTATACGTGTCAAGATGATCCAAATGGTCCTTGGTACCATCGAAGATCTCGATGGCGGGCATCTTGAACTTCGAGAGTAGTGGGTAATTTATAACAACATCGATAACAAATGGGGTATCAGTGTGTCTTACCAAGTAATCCACCATCTCGGGTGCTTGTGCTTTGATGGCGTTGAGGGCATCACTGAGTTGGTTTTGCACCTCTCTAATCTTCTCATCTCATTGGTTGGGGACATCCTCCATTGGGTCATTGTAAAGGCTTTCATGATTGGCATACTAGCTTTCTCCCTCATCCTCTATGAGGAGAGTGAACATCTGAGCTTTCTGCATGTTGAGGGGGGATACCTGGGAGAGCGGTGCCCTAGCGCTGCCCAGGAGCATTCTGTCACGGGGCTCCACTATGGGGGCGGCTTGGCACCTAGAGTGGATAAGTTATGGTGCTTCTCCCGTTAGAGGGAATGGTACTCTTCCTACAGGCTGAAGGGCGACGCCTCCCGGGATGAGCATCAACTAGATGATTTACTAGTTTTGATTTATCAGTAGCTACATGATATGTAAAAGCTGTTACTCGACCATGGGAGTCACCGCAGTGGATGGTTCCGAGGGTGTGGGGGGAGGTAGAGTCTCTTCCTGGGGGGTCGGGTTGTTGTCCCCTGGTTGTTGACTCATGGACCCAGTCGTGATTGCCATATATTTGAAAGAGAGTAGTAAAGTGGTAGAAAACTTAGTCATTTTTCACAAACGGCGCCAAATTGATGATGCTCAAAATAGTTTCGTGCAAGATCAATAGTTGAGTGTGTGATAAGGTGTAATTAATAGATAATTAATAAAAAAATCAATGACAATAATGTAAATATCTAGTCAACACACATATATATAGTAGTTCGGTCTGGATGACCTACTCCACTATGAGAAACAGCAACGGTGGCTGAGGGACCTTTATTGATAAAGTAAGGTGAATGAAAGAGAGAGCAATGGTTAGCTCTGTGAGAGGTACAATAGCTAGGAGAGAGAAAAGCTATGTGTGTGTAGAGAGGTGTAGAGATAGAGCTCAATTTGTCCTCTCATGTAGAGAGGATTTACAATTTATAGGCACAAAGCCTTGGTAACGTGAGGGTAAAAGTATTAATTCTCTGAGTGGCTACAAAAGGTAAGTGTCATAAAAGGTTGTCTTAATTTTCGAAAGTGAGTATCCCAATAATTACTCCCCATGTGCTTTAATTATTCTTGGACTCCTTGAAACTTGGACTGGGTCAAATTCTCGAGCTGGGCTTGACCTGTCCTTTTAGCTAATCTGGGTTCATCTAATTTATTGGGTCAGACCCGGTTAGATTTGGGCTCATCAGGCATGATATGTCATTATATCCAAACCAATGCAAGTGAGAGGTGGGTTAAGCATGAATGGGAATGGATATAAATTTGATATCCTATCTAATCCTTTCTAAGCATCTAAACACACCAGTAGGTGTTGGGATCAAATACGGTGGTATGAGTCTTGTGTTTTTGGATCCATATATGTTTGTGTGTCTATAAACCTAAGTTTATGTGCATAGTTGAATTGTTAGGTGTTTGGGTTGTCAGACATTAGAACACAAGTTTGATTCAGAGAGTAGTCACTCTATTAAATAAGATCAATGCTACTTGGACTTAATTTACTGTCTTAACCACTTATTATCATTGGACCCATTATTGGTTGGGAACTACAACCAATTCAATAGTTATGATGCATTAGGTAAGGTGAACAAATTAGGTTTAAAATAGCATTTTCCACTAAATATACTAAAGATTAAATCAAAATTCTTTATATCAATCCCAACACCAAGCTGCAAAAGTGGGACTGCATGGGGCAATTAAATTTGAATGTAAGCATTGTAGGCCATGCAATGTATAAATGTGAATTATTAGAAGATTGTCTAATGCAATTTGAAGAGCCTGTTTTTCACTAGTTCAGATACTTTCTAATGCAATTTGATATGACTATTTTTCAGTAATTCCTTTCTATTTGGGAAGGGTAAACTATGAATAAATTTGTTGTAGCTTTTTTTTTTTTTTGCAGCTAGTTACGTATAAAGTTTGCATGGTGAAACGGGATTCAAGTAGCTGACTAAAAAATATTGGGACAAGGCTTTATTGAGTTGAGTTGAGTCATGTACAAAGTTTCTGTTGCATTTGTACGTCCATCCTCTCATGTGGGAAGAGAAGCAATTGAATTATTATTGCCCATTGAAAAATTTAGTAAATACCCTTGCACTTGGGAGGAATAAAAGGTGATTGTTGTTGACAGAAAGTTGGTCAATTTTTTTGGCAACCATTAGATTCTTGGTTTATAAGATTCCTTGTTGCTCACCCAACACAGTGCCAGCAAATTTGTTGTGTTTGTTCCTTAGGATATTCTTTTTATATTGAAACCATCTGTGTGCAGTGATTTTCGTACAATAGATGAAAAGACAAATCTCTCCCGTGGTGAACTAGAGTTCGTTGAGAAAGTTGATGATCCCGTGGCAAAGGAAGAGCAAATATGGCCAAAGGGGCCTAAGGAGTGGTGATGAATTGTTTCAGGGGATGCTCGATCAATTCTGGCGGGTCAGGAGAGGTTCCTAGGACACATAAAGCATGTTAGAAGGGCGCCAGAGTGATTTTCAGAGTATCTCCTCCGATGATCAAGTCAGTTCTTTGACAGAGGGGAAAAAGAAAGCACTATTTGGTGTTCTTGAGAGGTGATTTTGTGTACCTTTGCTTTACATTTTTGAGAACTATTTATATCCCCTAAGACTCATCATTATTGACGCTCTAGACAGTAGGTAATGTCCAAACATGGGGCAGTGCGCCTCCTATTTTGCATGGGGAAGACCCCGTTATTAATTGCTTAGGCTCCCGAGCATTTAATGCTCTTTCTTCAATGTAGAGGCATTAAATGCTTGGGTCTCGGAGCATTTAATGCTCCTTCTTCTAGGTCTCCCGAGTCGTCATGGATGTCCCATCAACTGGGGGTTCATTAAATGGTTGCTTAAATAGCCATATGTCGGCAGGAGTATTTTTGTCTATTTACCTCCCATTCTACACTTTATGCCATGCGTCTGACTCCCCTTGGTTGAGTATCTTGTTCATTTTTTCATTCTGACCTCGTTGTGCAGAGCACCCTCATGATTCCTAGTCTAGTTGAGACTGATCAACTGTCAATCAATAGCCTCTCCAGAAGTCGGAGACACGTGGCAAGACCAGAGTTTCAGTAAATACCCATGGAGTCAAAGGCACATGTTTGCGCAAGAGAATGGGAGATGCCTTGGCACTGAAGAGGCATGTTAGCATCAGAGAGGACTTACCACGATGCTGAGGAGATAAGGTTGTCAAAGGGGAGGACGTGCCTCAGCACTGAGGACACGTGTCAGGATCCTATCCTTTCTCAGAAGTGTCCCGTCAACTGCCCTCATCCCTTGATCTTCGTATGACATGGGAGACGTGTCATCAGAAGGTGAAAGGGATCAACCTCCTCATCATTGCTCAGTCGTAATCCTGTCTTTCAGAGGTCGTGCACATTGAATGCGCCCCCACGTGTCTTATACGCTATGATGGGAATAGGCTTTATACAAATAGAACCTTGTCCTCCCTTCATCACTTTCAAAGCTTTTGCCATTTTTAGAGACTTGTCAGAGAACTTACCTGAGCCCCTTGTTGTTTACTTTGAAGAACCCTCTCACCGAAGAATTCATCAGAGTCCTTTGTCATTTACTTGAAGAACCCCTCATTGTTTTCTGGTCATCGTTTGAAGGAGAAAAAGCCCTCTTAAGCCTCCAGTTCACCTCTCCAGTCTTTTTTTTGGTGAGTCTTCATCCCTTTTTTCTCTCTTTTCTCCCTTTCTTTCGCTTTTTCCAGCGACTGGTTATCNACTGAGGACACGTGTCAGGATCCTATCCTTTCTCAGAAGTGTCCCGTCAACTGCCCCCATCCCTTGATCTTCGTATGACATGGAAGATGNAGGTTGTCAAAGGGGAGGACGTGCCTCAGCACTGAGGACACGTGTCAGGATCCTATCCTTTCTCAGAAGTGTCCCGTCAACTGCCCTCATCCCTTGATCTTCGTATGACATGGGAGATGTGTCATCAGAAGGTGAAAGGGATCAACCTCCTCATCATTGCTCAGTCGTAATCCTGTCTTTCAGAGGTCGTGCACATTGAATGCGCCCCCACGTGTCTTATACGCTATGATGGGAATAGGCTTTATACAAATAGAACCTTGTCCTCCCTTCATCACTTTCAAAGCTTTTGCCATTTTTAGAGACTTGTCAGAGAACTTACCTGAGCCCCTTGTTGTTTACTTTGAAGAACCCTCTCACCGAAGAATTCATCAGAGTCCTTTGTCATTTACTTGAAGAACCCCTCATTGTTTTCTGGTCATCGTTTGAAGGAGAAAAAGCCCTCTTAAGCCTCCAGTTCACCTCTCCATTCTTTTTTTTGGTGAGTCTTCATCCCTTTTTTCTCTCTTTTCTCCCTTTCTTTCGCTTTTTCCAGCGACTGGTTACCTTCTAGGCCGCCATCTCCCTCCCTTGTCATTTTTGTGTCTTGTAGTGCCCTTTAGAATTCTCCTTTTAGAGAACACCCCTTAGAACCCTTCCCTTCTTCTGTACAAGATGCCGAGGAGATGTCACCCTACTGCCGAGGTCGAAGAGGCTGGGACCTCTAGGACGAGGAAATACATTATCAAGGGTGCACAAAAAATTACCAATTTTAGAGCTCTTTATGACATCCCTCATAGCGTCGGCGTGGATGAGTTCTATCCGGAACGTCATCGTTCCAACATCGGCGCTAAGGATTCTATGCCTTTTTACACCAAGGAAATTATGGTGGGTAGGATCAGATTCCCCCTCCATCCATTTTTCCTCTAGTTTTTGCCTAGGTTCCACCTCTTCCGAGGGTAGCACTACCTCAATGTTTTCAGAATAGTAATGGGGGTGGTTGAGCTCAACAGATGCCTCAAGGTAAACCTCAGCGTCGACGAAATTCTCTTCTGTTACTCCCTGCTAAGGGTGATACCCCAACTTCTACCTCAAAGCCCGGAAAATTTTCATGTACCTTGTCACCCATCTTTTTGATTTTGACAAAAGATACAAGAGTGACTTGTTGGTCATCAACGCCCCTGGGAGAGAAGGGTCGGCCCCAAGTATGCCGGCTTGAGTTACCCCAAGGAGTGGTGGACAACAAGTACGTCGGCTTCTCCATCTCTTCTCAGCTTCTTTAGCTTTTCGAATACAATTTGCACAAGTACTATTGCTATTCCTCTTTTGTGCTAACATTTCTAACCTCTAAGCTACTCCCCACCCGACACTTAGTCAATTTCGATAACCTCATCACTGTNAATTTGCACAAGTACTATTGCTATTCCTCTTTTGTGCTAACATTTCTAACCTCTAAACTGCTCCCCACCCGACACTTAGTCAATTTCGATAACCTCATCACTGTCTGGGGGTACATCGGTAATAGTTTTGATGGAGTAGCCCACATCCTTTTAGACTACACTCCAGGGTACAAGAAGTACTCTTAGACTTTCCAACCCTTTGACTCCTCAAGGTGGTCAAAACTCTTCCAGCAGAACTTAGAGGAGGACCCAGATAGGGCCACTGAGGCCGAGGTAGAAGGGGTTGCCAAAGGAGTCGAAGAAGAGGCATCAATAGTTAGGGTCCCCCCTTTTATAATCCACGCCGAGCCCAGTACATCAGGGAGGGAGACTTGGCCTGATTTTACTATTCTTCAAAGCTTGGATGAGGAGGACGTGCTTGAGGTAGCAAGGTCTCAAAGACCTCGCCTCAACCTTAACTATCTGAATTAGAGGGCCGCCTTGGCTGTCGGGAGGGGTAGGGGATCCCCTAGCGATGTCCCCCCTACCACCTTCAAGAATCAACATCAATGCTCCTCCTCCTCCTATGCCACTAAGATCTTCTGGCCAGAGCCAAATCTGCGACTAGGACCCTTAAATCGAGGAGGAGAGGAGGACTAAATAAAGACGTGATGGACTAGGCTGAGGTAGGGCCTTTTTACCACAACAACAACAACAACTATAGCAACAATAGCAATAACAGCAACAACAACAACAATAGAAAACTCCTCTTCCTCCTCTGGCATCGATGTCCGCTGTTGAGGAATGGTGCCACTAGGCCCAAGATCAGAATAACAGGCCGATTCGGGTTATTGACTCCATCATCCACGATCCTCGCGTGGCCTATGCCGCGAGTGAGATGCTCCAATTTGAAGCCGATATGGAGGCACACTGGAGGCGGCCCACTAATTAGCTCTTTCGCTCAATCATCCAGAGCTCCCTAGTGGTAAGTTTGTGTATAAATTCTCCTTGTTTTTCTGTCTTCTTTGCACTAGAGTGACTCTTCTTATCTCCTAATAGATTCCTTAGCAAATCTCGGTTACTGCCGAGCGCTACCACTCACAGAGGGAAAGGCTTCTGCAATTTAAGAGAGTGAAGGTTAAAGCTGTGGGAGCTCTTACTGTCGCGAGGAAGGATGTGGCTGCCGGGGGACATTGCAATGTCTTTCTAGGCGGCCCAAATTACCCAACTCCTGAAGGACGGCAAGACAACGAGGGTTGGCACTGAAAAGCTAAGTGCAACCCTCGCCGACGCGAAGAGGAAAATCACAGAGGCAACAAAAAGGCCGTCCTCGGTGGAGGCCATGGTTGAGGAGTCGAAGCAAACTTCTCAATCCTCACTCAGGAATTGGATANCAATTTAAGAGAGTGAAGGTTAAAGCTGTGGGAGCTCTTACTGTCGCGAGGAAGGACGTGGCTACCGGGGACATTGCAATGTCTTTCTAGGCGGCCCAAATTACCCAACTCCTGAAGGACGGCAAGACAACGAGGGTTGGCACTGAAAAGCTAAGTGCAACCCTCGCCGACGCGAAGAGGAAAATCACAGAGGCAACAAAAAGGCCGTCCTCGGCGGAGGCCATGGTTGAGGAGTCGAAGCAAACTTCTCAATCCTCACTCAGGAATTGGACAGGGTCAGGGCAAAGATGAAGGCTAATAAAAAGATAGAACAAGAGATTGTCGACAGCTGCTCCAATGACATCCTAGTCGCTCTTGGTGACAACAAGAGGGAGTTCTTCAAGAAGGGCTGCGACAAGGCGCTCAAGGTTGTCGGTGTCCCCGCTGACTCTCATTTGTTTCTGAAGCATGAATATGTTCCCTCCGAGGAGACAGTGCAAGCTGCGACAGAGATTGCAGTTGAAGATGCTGCAAACATCAAAGCGTCAGACTTGGAGGAGCCCTCTGATGCTGCAGTCTTGGCCCTAACTACTACTATTCTCGCTGAGGACTTTCTTCCACCTCCAGAATCAGGAGTGAGTCCCGCATCTACTCTTGCTCTGGCTCCTCAAACCGACACCCCTACTATTGACTCCCCCAACATTGAAGAGGTGTTTGGGGATGTTGGTGGAGACATCGACGGTGATGTGATCAACACTCCCCCAACAGCTTAGTCTTAGGTTCTTATTTTTCCTGTACTTTTTTTAATTTTCCTTCTGTTTGTAGTATGCTCCGAGGGACGTAAATCCCTCTTTGGATCGAAAAATCATTTTGCTCTATTTACTATGCTTTGTTATTTGATTTTTGCATACTTGGTTTGAAAACTCCCCCAAATTCCTCCCAAGTGCTGGACCTTGGGGCCACAAAGCTTTTAAATTAAGAACATTACTTGTACCTTTTTGGATAGAGCAGTCTTGTTGTCCCTCGGTCCCAAGGATAGGTTATAAACATTGCCAAACTTGACGGGCATCGCCATCGAGGGCAAGGACGGGGAAGTTATGACGAGTATCCGTGCCGAGGGATGCTTTTAAACATTTTTCTCACTCCAGTTAGCTTCATCTTCCTTATTAGTCGATCCGAGGAGATAACGTCGATCCCTTCCCCTATTGCTATCCAGCTTAAACAACCTCACTTATGCACTTGGGCAAGTAGAGACGAGACCTGCATTAGATGTCAGTCATTTTCTTAAGATCTCTTTTCTTCTAGCTTCCCTGAAGTGAAGTTATCCTGGCACTATGACAAGATTATACCATTTGGACAACCAATTTCCAGGTTCCATTTACCTAGCCAGACATATATTTGGGAATCCCAGACAAGACAAACTTTCAACAATTTACATCTGTTTTGTAACTCGCTGCATGACAAAGTATTCTCATTCCAAACAATGTATCAAATGAGTGCCCTTCCATAGGCTCATTTTCCATTCAGGAGGCATGCTCCTGATCTTTATTCAGAGGCTAGAGTTTCTGAGACTCCCTGATTAGTGCTTAAAATTAGCATTTTACTATGCTTTTTTGGGACTAATTGTACTTTGATGGAGTTTAAGTAATGACATTTCAGGTCCTAAAGTGAACAAAGACTCAAAAATAACAAATATCACACTTGAGTGTAACACCAGTGCATTAGGGAACAAAATTAGAGAAGTTTGGAACAAAGCAAGAATGTTCGAATGCCAACTCACATTCGAACGTCCACTTGAACTATGAGAAGGCCAGACTGTTGAGACAAGNCACTTGAGTGTAACACCAGTGCATTAGGGAACAAAATTAGAGAAGTTTGGAACAAATCAAGAATGTTCGAATGCCAACTCACATTCGAACGTCCACTTGAACTATGAGAAGACCAGACTGTTGAGACACGGCGTGTTGCAATCAAGAAGGAAGACCCTAAAGTACTTGAATATCACGTTCGAACGTCCACTTGATTTGATTGAAGACCAAAGTGATGAGTGTAAAGAGCCAAGATGTGCATGGAGTGTGGAAATAGGTTTCCACAGAAGACCACACGCCACTCGAGTGAGGAGGTTAGGCCCCACCTGGCGTTCAAACGCCCACAAATCAAAAATAGTAGAAACGTTCGAATACCAGAAAACGTTCGAACGCCTGTAAAGGAAAAATAGAGAAAACGTTCGAACGTCCACCACTGGCACGCTACAGAGTAGTTGGTTTTTCACTTGGACTTGGGCAACATACACTATTCCTTCACACTCCCTTGTCTCCCCCTCCTCCTTTCCTATAAATACTCCCCTTGGGAGAGCCTTTGAAGGGGAGGATGTTCTTATAGAAGACTAGAACTTTGTTTGTAAGGCTTAACCGACACCAAGAACTAGTCAAGAACTTGATGGAGGCTTGGACTCCCACTCATGTAGTTAGATGTATGTTATATTTGCTTGTATCAAGGGAGTTAGTTCATATGTTGGTTGAGGAAGCAACCCTACATTTCATGGTTGAGGAAGCCACCCTCCAAATGTGACTAGCTTTCTTTTACTTCTATTGTTCATGTCTTTCACTTCCATTGCTTGAGCTTCCTTCTTCCTTAGAGGAATGAAACTCTTCCACTTTTCTGAAACTTTACCAATGTCATGACGGGTGGAACGTGATTCACTTATTCTTCAGTGAAGATCAGATCTTCGCTTATTGTACTTTACCTTGTAATTTCTCTACTTTGAGGGATGAGTATCACTCACTTTTCTAGCTTTACCCAAGCCATGAAGAGTGAGTAGTTCCTCATTCACACTTTAGTAAGAGGTGATGAACATTTATTGATTATCCGGAAGTTATATTTGTGCATTTTCTTTATGCTTTAATGCTTTATGTTCCACTTGCTTATTGAATGATTGATTGTATCTAGCAAAGCTAAGATACTTTGTATAACCAAGGGTTCTTTCTATGTCATGGATGACTCTTGCATGGAAAGACCTGTTGGTTCAAGGCAAGTAACCCAACTAGATCTCCATGACAACATTTCAATCTTCACCATTATTGTGCTTTATCTAAAGAATGAAACATTGATGCCATGGTTGGATGCCTTGTAGGAGCACTTTCATGTTTGTAGACGGGTTAAATCGGGCACAGGCAATTCTTATAAATTTCTAGAAAGGCATTGGAATCATGTACTTAATTCTCACAGTCCATCATTATCTTTTGATTAACTTGTTGTTGACACGGGAGTTAATTGAATTATAAAGCACAAGTATAATAAACCGAATGATCAACTACATGTGTTGATCCTCAATCTAAAGGGTGACTGTTTTACATTTGAATTTATCTTATATTTTGTCTAGAAAACTCTTAGAAAGAATCTTCTATTCAATTCTAAGAAATCCCTTAATTTCAAACTCTCAAGGTTTCCAGTTACTTGGTCTCTGTCACTGCTTACTTCAGAGCACCAATCACAATTTCTTGTGGATTTGACTCCGAACCTAACCGGATTATTATCATAGCTTGACCGCCTACACTTGGTGTGAAACCCGAGAAAAATTTTAACTTTTTCTAAAAAAAGGGTAAAATGATAATTTGTCATTATAGCACGGGTTGAAAATTGATATTTTTCTAGACCTCAGATGATGAAATGGATCTCACCGTTTGATTCATCTCACGAAATCTAGTTACTCAGACAAATTTTGACGAATTCTGAGATAGTTGGGTTTTTCACGTTTTTCAAGGTGACGGGTCCGGTGACCCCCCAAAACGAAATTTTTATAAAAAAATTTAAAATTTGGAAAGCATTTTAAATAAAGTTTATATAAAATATTGTGAACTTAAACCGGTATGAAATTTAATCGTTTCAGAGCGAAAAAAGACCCAAACAAAGGAGGACACTTGGCGCGACGAGGGCCAAGTCTTTAAAAAGTATAAAAGTGGGCAAATATCTGAAAAATAAGATGTTTTCTCTTCATTTGGCCGGCTGGATCAGACCCAAGAGCAAAGAGGAAAAAAATAAATTCTTCAAGCTCTCTTCCGCTGATTCTCGGAGTTCCGTCGGTCGGAATTCGTCGGGCCAAGAATTAAAGTCGATCTATGCGACGAGGGCTATGCATGGGTACCAAAAACAAAGATTTTCACCAAAGATTCAAAAACAAAGTCTTGGAGGATCAAAGTTTTGGGGCCTNAAATTCTTCAAGCTCTCTTCCGCTGATTCTCGGAGTTCCGTCGGTCGGAATTCGTCGGGCCAAGAATTAAAGTCGATCTACGCGACGAGGGCTACGCATGGGTACCAAAAACAAAGATTTTCACCAAAGATTCAAAAACAAAGTCTTGGAGGATCAAAGCTTTGGGGCTTGTTTTGGTGGAATAGAAGTCTCTACACTTCTATTAAGGTAGGGGATTCTCTTACTGGGTCTATTCTTAGCCTAGAATGTCTATGTGGGATGGTTGAATATATGTGCTTATATATATATATATATATATATATATATATATATATTGACTCATTTATGTATATGACTAAAGAAATGGGNTTGTTTTGGTGGAATAGAAGTCTCTACACTTCTATTAAGGTAGGGGATTCTCTTACTGGGTCTATTCTTAGCCTAGAATGTCTATGTGGGATGGTTGAATATATGTGCTTATATATATATATATATATACATATATATATATATATATTGACTCATTTATGTATATGACTAAAGAAATGGGCATGGAATTGGGCCTATATAAATTCCTAGTAAAAATTGGCAAAGGAAGTTACTTGTGTGATTCCTTGGGATTTGATGCGTTTGGGTATGTTATGTGCTCAAATGTGATTTATAAAGATGTGGGCAATGTTATGTGATAACAAGAAAAGCTGGTACACTTTTATGCTTCAGACCAGTTGTCGTAGAATCGTCATAACGTTTGATCCAACTTTTGGATTGAGCTGAAATTTGGACACGATACAGAAGACATCTAGATCTACAAATTTTGTTTTTTGAGCTTTCCTATATTCTGATTGGATCATGGTCAAAATGGAGAAAAATAGAGATATTTCCACCAGTGGGAGTTAGTGTTGGTGCCTTTGTTATCAAACACCAATACCTCTTTGATTTCTTAACTTCTAAGCCTCCAAATCCTCATGTAATGTGGCCATACCTTCACCACACATTCAAGATAGTTTCAAGGTTCTAAAATACTTGAGTTATGTGATTACATGATTGGTGCCTTGCAGGTGTTTGTTATGTTTGATAAAATAGCATGCTTGGAAAATGTGGTAAAGAAAATTACATGCTTATGATGTGATTTACAATTGTAATGTTATGTTGATGTATGCTTAACAATATTTTAGCATTATGATGATCATGTAATTTATATGTTTTGATATATTGAACTTGAAATGGTTATGGTGATTATATGTAAATGATATAAATTGCCATGGTATACATTGATATGTAAAAATTGTTCCTTTGGCATGCATTGCAATATGGACATGGAATTGACATCACATTCATGGGTTACATGCATGAATGCGGGTGTAGGGTTGCATGGGGTGATTAACACTAACATTGGTGCTTGATGGTGGGCTCGGGAAAGTGGGATGGAACGTCCTACGGAGTCGCACGGTTGCATGCATAAGAAAACTTGTGTCGGGTATAGCAAATAGGGCTAGATACTCCCTCGGGTGAAAAACCCGGCCACTTGGTTCATACACTTACCGACGGTGAAATTCCAGAAAAGTGTAACGGCGTACAAAGCCGGAGGTGCGATTCCAGAATCTGATACCCATAAAGGCACATAATTTTGATATATAAATTATTCATTTGATGGGAAACATCCAAGAATGAATTGGTTTTATGACATATGGTTGATTTCAAAATGATCTTTGGATGTGTTTCATCAAAGACGTTTGTTTTACACGTAAGTGTCGCATTATGTTGT
>CAUOFW020005458.1:264450-340509 GCA_963454935.2 Ilex paraguariensis
ATATAAATTATTCATTTGATGGGAAACATCCAAGAATGAATTGGTTTTATGACATATGGTTGATTTCAAAATGATCTTTGGATGTGTTTCATCAAAGACGTTTGTTTTACACATATGAGTCGCATTGTGTTGTGGGAGTCCGTGTGGGCTCGGGATAGGATGCATGAGTGAGTTTCATCTCATTACTTGGCATGGTATCATGAGATTCTATCTTGAATAACATATTCTTATTTGGAAGAAGTTGTTTGTGGCATGTGCGCATTGCATACGCATTTTAGGTGGGGAGTAGCCTCTGTAGGAGTTTTTCTACTGAGCGTTGGCTCACCCTATATGGGAAACATTTCAGGTGGGAGAGGTACACTGGTGGATGGCTCCAATTTGGCATGTTTGAAGAAAGCCATATTTTGTGTTAATGTAAAATATTTGTGGAAAGAATGTTTTAAGTATGTAATCTTTTAAATTGTAATATAACTTATATGGACTATTGTTAAACTAACCTTTCATGTTTTGATATAAATATGGATGATTGGACCCGATGTGGTCAAGTTTTACTTATAAATGGACCCTGTGTGGTCATTGTGTTATATAGAGCCTCGGACAGGTCATGTTAATGTATATTGCACAGGTTGTGTTTTGGGTAGAGCTCCCCGTACAAAGGAGACTTTGCTCGAATTTTGTTAAATTAAGGACCTTGGTAAATGGGGCATAACGGTGTGATATCGAGTTACTCTGTATCCACCGGTATTCTGCGGGTTGATGGGTAATCAACGGTCCCCTGGATTTTGGGGCGTCACACTTGGGTGTACACATTTTGGATCAAGTCAAGTTTTTGGCGTCATTGCCGGGGAACTATAAAAGGTGTTTTATGGTAAAAGGTAAAAAGACCTCTCTTTTTCTATAAATATTTGCTTCATTGTGTATAAATTTTTTTTAATTATTTTTATGTCTAAGGATGCTCCTCACTATCAAAATTTGCCAACAGAATCTTCTGGGTTTGTGAATCAACTAGAACAACCTTCACTAAGATCAGTAGCAAACTCTTGTGAAAGTAAAATAGCAAATGATGAGAGACAAGGAGAAATTCCTGTGAGAGAGGGGGAAGTGCCTAACACTCGAACTCTGTGAGATTACATAAATCCTACAAGAAATAGTGTCCCCACTTGTTTTATCTTTCCTGAAGATGCACCCCCTTTACTGTAAAGACGGGGACGGTTCAACCACTCCCTCAATTCCATGGACTCGAAACAGAAAACTAATATCTACACATAAAAGAGTTTGAGGAAGTATGTGGAACATTTCAAGAAAATTATGAGCTAGCCAAAATGAAACTCTTTCATTCTCTCTAAAGGATAAAGCTAAACAATGGCTAAATTCTTTAAAATCTCTTTCAATACCTGACTGGCGAGCACTACAAAATGAATTTTTCAGAAAGTTTTTCCCTCTACACCGCACTAATGCATTGTAAAGGCAAATCATGAATTTTTTGGTCCAAGAAGGAGAAATCTTTTACCAAAGTTGGGAGAGATTCAAGGATCTACTCCAGTCCTGCTTGCACCATGCTTGTGAGAATTGGACTTTGGTAGGATTCTTCTATGACTCTTTATCCACTAGACTACGTCAGTTTGTCGAAATGATGGCTCAATGAGAGTTTATGAACAACAGTCCGGAGGAGGCATTCAATTTTTTTTAACACCATATCTGACAGTTCTCAAATATGGGACTCAGCCTCCCCTATCATTCTTGAAGCCAACCCATCTACTTCCCAAGGGGGTAAGTATGTCTTGAAAGATGATGATGACCTAAGAGCAAAAATGTTCACCCTGTCTCGAAAGCTTGAAGCTTTAGAGATGAAAAAGGTTCATCAAGTTGATGTTGGCCCTCCCACAAAACAAGTGTGTGGGATTTGTGCACTAAAAGGACACCCTACTGGGGAGTGTCCAACTATTTCGGCATTCAATGAAGTTTTGTTGGAACAAACAAATGTCATTTTCTAACTTCAATAACCCTTACTCCAACCCGTACTCTGAAACATACAATCTAGGGTGGCGGAACCACCCGAACTTCAGTTAGAGAAACATGCAACCAACTCCCATGAATCAACAACAAGGTNTAGTTTTGTTGGAACAAACAAATGTCATTTTCTAACTTCAATAACCCTTACTCCAACCCGTACTCTGAAACGTACAATCTAGGGTGGCGGAACCACCCGAACTTCAGTTAGAGAAACATGCAACCAACTCCCATGAATCAACAACAAGGTTCACACCCACCACCTCAAGGACCTCCCACATATCAACCATACCAACCACCAAAACAGAGGAGCCTTGAGGACACACTAAATCAGTTCGTGCAAGGCCAAATGAACTACAACAATAATTCCACTCAGGCTTTCACTGATTTTAAAACACAAACTACTCAATCTTTCAAGGATCTTAAAAGCCACATCCAAAATTTGACCTAATCCATCACCACACATGAGAAAGACAAGTTTCATGCCCAACCAAAACCACCACAAGGCCAATTTTAGGGGGGAAACCCCATAATCATGGANCTCAATCTTTCAAGGATCTTAAAAGCCACATCCAAAAGTTGACCTAATCCATCACCACACATGAGAAAGACAAGTTTCCTGCCCAACCAAAACCACCACAAGGCCAATTTTAGGGGGGAAACCCCATAATCATGGAAACTCCACAAGACCAAGCCCAAGTTTTCACTACACTAAGGAGTGGCAAGGTGATTGACAAGACCATTATAGACATACTAATCCCCAAGCCAAAACCTGAGTCAAGCCCAGTTAACTCACCAGTTGAGCTTAAACCAGTTGAACCTGAGATAGTGGAGCCTGAACTTGTAATTAAGGAGGAGCCTGAACTTGTGATTAAAAAAGATTCAGAACCATCAAAAGAAAAGGGACCATCATATCCTATTCCTGCTCCTTTTCCTCATAGACTCAAAACTGCACAGAAGTTGAATAATTAGCCTAAAATTTACGAGCTTTTTAAGCAAGTAAAAATTAATATCCCACTTCTGGATGCAATCAAACTGGTTCCATCTTATGCCAAGTTTCTGAAAGACTTGTGCACAGTCAAAAGAAGCTTGAATGTTCAAAAAAAGAGTCTTCCTGACAGAACATGCCAGTGCCTTGCTTCAACACAAAATCCCTCCAAAATACAAAGATCCAGGGTGTCCAACTGTGTCATGTGTCATTAGAAATTTCATAATCGAACAAGCACTGTTAGACCTTGGAGCAAGTGTCAATTTGCTCCCATTCTCTGTTTATTAGCAGTTGGGTCTGGGAGAATTCAACCCCACAAGTGTCACACTTCAGTTTGCAGACAGATCTGTCAAAATTCCTAGGGGTATTGTTGAAGATGTACTTGTCCAAGTGAATAGCTTTGTATTCCCTGTTGACTTCATCGTCCTCGATACTCAGCCAACAAAGCATTCAAAGAACCCAATTTTCGTAATTCTTGGACGACCCTTCCTAGCAACTTNAATAGCTTTGTATTCCCTGTTGACTTCATCGTCCTCGATACTCAGCCAGCAAAGCATTCAAAGAACCCAATTTTCGTAATTCTTGGACGACCCTTCCTAGCAACTTCAAATGCACTAATCAATTTCAGGAATGGGGTCATGAAATTAACCTTTGGGAATATGACTCTTCAACTAAATATTTTCAATGTTGCCAAACACCCAGGGAAAGACAAAGAAGGGGGAGAAATAAATTGCATTGAGTCATTGGTTCAGGAACATTTGAATAACACATTTTGTGAAAACCCCACTGAACTTTCTTTGTCATAACCCATTACATCAAAGACAACAAATGATGATCCAAAGAATTACCCCACTTATGCTGTTAAGACATGGGCCCCCAAATGAAAGTGCTTAAACTCTTAGATACAGGGATAATATTTTCCATCTTCGATAGCAAATGGGTTAGTCCAACCCAAGTTGTACTCAAAAAGTCTGGTGTTACAGTGGTCAAGAATGAAGCCAATGAACTAGTACCAACTTGAGTCATCACAGGATGGCGGATGTGTATTGACTATCGAAAACTCAATTTGGTGACTAGGAAAGACCATTTCCCTCTTCCCTTTCTAGACCAGGTTGTAGATAGAATTGCAAGCCATGAATTTTACTATTTCCTGGATGGATATTCTAGGTACAATCAAATTGAGATAACACTCAATGATCAGGAAAAAAATCATATTCATATGCCTCTTTGGCACTTTTGCATTCAAAAGGATGTCATTCGGACTTTGTAACGCTCCTATAGCATTCCAAAGATACATGCTGAGTCTGTTCAGTGACATAGTCAAGAAATTTTTGGAAGTGTTCATGGATGACTTCTCTGTTTATGGTGATTCGTTTGATTTGTGTCTGGCCAATCTAGAAAAGGTGTTGATAAGGTGTCAGGAAGCCAATCTGGTGCTTAATTGGGAGAAATGTCATTTCATGGTAACACAAGGCATTGCCTTAGGTCACATTGTGTCGTCTGAGGGCATGAAAGTTGACAAGGCAAAAATAGATCTGATTGGGAATTTGCCTGCTCCCAAGACTGTACAAGATGTTCGATCATGCTTAGGACATGCAGGCTTTTACAGGAGATTCATAAAGGATTTCAATAAAATAGTAAAAACCCATGTGTTATCTCCTGAGTGAGGACATAATCTTTGATTGAAGTGAAGCGTGCCAGCAAAATTTTGATAAGCTTAAAGACATGTTAAAGTAATGTTGATGAGCTCTCCTGGACTCTGCCCTTTGAAGTAATGTGTGATGCAAGTGATTATGTTGTAGGTGCTATATTGGGATAAAGAAAAGATAAGAAACCACATGTCATTTACTATGCAAGTAAAACTTTGAATGATGCTCAAATGAATTACTCAACAACTAAAAAAGAATTGTTTGCGTTGGTTTTTGCTTTGGAAAAATTTCATCCTTATCTTGTTGGTTCTTCTGTTACTGTGTTCACTGACCATGCAGCATTAAAATTTTTGCTCACAAAGAAGGATGTCAAGCCTAGACTCTTAAGATGGATACTCTCACTCTAAGATTTTGACCTGGTCATTAAGGACAAAAAAGGTGTTGAGAATGTAGTGGCAGACCATCTATCCAGATTAACTTATAAATTTCATGAGGATGGACTGCCAATCAATGAAAAATTCTCGGATAAACAACTATTCATAATTGATGAGACCCTATGGTATGCTGTTATTGCTAATTTTCTTGTTACTAGGACACTCCCTCCATCCTTCTCCCCTATGGACAAAAAAAAATTTCTGAGAGAGGTTCGTAACTTCTTTTGGGAGGATCTATACGTATTCAAATATTGTAAGGATCAGATCATAAGACGCTACATCCCCACTCATAAAAGCAGACAAGTAATATCATTTTGCCATTCTGAAGCATGTGGTGGCCACTTCTCCTCAAGAAAAACCACTACAAAAATCTTGCAGTGTGGATTTTACTAGCCCCCACTTTTCAAAGATGTCCATGCCTTTTTGTTTAATTTGCGATAGATGCCAAAGGTTGAAAAGTATTTCAAAAAGAAACATGATGCCCGCCCTTAAACCTGATTCTTGTGATTGAAAATTTTGACTGTTGGGGCATCGATTTTATGGGATCATTTTCCCCCTACTTTGGCTATCTATACATTTTAGAGGTCGTAGACTATGTATCCAAATGGGTTGAAGTAATTCCATGCCAGAATAATGATCACCAAACGATAATCAAATTTCTAAAAGAAAATATTTTATCCCGGTTTGGAGTTCCTAAATCAATCATAAGTGATGGGTGGCTCATTTTTGCAATCACCCTTTCTGGAATTTGATGAACAAATATTTGATTTTTCACAAAATTGCAACCCCTTATCATCTACAGACTAGTGGATAGGCTGAATTGGCTAATCAAGAGATTAAATTAATTTTGGAAAAAANATGTGGATTTTACTAGCCCCCACTTTTCAAAGATGTCCATGCCTTTTTGTTTAATTTGCGATAGATGCCAAAGGTTGGAAAGTATTTCAAAAAGAAACATGATGCCCGCCCTTAAACCTGATTCTTGTGATTGAAAATTTTGACTGTTGGGGCATCGATTTTATGGGATCATTTTCCCCCTACTTTGGCTATCTATACATTTTAGAGGTCGTAGACTATGTATCCAAATGGGTTGAAGTAATTCCATGCCAGAATAATGATCACCAAACGATAATCAAATTTCTAAAAGAAAATATTTTATCCCGGTTTGGAGTTCCTAAATCAATCATAAGTGATGGGTGGCTCATTTTTGCAATCACCCTTTCTGGAATTTGATGAACAAATATTTGATTTTTCACAAAATTGCAACCCCTTATCATCTACAGACTAGTGGATAGGCTGAATTGGCTAATCAAGAGATTAAATTAATTTTGGAAAAAATGGTAAATCCAGACTGCAAAGATTGGTCGTCAAGACTAACTGATGCACTCTTGGCATATCGCACTGCTTTTAAAATAATTTTGGGCATGTCTCCCTATCGATTAATCTATGAAAAGCCTTGTCACCTACCTGTGGAATTGGAGCATAGGACCTACTGGGTCATTAAAGCAATGGACTTTGACCTGGACAAGGCCAGATTTTCAAGAAAACTACAAATTAATGAACTAGAGGAATTGAGAAATGAAGCATATGAGAATGCTAAAATTGCAAAATCTAGGATGAAAAATTTTCATGACAAAAACATTGTGCGAAAGTCTTTTGAACCTTCTCAAAAAGTCTTGATGTTTAATTTAAGACTCCACCTCTTTCCTGGTAAGTTAAGATCAAGATGGACAGGACCTTATATTGTCAAAAAGGTGTTTAGACACAGAGCAGTGGAAGTGGAAAACCCATCGAACGGTAATATCTTTTCTGTCAATGGTCAGCGGTTGAAACCATTTTTGGAAGATTTTGTCAAAAAAGTGGAAACAATTCCTTTAATGGACCCAGAACATCCCTCCGAGATTTGCGCCTACCGACACAAAAAAGGGTCGGGTCAAGAAAAACCCAATCAAAATTGACCTGAGCGGACGCCTTTATAAGGCATCCCCCCTTTTTCTCTTTTTCCCCACCCCTTTTACCCGCTTTCCACGCCCTTCTGTCCCTTTCCCTTTTCTTCTTCTTCTTCTTCTTCTTTCTTCGCTGTTAACGATCCTTTGTAACCACGACCCAACTTGCAACAGTACCATGACCATATTACCCGAAGACTCAATCCTTTGTCTCATGATCTACATGTGTTTACTCTATTTGTACATGGCTCTTCTTCTTCTGTCTGCACTGAAAATCAAGGGTTTTCATCCTAGCAAAAATCCAGATCTGCGTAGAGATGATTAATTTGTGTATTTTGCTTGTAGGTTTTCGGCAAATGAACAGATCTCTACATTTCAACCAAATCTCCAAGCTCAACATATCAATAAATTCGAAACATTGAGAACAACGTTTAGTTTAGGTTGGGAGGTAAGAACAGTTCATATTTTGTGCCAGTAAAATCTTTTTTTTATTTTTGCTGTTGTTGCTGTTGTTGTTGTTTCTGGTCATATTGTGTACCTTGCCTTGTATTTTGTATAAATTAATGATTATGTCTGTGAGTTAGCTTTACTCGTCTTTGTAACTGGCAGACGTTAAAGAACCAGATAATGAGTCTTAAAGCATAGATGTTAAACTTTTTTGGTTTGGTCTGGGAGTTTGACGCACTTTTCTAGCTGATGTGCATACTGTGATCATGAGAAAAGCAAGTCTGGTAAGAAAGAACGAGATCCGAGAAGAGCAAATGAAACTCCTCTGTGGCAGAAACACTTTTGCTAAACGCCATCGTACCAATAGGCTTGGTGTATGTAAATAGTGTGGCAGAGTCTTTCACGAGAAAAGGTATAATCAGTGCTCTAAACCAATTTTTGGTCGCGCACTCAATCAATTAGACTAGATAGTGAATGGGCTGAGTAAGGATTATCCTGAGATGTCATGCTATTCTGATACTATGCTTAACCGGTTTATGAGAGAGGAAATTGGGAGAGTCACTGGTTGTCCTCACTACACAAATACAGAGGGAGACTCAGATTAAATTATTCTTGTAGGAAAACTATGTTTTGGTTAGAATGAAAGCCAAGGGTCCAAATTTTTGTAAAAAGTGTAAAAAATCTTTCTGTACAAACTCTTTTGACTGAAATAAAAATATGGGCCGAGTAAGGAGTATCCCAAAATACCAACCTGAAGCGTAGGTAGGGACTTATCTTGAGATGCCATGAATTTTTGGTTAAGATTTGTGTGTATAAACCTCTCTGATTGTGTATAGTGTAGTGCAAATTTTTTTTTTTTGATTTTTGATTCAATGATTGAACTCCAAGTGACGTTCAAACGTCAGTTGCTTGTAGTACTCAACCTCTGATGGAATCAAAAGTACTGGGACCTCTCAACGTTCAAACGCTAATAGAACGTTCAAAAGTACTAGGAGTTCACCACGTTCGAATGTTATTGACGTTCGAACAATCCTTCTCAAGCTATAAAAGCCTGGATCATCTTCTTCATTTCAAAAGCCCCAAAACCCTTGACGAAACTCCAAACCCTAGGGTGATTCTTCATTACCCAGCCCTCAAAACACTTTTCATTTTCCATTTTTACCCAAAATAGACCACCCCAAAGCTAGTCCCACATCAAAAATCCCCATTTTCACCAGAAAATCAAGAATTTCAAATCCATTCTAATCTCAAAACTGAAATCATACCTCCAAGGGTCAAGCTCCCTGCTAGGCGCAACCCCATCAATCAAGAGCCAAATTTTGTCGAAAAAGTGATTGAGGTAAGAGAGGGGAGGCCACCCATTGTCCGTAGGTATGACAGAACTCAATTTCCCTCAGCTCTCAAGGCAGACAGGTATGAAAACTACTACCAAACTCATGCAGTCATTTGTGAAGGAGATGTAATTCTGAGTGATTTTGTTGAATTGGGCATCTTTGCGAACATGGAGAGAAAAAATTGGGGGTTGTATTTGCAGAATGGCGGGAAAGTCGTGATTGACATGGTACGAGAGTTTTACTCCAACCCTGAAATAGTCAATGGGCCATTAAAGAGTTATGTGAGGGGGATCCACATTGACATGGATGAAGATTATATAAGAGAAATGAGGGAAGAAGTGCCTCGGATTCAGAACCTGACATACCCCCCCTAAAAAGAATGTAGCCTTAAACGTCGTGGGAAAGGAGTTGACAAGGGTGACTGATTTTGCTTGGTTAGGGAGTAGATTTTTGAGGCAAGGAGAACTCATCAATAAATACAAGATGTTAAATNAATTTCCCTCAGCTCTCAAGGCAGACAGGTATGAAAACTACTACCAAACTCATGCAGTCGTTTGTGAACGAGATGTAATTTTGAGTGATTTTGTTGAATTGGGCATCTTTGCGNTTGTCCGTAGGTATGACAGAACTCAATTTCCCTCAGCTCTCAAGGCAGACAGGTATGAAAACTACTACCAAACTCATGCAGTCGTTTGTGAAGGAGATGTAATTCTGAGTGATTTTGTTGAATTGGGTATCTTTGCGAACATGGAGAGAAAAAATTGGGGGTTGTATTTGCAGAATGGCGGGAAAGTCGTGATTGACATGGTACGAGAGTTTTACTCCAACCCTGAAATAGTCAATGGGCCATTAAAGAGTTATGTGAGGGGGATCAACATTGACATGGATGAAGATTATATAAGAGAAATGAGGGAAGAAGTGCCTCGGATTCAGAACCTGACATACCCCCCTAAAAAGAATGTAGCCTTAAACGTCGTGGGAAAGGAGTTGACAAGGGTGACTGATTTTGCTTGGTTAGGGAGTAGATTTTTGAGGCAAGGAGAGCTCATCAATAAATACAAGATGTTAAATTTGATTACAATGTCTAACTTTGCCCCAATTAGGTGCAAGAATGAAATTTTACCCGACATGGTCTGATTGCTCTATGCACTTGGAAAATGCCAGAGCATTGATCTCCCATTCCTCATCTTGACAGAAATGAAGAAAGGGTGTGACGTAAAAAGGAACTCTCTTCCCTTCAGCACCTTGGTGACACAGATGTGCAAAGACCATGGGGTCAAGGTGAAGCCTAAAATGGAAATTCAAAAGCCAATGGGACCACTGAACAAGGCATCCTTTAGGAGGAGCCAAGGGCATAGTGGCACCCCAGCGGCTAGGCAAGAGGTGCCACCCACCCAAGGAATGGATGAGGTGCAGGAAGAGCTCGACCAAGAGGAAGAAAGAAAGATGGAGGTAGAGAGAGAGCAAGTACAGACACAAGAGGCAGGACCTAGCACGACCACTCTGCGTTCTTTATAGGACATCATGCTTAGCATTGAAGCTAAGCAGGATGAGATCATTAGTCTTTTGAGGGGTGGAGTCAGTGGAGTTGGTAGGGATGGGGGAGATTGAGAGAGGGATTCCTGTGCTTGATTATGGGTGTTATTTGTTTCTTCTTTGGATGAGCTTCTTCTTCTTTGGTAATTTCCTGTGGATATTTGAAGTTTTTGTGTTGTGTCCCTTCTTTTGTGGTTTATTGTGGATGATTGAAGGGTGATTGTGGTTGTTTCTTCTTCTTTAGTAGATTGTTATGGATGTTTAAAGTTTTTCGTTATGTTTGGCACTTCTATTGTGGACATTTGGAATTTTTCTGGATTGAACCTTTGATGTGTAAATCAAATGATCATATTTTGTGAAATGAATGGTTCAGTTTATCACTTTTATCTATTTAAAATGCATGTATAGAATTAGCACTTTAGTAATTCTTGAAAAAAAAAATTAAACAGATGTGGATGCTAAGATTGCTTGTTAGAATGACTAAGCATATGATCAATTTGACACCTCAACTTAGCAATCTAGACTTAAAACCACATTTCTTGGAAAACTGGTGTTATTTCTATGCTTAAATTGTCAAATGTACATCAGTATTTGTTATTCTTAAGGTACAAGATGACAAAACTCAAAAGTGGAACTAATGGAGATGATAAAGAATACCATGGTGAGTTTTGAGCCTTGCAATGCTTTTGATAGGATATCAACATTTACTTGAGAAAGGTTTTTCACTATCTATTTTTGAATAATCTCATTACATTTGCTTTGATTGATGCAACTAAAGCGATCTATTGACATATCCCATAGGGAACCTTTGCATACGACACATNTAAACTTCGGTCGAACAAATATGTATTTGAGGTTGCTAGTTGAAATAAGTTTGATTTGTGGTCATTGAGACACCCAACCCTCAATTTTGACTTACATCCTGCATGCTCCTCTTTCATAGGTATTTATTCTATGCAAAATTTAACATTTGTCACATTGGCATTTGGGATTCCTTGAGTAGTGGGAATGATCATTCTAGAAANCAAAGGATCTTAGGTCATCTTTGCTTTGACTTTGAGCCTTAGCCATTTCGTTTACGAAAGTATATCCCTAGTCAGCCATGCTTGAGCCTTCAATGAATGAGTTCTTTTTCGAAAAACTCATACGATAACCAAGCCACAAGAGAATANTATGTGCACATACTTGAGAAAGAATCTTAGGTCATCTTTGCTTTGACTTTGAGCCTTAGCCATTTCGTTTATGAAAGTATATCCCTAGTCAGCCATGCTTGAGCCTTCAATGAATGAGTTCTTTTTCGANCCCATGGATAGCTTTGATTTCACCAACCTCTCTTAGAATGCTCTCAGCAAAAGTTCGCTCTGATTATAGTGACTTGTTTCTCACAGGGCATGTAATCAGAAGATGGCCAGTCGAAAAATCACATGCGCAATTAGTAAAGGAGTGNGAATACACTTAACATACCTTTCTATCTAATTTTCTTGCACCCTCTTACAAATCAATATGATACAAAAAGGCAAGAAAAAATAGAAAATGGTGGTTGCTGCTCAAAAGACAAATCGGTGGAAACAATCAAAAAAGAAAAGAAACAAAAAGACAGNACATTGGCATAATCTCATGGAGGAAAATTGACGCAGATAAAGAAATGTTATTTACCATATCCCNAAAGTGAAAAATAAGAAAAATGAAAGAAAGAAATAACATTCTCAGGTGACATGTCGAGAAACTAGAAAGAGGTGTGCTACACTACATAAAAAGATGATAGCTTTTGAACACCATTGACGTTATTTCGTTAGCTAATGACCTCTGGCCACATTACAACCTACAAAGAGCCCTAATTGATCTCAAGTCTGATACATGTGTAGGTCGTCAACTACAAGTGGGGTATGTTAAATAGTATTTCTTTAACTGCATCAATATTNCTCGCGTGTAGTTGACGACCTACACATGCATCAGACTTGAGATCAATTAGGGCTTTTTGTAGGTTGTAATGTGGCCAGAGGTCAGTGGCTAACGAAATGACGTTAGAGGTATTCAAAAAGTTATCTTTTCCTTATGTATTGTAGCACGTTTCTTTCTTACTTTTCGGTCTTTTTCCAANGTCCATGTGATTCTTTGACTGGCCACCTTTTGATCACATGCCCTTTGAGAGACAAGTCACNATGTGCATGTGATTCTTTGACTGGCCACCTTTTGATCACATGCCCTTTGAGAGACAAGTCACTATAACCTGAGCGAATTTTTGTTGAGGCTACTTCTAAGAGAGGTTTGTGAAATCGAAGCCATCCATAGAAGGTGGAAAGATGAAATTTGTGTTATATAACAATTCTTGTTGCTAGAATGATCATTCCTACTACACAGAGAATTCCAAATACCAATNTTGTCTTTTCTCTTTCTCATACTTTTTTGTATCATATTGATTTATAAGAGGGTGTAAGAAAATTAGATAGCAAGGTATGTCAAGTATATTTTCTTGTGGCTTGGTTATCGTATGGGTTTTTCGAAAAATAACTCATTCATTGAAGGCTCAAGCATGNACCAATGTAACAAATGCTAATTTTTGCATAGAATAAATACCTATGAAATAGGAGCATGCGAGATGTAAGTTGAAATTGAGGGTTGGGTATCTCAACAACCTTGATGCTAATTTATTTTACCCAACAATCCCACATACACATCTGTTCCACTGAAGTTTATGGGTAGCTTCACTGAAAACCCTCACGAGATAACACTCGTCCTCTAGGGTAAACCAAGTGGTTCAATGGCTAGTTGCATAAGCTAAATGCAACTGGATGACCTATGAAAATGGTATTAGAAATAAATTACATTTAATTGTTGTTGTATTACTAGGGACTAGCAACATTTAGGTTAGGGTGTGATCAGTGCTTAAAATTAGCATTTTACTATGCTTTTTTGGGACTAATTGTATTTTGATGGAGTTTAAGTAATGACATTTCAGGGCCTAAAGTGAACAAAGGCTCAAGAACAACAAATATCACACTTGAGTGTAACACCAGTGCATTAGGGAACAAAATTGGAGAAGGTTGGAACAAAGCAAGAACATTCGAACACCAACTCAAGTTTGAATGTCCACTTGAACTATGAGAAGACCAGACTGCTGAGACATGGTGTGTTGCAAACAAGAAGGAAGACCTTGAAGTACTTGAGTACCATGTTTGAACGCCAACTCACGTTCGAACATCCACTCGATTTGATTGAAGACTAGAGTGAAGAGTGCAAAGAGCCAAGATGTGCATGGAGTGTGAAAATAGGTTTTCACAGAAGACAACACGCCACTCGAGTGAGGAGGTCAAGCCCCATTTGGCGTTCGAATGCCCACAAATCAAAAATAGCATAAATGTTTGAATGTCAGACAACGTTCGAACGCCTGTAAAGGAAAAACAGAGAAAACATTCGAATGTCCACCACTGGCACACTACAAAATAGTTGGTTTTTCACTTAGACTTGGGCGGCATACACTATTCCTTCACATTCCCTTGTCTCTCCCTCCTCCTTGCCTATAAATACTCCCCTTGGCAGAGCCTTTGAAGGGGAGGATGTTCTTGTAGAAGACTATAACTTGGTTTGTAAGGCTTAAACTACACCAAGAACTAGTCAAGAACTTGATGGAGGCTTGGACTCCCACTCAGGTAATTAGATGTATGTTATATTTGCTTGTATCAAGGGAGTTAGTTCATATGTTGGTTGAGGAAGCAACCCTCCATTTCATGGTTGAGGAAGCCACCCTCCAAATGTGACTACCTTTCTTTTACTTCTATTGTTCATGTCTTTCACTTCCATTGCTTAAGCTTCCTTCTTCCTTAGAGGAGTCAAACTCTTCCACTTTTCTAGAGCTTTACCAAAGCCGTGAAGGGTGGAACGTGATTCACTTATTCTTTGGTGAAGATAGGTTCTTCGCTTATTGTTCTTTACCTTGTAAGTTCTCTACTTGGAGGGATGAATATCACTCACTTTTCTAGCTTTACCCAAGCCATGAAAAGTGAGTAGTTCCTCATTCACTCTTTAGTAAGAAGTGATGAACATGTATTGATTATCCGGAAGTTATATTTGTGCATTTCCTTTATGCTTTAATGCTTTATGTTCCACTTGCTTATTGAATGATTGATTGTATCTAGCAAAGTTAAGGTACTTTGTATAACCAGGGGTTCTTTCTATGTCACGGATAACTCTTGCATGCAAAGACCCGTTGGTTCAAGGTAAGTACCCTGGCTAGATCTTCATGACAACATTTTAATCTTCACCATTATTGTGCTTTATCTAAAGAATGGAACATTAATGTCATGGTTGGATGCCTTGTAAGAACACTTGCTTGTTTGTAGACAGGTTAAATCTCTCCACAGACAATTCTTGTAAACTTCTAGAAAGGCATCGAAATCATGTGCTTAATTCTCANGAACACTTGCTTGTTTGTAGACAGGTTAAATCTCTCCACAGACAATTCTTGTAAACTTCTAGAAAGGCATCGGAATCATGTGCTTAATTCTCACAGTCCATCTTTATCTTCTGATTAACTTGTTGTTGACACGGGAATTAATTGAGTTATAAAACACAAGTATAATAAACCGGATGATCAGCTACATGTTCTGATCCTCAAGCTAAAGGGTGACTGTTTTACATTTGAATTTATCTTATATTTTGTCTAAAAAACTCTTGAAAAGAATCTTCTATTCTATTCAAAGAAATTCCTTAATTTCAAACTCTCAAGGTTTTCAGTTACATGGTCTTTGTCACAACTTACTTCATAACACCAATCATAGGTCCTTGTGGATTCGACTCTAGACTTAACCGGATTATTACTACAGCTTGACCACTTACACTTGGGTGTACAACTTGTTTAACTTGATCTAAAATGTGTACAGCTCCATCCAGGAAATAGTAAAATTCATGGCCTACAATTCTCTCTAGAACCTGGTCCAGAAAGGGAAGAAGGAAATGGTCTTTCCCAATCACCAAATTGAGTTTTCGATAGTCAATACACATCCACTATCCTGTGACGACTCGAGTTGGACCTAGTTCATTGGCTTTATTCTTAACCACTGTGACCCCAGACTTTTTGGGTACAACTTGGGTTAGACTAACCCATTTGTTATCAGAGATGAGAAAGATTATCCCTGTATCTAAGAGTTTAAGCACTTTCATTTGGGTGCCCATGTCTCAACAGCATAAGTAGGGAAATTCTTTGGATCATCATTTGTTGTCTTCGATGTAATGGGTTCTGACAAATAAAGTTCAGTGGGATTTTCACAGAATGTGTTATTCAAATGTTTCTGAACCACCGACTCAATGAAATTTATTTCACCTTCTTCTTTGTCTTCTCCTGGGTGTTTGGCAACATTGAAAATATTTAGCTTAAAATTCATATTCCCAAAGGTTAATTTCATGACCCTATTCCTGCAATTGATTAGTGCATTTGAAGTTGCTAGGAAAGGTCGTCCAAGAATTACAGGAATTAGGTTCTCTGAATGTTTTGCTAGCTGAGTATTGAGGACGATGAAATCAACAGTGAATACAAAGTTGTCCACTTGGACAAGTACATCTTCAACAATACCCCTAGAAATTTTGACAGATCTGTCTGCCAACTGAAGTGTGACACTTGTGGGTTTGAATTCTCCCAGACCCAACTGCTGGTAAATAGAAAATGGGAGAAAATTGACACTTGCTCTAAGGTCTAATAGTGCTTGTTTGATTCTTCAATTTCAAATGGCACACGACACAGTCGAACACCCTAGATCTTTGTATTTTGGAGGGATTTTGTGTTGAAGCAAGGCACTGACATGTTCTATCAAGAAGGCTCTTTTTTTAAGATTCTGGCTTCTTTTGACTGTGCACAAGTCTTTCAAAAACTTGGCATAAGATGGAACCTGTTTAATTGCATCCAGAAGTGGGATGTTGAATTTTACTTACTTACAAAGCTCGTAAATTTTAGGTTGATTATTCAACTTCTGTGTAGTTTTGAGTCTATGAGGAAAAGGAGCAGGAATAGGATACGATGGTCCCTTTTCTTTTGATGGTTCTGAATCTTGTTCAATCACAAGTTCAGGCTCCTCCTCAATTACAAGTTCAAGCTCCACTGTCTCAGGTTCAACTGGTTCAGGCTCAACAGGTGAGTTAACTTGGATTGACTCAGGTTTTGGCTTGGGGATTAGCATGTCCCTAATGGTCTTATCAATCACCTTGCCACTCCTCAGTGTAGTGACAACTTCGGCTTGGGCTTGTGGAGTTTTAAAGATAATGGGATTTTCCACCTGAAATTGATCTTGTGGTGGTTTTGGTTGGGCAGGAAACTTGCCCTTCTCATGTGTGGTCATGGATTTGGTCAACTTTTGGATGTGGCTTTTAAGATCCTCAAAAGATTGACTCTGTGTTTTAAAATCAATGAAAGCCTGAGTAGAATTATTGTTGTAGTTCATTTAGCTTTGAATGAACTGATTCAGTGTGTCCTCGAAGCTCCAATTTTGTGGTGGTTGGTATGGTTGATACGTGGGAGGTCCTTACGGTGGTTGACTTGATTCGAAATGTGTACACACAAGTGCAGGCGGTCAAGTTGTAGTAATAATCCGGTAAAGTTCGGAGTCAAATTCACAGGGAACTATGATTAGTGTTTAAAAGTAAGCAATGATAGAGACCAAGTAACTGGAAGTCCTGAGAGTTTGAAGTTGTGGGGTTTTCTGGAAAAAATATAAGATTCTTTCCGATGGATCTTTTTCTAGACAAAATATAAGATAAATTTAGCAAAGATAACAGCCACTCTTTAGTTCGAAGATTAGAACATGTAATTGATTATCTGGTTTATTATGTTTGTGTTTTATAACTCAATTAACTCCCGTGTCAACAGCAAGTTAGTTCGAAAATAAAGATGGACTGTGAGAATTAAGCACATGATTCCGATACCTTTCTAGAATTTCACAAGAATTGTCTGTGCTGAGACTTAACCCGTCTATAAACAAGCAAGTGTTTCTACAAAGTATCCAATCATGACATTAATGGTCCATTCTTTGAATAAAGCGCAATAATGATGGAGATTGAAAGGTTGTCATGAAGAGCAAGTCGGGTTGCTTGCCTTGAACCAACGGGTCTTTCTATGCAAGAGTCATCCGTATAATAGAAGGAGCCCTTGGTTATACAAAGTACCTTAGTTTTGCTAGATGCATTCANTTTCTATGCAAGAGTCATCCGTATAATAGAAGGAGCCCTTAGTTATACAAAGTACCTTAGTTTTGCTAGATGCATTCAATCATTCAATGAGCAAGTGGAATATAAAGCATTAAAGCATAAAGGAATTGCACAAACATAACTTCCAAGTAATCTTTACATATTCATTACCTCTTACTAAAGAGTGAATGAGGAACTACTCACTCTTCATGGCTTTAGTAAAGCTAGAAGAGTGAATGATACTCATCCCTCCAAGTAGAGGAGCTACTAAGTGAAGCAAACTAAACAAAGAGCTTATCTTCAATGGAGAATAAGTGAATCACGTTCCACCTTCACGGCTTTGGTAAAGCTCTAGAAAAGTGGAAGAGTTTCACTCTTCTAAGAAAGAAGGATGCTGAAGCAATGGAAGTGAAATACATAAACAGTAAAAGTACAAGAAATCTAGTTACTCTTGGAGGGTGGTTTCCTCAACCAAAAGATGGAGGGTTGCTTCNCATAAGCAATAAGAAAAGCAATAATACTTTTGGAGGATTTTTCTCTACCAAAAGATGAATGCTTTACAAGTCCTAAGGGGTGGTATTTATAGGCAACAAGGGAGGGTGAAAGTCTTGTTAGGTGGCCTTGAATCTTGTTAGGTGGCCTTGAAANAACAAACATCTATGATTAATCAAAATGAGAGGGAGTCAAAGCCTCTATACGAGCTCCTTACTAGTTCTTGGTGTAGTCTAAACCTACAAACCAAGCTCTAGCTTGCTATTTTACAAGAGAAAAATCCCCCCTTAAGCTCCCTTAATGGGAGTATTTGTAGGCAAGGAAGGGGGGGAAACAAGAAGATAAGAGAGCATGACTGAATAGTGTATGCCGCCCATGAAAATCAACTACTTTATAGGCAGTCTGTGGAGGACGTTCGAACGTGAATCGACGTTTGAACGTTGTCTTCTCTTTTTCTTTAGGGGCGTTCGAACGTTGTCTGATGTTCGAATGTGTCTTCTAGTCTTGCTTTAGGGGCGTTGGAATGCCAGATGAGATGTGACCCCATCACTCAAGTGGTCTTGGTCTTCTATGGAAACCCACTTCCACACTTCATGCAGGACTTGGCACTTTGCACTCATTACCCTGGTCTTCAATGAACGTTCGAACGTGAGTTGACATTTGGAGATGGTACGCAAGTGTACTTCCTTCTTTGCTTCAACACACCATGTCTCCACAGTCTGGTCTTGTCATGGTTCCAGTGGACGTTCGAACATGAGTTGACGTTCGAACGTGGTTGCTTTGTCCCAACCTTCTCCAATTTTGTTCCCTAATGCACTAGTATCACACTCAAGTGTGATATTTGTTGTTCTTGAGCTTTTGTTCACTTTAGGTCTTGAAATTTCATCACTTAAACTCCATCAAAGCTCAATTAGTCCCAAAAAGACATAGGAAAATGCTAACTTTAAGCACTAATCACACTCCTCCCCAACCAAAATACTGCTAGTCTCTAGTAATACAACAACATTGGAATGTAAATCTATTTCTATTGCCTTTTTAGTAGGTCATCCAGTTGCATTTAGCGTATGCAACAAGTCATTGAACCACTTAGTTTACCCTAATGGACGAGTTTTGTCTCATGAGGATTTTCAGTAAAGCTACTCACAAACTTTAGTCAAACAAATGTGTAAGTGAGATTGTTGACTAAAAATGAATTAGCATCTTGGTCGTTGGGACACTCAACCCTCAATCATGACTTATCCCCTACATTTCTTTTCCATTGGTACTCACTATATGCAAAAATTAGCACCTGTCACATTAGCATTTGGAATTCCCTGAGTAGTAGAATGGTCATTCTAGAAGCAAGAATTGGTGTATAACAATCATTCCCCTTTTTTCACCTTCCATGGATAGCTTTGATTTCACAAACCTCTCTCAGAATGCTCTCAGCAAAACAAATCACTCCGATTATAGTGACTTATCTCTCAAAGGGCATGTGATCAGAAGATAGCCAATCGAAAAATCTCATGCACAATTAGTATAAGAGTGAAGTTTTGAGGAAAACAGACTTAACTTTGGCATAATCTTATGGAAGAATATTGATGCAAATAAATAAATTCTAGTTAACATACCCCACTTGTAGTAGACAACATACATATGCATCACACTTGAGATCACCTAAGGTTTTTTGTAGGTTGTAATGGGGCCAGAAGTCAGTGGCTAATGAAATGATGTCAATGATGATCAGAAAGCTATCTTTTTATGCAGTGTTGCATACCTCCTTCTAGCTTCTAGACATTTTGCCTGGGAATTGGATTTCTTTCTTTTATTTTCTCTTTTTTTCACTTTCTTGGCAATTCCCTGTCTCACTGTATCTTTTCTCTTTCGGTTGTTTCCACCAATTTTCCTTTTATTGAACAGTAGTCACTATTGTCTTTTCTATTTTTCTTGCCTTTCTGTATCATATTGATTTGTAAGAGGATGCAAGAGATTAGACAGCAAGGTATGGTAAATATATGCTTTTGTGGCTTGGTCATCACACATTTTTTTGAAAAAGAATTCATTCATTTAAGGCTCAAGCATGGCTGACTAGGGATATACTTTTGTGAAAGAATTAGCTAAGGCTCAAAGTCGAATCATAGATGGCCTAGGATCCTTTCTTAGGTATGTGCAGATGTATATGTATACAAAGATTCCCTATGGGTTATGTAAAAAAGATCACTTTAATTGTGTCAATCAAAGCAAGGTTAATGAGATTATTAAAAGAGATCAGAAGTGAAAGAGCTTACTTTGAGTAATTTTTGATCTCCTCTCAAAAAGCATCGTAAGGCTCAAGACTTACTATGGTTTTCTTTGTCATCTCCACTGATTATGTCGGGTGTTCCGAGGAATGTTGGTTATATAGTGATTCCATTTTCGAGTCTGAGCACCATATACCTCAAGAATAGCAAATACTGATGTACATTTGACAATTAAATCATAGAGATAGTATCAAGGTTCCATAAAAAATGAGGTTTTACGTCTTGGTTGTTAAGTTGAGGTATCAAACCGATCATTTGCTTAGTCATTTTCACAAGCAATCTTAACATCCGTATCTGTTTCGTTATTTATTAACAAGAATTAAAGTGCTAATCCTATACATGCATTTTAAATGAATAAAAGTGATAAACTGAATCATTCATTCCATAAAAGATGATGTGTTTACAATCGTACCAATGATTCAATCATCCATAGAAACATAAACTTCACTTATCCGCAAGAAACAACAAAGATAAACATCCACCAAGACAAATATCAACCATCATCTACAAAATATCCCCAAAAATCACAAAGAAGAATCATAAGAAGCAACAAACATCCACAAGGACCCTCAAAGAAGAAACAAATAACAACCCTAAACAAGGACAGGAATCAACTTCCTCCATCTCCCCTATCTCCACTGACTTCACCAGCTCTACTGGCACCACCAACTCCACTCCTCAAATAGCCAAGAATCTCCTCCTACTGTCGAAAAATCTTGGTTATCTGGTGAAAATTGGGGATTTTTGATGTGGAATAGCTTTGGGGCAATTGATTTGTGGTGGAAATGGGGAATGGGTGGAGTTTTGAGAGCTGGGGAGTGAAAAGGGGTTCTAGGGTTTGGAGGATTTTGGAGGTTTTTGGGGATTTTGAACTAGGGAAGATGATCCAGGTTTTTATAGTATGAGGAGGAACGTTCGAATGTTCATGTCATTCGAACGTTTGTAGAAGAATTTTAACAAAAACGTTCAAACGTTAAATGTCGTTCGAACATGCTGAGCTCCCAGTACTTTTGAGTTTTGTCAAAGACCAAAGTACTATAAGCTCTCATCGTTCGAACGTTCTATTGACGTTCGAATGTTAAGGTCACGTTCGAACGATCTATTGGAGTTCGAACGTTTTGAGTTCCCAGTATTTTTGGTTTGATCAGAGGACTCAACAGGGGATGAGTACTGTAAGCAATTGACGTTCGAACATCAATTGGCGTTAGAACGTTGAACCAAAATTAAAAAATTTCTACACTACTCTACACACAATCATAGAAGTTTATTTATAAAAATTTGAACCAAATTTCATGGCGTCTCAAGACAAATCCCTACCCACACTATAGGTTGGTATTTCGGCACGTTCCTTACTCGGCATATGTTTTTATTTCCGTCAAAAGAGTTTGTACAAAATACAAATATTTTTACACAAAATCGGACCCTTGGCTTTCATCCCCAACAAAAGTACACTTTCCTATAGAAATTAATCCGAGTCTCCCTCTGTATCTATGTAGTTCATACAACCAGTGACTCTCCCAATTTCCTATTGCACAAATCGGTTAAGTAAAGTAACGAAATAGAATGGCGTGTCAGGATAATCCTTACTGTGCCCATTCACTATCCAGTCTAATCGATCGAGTGCGCGACCAGAAATTAGTTCAGAACACTGATTATATCTTTTCTCATGGAAGACTCTGCCGCACTATTTACAAGCACCACGCCTTTTGGCACGACGGCATTTAGCAAAAGTTCTTCTGCCACAGAGGGCTTTCTTTTGCTCTTCTTGGATCTTATTCTTTTTTACCAGTCTTGTTTTTCTCATGATTATAGTTTGCACATCAAAAGGAAAAGTTCATAGAACTCCTAGACTAAACCAAAAAAGTTTAACATCCATGCTTTCTACTTTTTTTTTTAAGACTCACTATCTAGTTCTTTAATGTCTACCAGTCACAAAGACGATCAAAGATGACTCACAAACATAATCATTGATTTATACAAAACACGATACACAATCTGATAAAGAATAACAACAACAACAACAACAAAAATTTTCTATGGGCACATATGAACTATAGTTCTCACCCCTCAACCTAAACTAAACAATGTCTCCAATGTTTCGAATTTACCAATATGGTGAGCTTTGGAGATGAGGTTGAACAGTAGAGATCTTGTTCATTAGCCAAAACCTATANTAAGACTCACTATCTAGTTCTTTAATGTCTACCAGTCACAAAGACGATCAGAGATGACTCACAAACATAATCATTGATTTATACAAAACACGATACACAATCTGATAAAGAACAACAACAACAACAACAACAAAAATTTTCTATGGGCACATATGAACTATAGTTCTCACCCCTCAACCTAAACTAAACAATGTCTCCAATGTTTCGAATTTACCAATATGGTGAGCTTTGGAGATGAGGTTGAACAGTAGAGATCTTGTTCATTAGCCAAAACCTATAAGAAAAATACACAAATCAAACATCTCATTGCATATCTGGGTTTTCGCTAGGATGAAAACCCTTGATTTTGAGTGCAGACAGAACAAGAAGAGTCATGTACAAATAAAGTAAACACATGTAGATCATGAGACAAAGGACTGGGTCTTCGGGTAGTATGGTCATGGTGTTGTTGGGAGATGGGTCATGGTTCTAGAAGATCGCAAACAGCAAAGAAGAAGAAGCAGAAGAAGGAAAAAGGAAAAAGGAAAAAGGGGAAAAACGACTTATACAGGTGCGCCTGTGGGTCAGGTGTAATCGGATTTTTCCTAACCCACCCCTTTTTTATGTCAACAGGCACCTTTCTCGAAGTGATGTTCTAGATCCATTAAAAGAATGGTCTTCATATTTTTGACAAAGTTTTCCAAAAATGGTTTTAACTGCTGACCGTTAACAGTAAAGACATTACCGTTTGATGGATTTTCCACTTCTACTGCTCCGTGTTCAAACACCTTTTTGACAATATAAGGCCCTGTCCATCTTGATCTCAACATACTAGGAAAGAGACAGAGTCTTAAATTAAACAACAAAACTTTTTGAAAAGGTTTAAAAGACTTCCGCATAATGTTCTTGTCATGAAAAATTTTCATCCTGGTTTTAGCAATCTTAGCATTTTCATATGCTTTATTTCTCAATTCCTCCAATTTGTTAATTTGAAGTTTTCTTGAAAGTCCAGCCTTATTTAGGTCAAATTTCATTGCTTTAATGACCCAGTATGCCCTATGCTCCAATTTCACAAGTAGGTGACACGGCTTTTCATAGACTAATCGATAAAGAAACATGCCCAAAATTATTTTAAACGCAGTGCGATATGCCCAGAGTACATCAGTTAGTCTTGANGTTTTCTTGAAAGTCCAGCCTTATTTAGGTCAAATTTCATTGCTTTAATGACCCAGTATGCCCTATGCTCCAATTTCACAGGTAGGTGACACGGCTTTTCATAGACTAATCGATAAAGAAACATGCCCAAAATTATTTTAAACGCAGTGCGATATGCCCAGAGTACATCAGTTAGTCTTGATGACGAATCTTTGCGGTCTAAATTTATCATTTTTTTTAAAATTAATTTGATCTCCCGATTTGCTAATTCAGCATGTCCACTAGTTTGTGGATGATAAGGGGTTGCAATTTTATGAAAAATCAAATATTTTTTCATCAAATTTCAGAAAGGACGATTGCAAAAATGAGCACCCCCATCACTTATGATTGATTTAGGAACTTCAAACCGGGACAAAATATTTTTTTTTAAAATTTTATCACCGTTTGATGATCATTATTTCGGCATGGAATTGCCTCAACCCATTTGGATACATAATCTACAGCCACTAAGATGTATAGATAGCCAAAGGAGGGGGGAATGGTCCCATAAAATCAATGCCCCAACGGTCAAAAATTTTAATCACAAGAATCAGGTTTAAGGGCATCATGTTTCTTTGGCATCTATCACAATTTAAACAAAAGGCACGGACATCTTTGAAAAGTGTGGGCCAGTAAAATCCGCACTACAAGATTTTTTGCAGCGATTTTTCTTGAAGAAAAATGGCCACCACATACTTCAGAATGACAAAGTGTTATTACCTATCTACTTTCCTGAGCAGGGATGCAACATCTTATGATTTGATCCTTACAGTACTTAAATACGTACGGATCTTCCCAAACGAAGTTACGAACCTCCCTTAGAAAGTCTTTTTTGTGCATGGGGGTGAAAGATGAAGGGAGTGTTCCAGTAGCCAAGAAGTTAGCAATATCAGCATACCATGGAGTCTCATCAATCATGAATAGTTGTTCATCAGGAAATTCTCATTCATCGACAGTCCATCCTCGTGAAATTCATAAGTTAACCTAGACAGATGGTCTGCCACCATATTCTCGACACCCTTTTTTGTCCTTAATGACTAGGTCAAACTCTTGAAGTAAGAGTATCCATCTTAAGAGTCTAGGCTTAGCATCCTTCTTTGTGAGCAAAAATTTTAATGCTGCATGGTCAGTGAACACAGTAACAGAAGAACCAACAAGATAAGGACGAAATTTTTCCAAAGCAAACACTACTGCAAGNAAATTTTAATGCTGCGTGGTCAGTGAACACAGTAACAGAAGAACCAACAAGATAAGGACGAAATTTTTCCAAAGCAAACACTACTGCAAGCAATTCTTTTTCAGTTGTTGAATAATTCATTTGAGCATCATTCAAAGTTTTACTTACATAGTAAATGACATGTGGTTTCTTATATTTCCTTTGTCCCAATACAGCACCTACAACATAATCACTTGCATCACATATTAGTTCAAAGGGTAGAGTCCAGTCAGGGGGTTGCATTATTGGGGCAGAAATTAACATGCCTTTAAGCTTGTCAAAAGCTTTTTGGCATGTTTCACTCCAATGAAAGATTACATCTTGACTCAAGAGATGACAAATGAGTTTTGCTATGGTACTAAAATCTTTTATGAATCTCCTGTAAAATCATGTATGTCCCAAAAAGGATCAGACATCCTTTACAGTCTTGGGAGCAGGCAAGTTCTCAATCAAATCTTTTTTGGCCTTATCAACTTTAATGCCCTCAGACTACACAATATGACCTAAGAAAATGCCTTGTGTTACCATAAAATGCCATTTTTCCCAATTAAGCACCAGATTGGTCTTTTTCCACCTTATTAATACCTTTTCTAGGTTGGCCAGACACAAATCAAATGAGTCACCATAGACAAAGAAGTCATCCATGAATACTTCCAAAAACTTTTTGACCATGTCACTGAACAGACTCAACATGCATCTTTGGAATGTTGCAAGAGCGTTACAAAGCCCAAATGGCATCCTTTTGAATACAAAAGTGTTAAAGGGGCATGTGAATGTGGTTTTCTTCTGATCATTAAGTGTTATCTCAGTTTGATTGTACCCGGAATAGCCATCCAAAAAATAGTAATATTCATGGCCTGCAATTCNCAAAGGGGCATGTGAATGTGGTTTTCTTCTGATCATTGAGTGTTATCTCAATTTGATTGTACCCGGAATAGCCATCCAAAAAATAGTAATATTCATGGCCTGCAATTCTCTCTAGAACCTGGTCTAGAAAGGGAAGAGGGAAATGGTCTTTTCTAGTTACCAAATTGAGCTTTCGATAGTCAATACACATCCGTCATCCTGTGATGACTTTAGTTGGTACTAGTTCATAGGCTTCATTTTTTACCACTGTGACCCCATATTTTTTTGGCACAACTTGGATTGGACTAACCCATTTACTATCGGAGATGGGAAAGATTATTCCTGCATCTAAGAGTTTAAGCACTTTCATTTTCACAACTTCCTTCATATGAGGGTTCAGTCATCGTTGCATTTGACGAGAGGGTTTTGAATCCTCTTCCAGGTATATAGCATGATTGCAGATTAACGGGCTTATACCTTTCAAATTAGCGATGGTCCACCCAATGGTGGTTTTGTAGCTTTTAAGAACTTCAATCAGTTTAGACTCTTGCANAAGGGTTCAGTCGTCGTTGCATTTGAAGAGAGGGTTTTGAATCCTCTTCCAGGTATATAGCATGATTGCAGATTAACGGGCTTATACCTTTCAAATTAGCGATGGTCCACCCAATGGTGGTTTTGTAGCTTTTAAGAACTTCAATCAGTTTAGACTCTTGCAAGTCTGTGAGCTTAGATGAAATTACCACTGGGTACGACTCTTCCTCTCCTAGGTATGCATATTTGAGGTCAGATGGGAGAGGTTTCAATTCAGGCTTTGGTGGCTTGACACTTGATGAGAGTGGCTTTGTGCCACTTGGTAAAAGTTCTTCGAATTTGGGGGGCCATGTATTAACAACATGAGTCGGGAAATTCTTTGGATCATCATTTGTTGTTTTAGATGTGATGGTTTCTGACAAAGAAAGTTCAGTAAAATTTTCACAGAATGTGTTATTTAGATGGTCCTGAACCAAAGACTCAATGGAATTTATTTCTCTTTCTTCTTTATCCTCTCCTAGGTGTTTGGCAACATTGAAAATATTCAGCTCAAGAGTCATATTCTCAAAGGTTAATTTCATGACCCCATTCCTGCAATTAATTAGTGCATTTGAAGTTGCTAGGAAGGGTCGACCAAGAATAACGAGAATTGGGTGCTTTGAATACTTTGCTGGCTGAGTATTTAGGACGATGAAGTCAACAGGAAATACAAAGTTGTCCACTAGGACAAGTACATCTTCAACAATACCCCTAGGAATTTTGACAGATCTGTCTGCCAACTAAAGTGTGACACTTGTGGGTTTGAGTTCTCCTAGACCAACTACTGGTAAACAGAGAATGGGAGCAAATTGACAGTTGTTCCAAGGTCTAATAGTGCATGCTTGATTCTAAAATTTTTGATGACACACGACACAATCGAACACCCTGGATCTTTGTATTTTGGAGGGGTTTTGTGTTGAAGCAAGGCATTGGCATATTCTGTCAGGAAGACTCTTTTTTGAACATTTTGGCTTCTCTTGAGTGTGCACAAGTCTTTCAGAAACTTGCCATAAGATGGAACCTATTTGATTGCATCCAGAAATGGGATGTTGATTTTTACTTGCTTGAAAAGCTCGTAAATTTTTGGCTAATTATTCAACTTCTGTGCAGTTGTGAGTCTATAAGGAAAAGGAGCAGAAATAGAACACGAGGGTTCTTCTTCCCTTGATGGCTCTAGTTCTTGTTCAATCATGGGCTCGAGTACCTCTTCTTTCTCACATTTAGGCTCAATTGTTTCAGTCTCGATTGGTGAATTGATTGGGATTGACTTAGGTTTTGACTTTGGAAGTAGCATGTCTTTGATGGTCTTGTCCATCACCTTGCCACTTCTTAGTGTAGTAACAACTTGGGCTTGGTCTTGTGGCTTTTTCATGGTTGTAGGATTTCCTACCTGAAATTAGTCTTGTGGTGGTTTTGGTTGGGCAAGAAACTTGTGCCTCTCATGTGTGGTCATGGATTGGTTTAACTTTTGGATGTGGTTTTTAAGATCCTTGAAAGATTGTGTGGTCTGTGTTTTAAAATCAGTAAAAGCCTGAATGGAACTATTGTTGTAGTTCATTTGGCTATGCATAAACTGATTTAAAGTATCCTCAAGGTCCTCTTTTGTGGGGGTTGGTATGGTTGGTATGTGAAGGGTCCTTGAGGTGGTGGGTGTGAACCTTGTTTGTTGGTTCATGGGAGTTGGTTGTGTGTTTCTCCAACTGAAGTTTGGGTGGTTCGACCACCCTGGATTATATGTTTCAGAGTAAAGGTTGGACTAAGGCTTGTTAAAGTTGGAAACAAGATTTGTTTGTTCCAACAAAACCTCCTTGAATGCTGGAATAGTGGGACACTCCACAGTAGGGTGTTCTCTTCGCGCACAGATTCCACACACTTGTTCTATGGGAGAGCTAACATCAACTTGATAAACCTTTTTCATCTCTAAAGTTTTAAGCTTTCGAGACAGGGTAAACACCTTTGCTCTTAGGTCATCGTCATCTCTCAAGACATACTTACCCCCATGGGAAGTAGATGGTTTAGTTTCAACAATGGTAGGGGATGCTGAGTCCCACATCTGAGAACTGTCAGATATAGTGTCAAAGAAATTGAATGCCTCCTCTAGACTTTTGCTCATAAATTCTCCTTGAGCCATCATTTTGACAAATTGACGTAGTCTAGTGGGCAAGGAGTCGTAGAAAAATCCTACCAAAGTCCAATTCTCAAAAGCATAATATGGGCAGGATTGGAGTAGATCCTTGAATCTCTCCCAACTTTGGTAAAATTTTTCTCCATCTTTGACCAAAAAGTTCATGATTTTCCTTTTCAATGCATTAGTGCAGTGAAGAGGAAAAAAACTTTCTGAAAAATTCATTTTGTAGTGCCCGCCAATCAGGTATTGAAAGAGCTTTTAAAGAATTTAGTTATTGTTAGCTTTATCCTTTAGAGAGAATTAAAAATGTTTCATTTTGGCTAGCTTATAATTGTCCTGAAACGTTCCACATACTTCCTCATACTCTTTTATGTGCAGATATGGATTTTCTGTTTCAAGTCTGCGAAAATTGAGGGAGTAATTAAATTGTCCCCGTCTTTACAGTAAAGAGGGGTGCATCTTCAGGAAAGATAAAATAAGAGGGGACACTATTTCTTGTGGGATTAAAGTAATCCCTCAGAGTTTCGAATGTTAGGCACTTCTCCCTCTCTTATTGGAATTATCCTCGTCTCTCATCATTTTCCATTTTACTTTCACAAGAGTCNGAAAAATGTTTCATTTTGGCTAGCTTATAATTGTCCTGAAACGTTCCACATACTTCCTCAAACTCTTTTATGTGCAGATATGGATTTTCTGTTTCAAGTCCGCGAAAATTGAGGGAGTAATTAAATTGTCCCCGTCTTTACAGTAAAGAGGGGTGCATCTTCAGGAAAGATAAAATAAGAGGGGACACTATTTCTTGTGGGATTAAAGTAATCCCTCAGAGTTTCGAATGTTAGGCACTTCTCCCTCTCTTATTGGAATTATCCTCGTCTCTCATCATTTTCCATTTTACTTTCACAAGAGTCTACTACTAATCTTGGTGAAAGTGGTTCAAGTTGATTCACAAACCCAGAAGATTCTGCTGGCAAATTTTGATAGTGAGGAGCATTTTCAGACATAAAAGTAATTAAAATAACTTTATACACAGTAAAACAAATTTATACACAAAAAGTGAGATCTTTTTACCTTTTACCGTAAACACCTTTTATGGCACCCCGACAACAACACCAAAAACTTGACTTGATCCGAAATGTGTACACCCAAGTGTAGGTGGTCAAGTCGTAGTAATAATCCAGTGAAGTCTAGAGTCAAATCCACAGGGAATTATGATTAGTGTTTAGAAGTAAGCAGTGATAGAGACCAAGTAACTGGAAGTCCTGAGAGTTTGAAGTTATGGGGTTTTCTGGACAAAATATAAGATTCTTTCCAATGGATCTTTTTCTAGACAAAATATAAGATAAATTAGCAAAGATAACAACCACTCTTTAGTTCGAAGATCAGAACATGTAATTGATTATCTGGTTTATTATGTTTGTGTTTTATAACTCAATTAACTCTCGTGTCAACAGCAAGTTAGTCAGAAGATAAAGATGGACTGTGAGAATTAAGCACATGATTCCGATGCCTTTCTAGAATTTTACAAGAATTGTCTGTGCCGAGACTTAACCCGTCTACAAACAAGCAAGTGTTTCTACAAGGCATCCAATCATGGNTAAACTGTGAGAACTAAGCACATGATTCTGATGCCTTTCTAGAAGTTTACAAGAATTATTTGTGCAGAGACTTAACCCGTCTACAAACAAGCAAGTGTTTCTATAAGGCATCCAACCATGACATTAATGATCCATTCNGGGTTGCTTGCCTTGAACCAACGGGTCTTTCTATGCAAGAGTCATCTATATAATAGAAGGAGCCCTTGGTTATACAAAGTACCTTAGTTTTGCTAGATGCATTCAATCATTCAATGAGCAAGTGGAATATAAAGCATTAAAGCATAAAGGAATTGCACAAACATAACTTTCAAGTAATCTTTACATATTCATCACCTCTTACTAAAGAGTGAATGAGGAACTACTCACTCTTCATGGCTTTTGGTAAAGTTAGAAGAGTGAATGATACTCATCCCTCCAAGTAGAGGAGCTACTAAGTAAAGCAAACTAAACAAAGAGCTTATCTTCAATGAAGAATAAGTGAATCACGTTCCACCCTTCACAGCTTTGGTAAAGCTCTAGAAAAGTGGACGAGTTTCACTCTTCTAAGAAATAAGGATGCTCAAGCAATGGAAGTGAAATACATAAACAATAAAAGTAGAAGAAAGCTAGTTACTCTTGGAGGGTGGTTTCCTCAACCAACAAGTGGAGGGTTGTTTCCTCTACCAACAAATGGAGGGTTGCTTTCTCAACCAAAAGATGTAAGACAAGCAAATATAACAAATATCTATGATTAATCAAAATGAGTGGGAGTCAAAGCCTCCATACAAGCTCCTTACTAGTTCTTGGTGTAGTCTAAGCCTACAAACCAAGCTCTAGCTNGGTCTTTCTATGCAGAAGTCATCCGTATCATAGAGGAAGCCCTTGGTTATACAAAGTACCTCAACTCTGCTAGATGCATTCAATCATCCACTGAACAAGTGGAATATAAAGCATTAAAGCATGAAGGAGTTACACAAATATAGCTTCCAGATAATCTTTACATATTCATCACCTCTTACTAAAGAGTGAATGAGGAACTACTCACTCTTCATGGCTTTTGGTAAAGTTAGAAGAGTGAATGATACTCATCCCTCCAAGTAGAGGAGCTACTAAGTAAAGCAAACTAAACAAAGAGCTTATCTTCAATGAAGAATAAGTGAATCACGTTCCACCCTTCACAGCTTTGGTAAAGCTCTAGAAAAGTGGACGAGTTTCACTCTTTTAAGAAAGAAGGAAGCTCAAGCAATGGAAGTGAAATGTATAGACAATAAAAGTAGAAGCAAGCTAGTTACTCTTGGAGGGTGGTTTCCTCAACCAAAAGATGGAGGGTTGCTTCCTCAACCAACAAATGGAGGGTTACTTCCNGACAAGCAAATATAACAAATATCTATGATTAATCAAAATGAGTGGGAGTCAAAGCCTCCATACAAGCTCCTTACTAGTTCTTGGTTAGTCTAAGCCTACAAACGAAGCTCTAGCTTCCTATTTTACAAGAGAAAAATCCCCCCTTAAGCTCCCTTAATGGGAATATTTATAGGCAGGGAAGGGGGAAACAAGAAGATAAGAGAGGATGAGTGAATAGTATATGTCGCCCATGAAAATCAACTACTCTGCAGGCAATCTGTGGAGGACGTTGGAACGTGAATCGACGCTCAAACGTTGTCTTCTATTTTGCTTTAGGGGCGTTCAAACATTGTCTAACATTCGAATGTGTCTTCTGGTCTTGCTTTAGGGGTGTTCGAATGCCAGATGGGATGTGACCACATCACTCAAGTGGTCTTTGTCTTCTGTGGAAACCCACTTCCACACTTCCTACAAGACTTGGCATTTTGCATTCATTACCCAGGTCTTCAATGGACGTTCAAACATGAGTTGACGTTCAAACGTGGCACTCAAGTGCACTTCCTTCTTTGCTGTAACACGCCATATCTTCACAGTCTGGTCTTGTCATGGTTCCAATGGACGTTCTAACGTGAGTTGACATTCGAACGTGGTTGCTTGGTCCCAACCTTCTCCAATTTTGTTCCCTAATGCACTAGTATCACACTCAACTGTGATATTTGTTGTTCTTGAGCTTTTGTTCACTTTAGGTCCTGAAATGTCATCACTTAAACTCCATCAAAGCTCAATTAGTCCCAAAAAGGCATAGAAAAATGCTAACTTTAAGCACTAATCAGTGGTGGGTGTGAACCTTGTTGTTGATTCATGGGAGTTGGTTGTGTGTTTCTCTAACTGAAGTTCAGGTGGTTCCACCACCCTAGATTGTATGTTTCAGAGTATGGGTTAGAGTAAGGCTTGTTGAAGTTAGAAATGACATTTGTTTGTTCCAACAAAACTTCCTTGAATGCCAAAATGGTTGGACACTCCCCTGTAGGGTGTCCTGTCAGTGCACAAATCCCACACACTTGTTTTATGGGAGGGGCCAACATAAACTTGATGAACCTTTTTTATCTCTAAAGCTTCAAGCTTTCGAAACAGGGTGGATATTTTTGCTCTTAGGTCATCATCATCTTTCAAGACATACTTACCCCCTTGGGAAGTAGATGGTTTGACATCAATAATGGTAGGGAAGGCTGAGTCCCACATCTGAGAACTGTCAAATATGGTGTCAAAAAAATTGAATGTCTCCTCCGAACTCTTGCTCATAAACTCTCCTTGAGCCATCATTTTGACAAATTGACGTAGTCTAGTGGGTAAAGAGTCATAGAAGAATCCTACCACGGTCCAATTCTCAAAAGCATGATGCGGGCAGTGCGAGCAGGACAGGAGTATATCCTTGAATCTCTCCCAACTTTGGTAAAAGGTTTCTCCTTCTTTGACCGAAAAATTCATGATTTGCCTTTTCAATGCATTAGTGCGGTGTAGAGGGAAAATTTTTTTGAAAAATTCATTTTGTAGTGCTCGCCAATCAGGTATTGAAAGAGTTTTTAAAGAATTTAGCCAGTGTTTAGCTTTATCCTTTAGAGATAATGAAAAAAGTTTCCATTTTGCTAGCTCAAAATTGTCTTGAAATGTTCCACATACTTCCTCAAACTCTTTTATGTGCAGATATGAGTTTTTCGTNACTTTATGGTTTCCCGACAACAGTGCCAAAAATTGGACTTGATCCAAAAGGTATACACCCAAGTGCAGGCAGTCAAGTTGTGGTAATAATTCGGTTCAGTCCAGGGTTGAATCCACAGGGAATTATGATTGGTGTTCTGAAGTAAGCAGTGACAGAGACCAAGTAACTGGAAANTGAAATTAAGGGAGTAGTTGAACTGTCCCCATCTTTACAGTAAAGAAGGGTGCATCTTCAGGAAAGATAAAACAAGAGGGGACATTATTTCTTATAGGATTTAAGTAATCTCGTAGAGTTCGAATGTTAGGCACTTCCCCCTCTCTCACAGGAATTTCTCCTTGTCTCTCGTCATTTATCATTTTACTTTCACAAGAGTCTGTTGCTGATCTAAGTGAAGGTGGTTTCGGTTGATTCACAAACCCAGAAGATTCTGCTAGAAAATTTTGATAGTGAGGAGTGTCCTCAGACATAAAAATAATTAAAAAAAAAATTATACACAATGAAGCAAATATTTATACAAAAAGAGAGGTCTTTTGACCTTTTACCATAAAACACCTTTTATGGTTCCCTGGCAACGGCGCCAAAAACTTGACTTGATCCGAAATGTGTACACCCAAGTGCAGGCAGTCAAGCTGTAGTAATAATCCAGTTAAGTCCGAAGTCGAATCCACAGGGAATTATGATTGGTGTTCTGAAGTAAGCAGTGACAGAGACCAAGTAACTGGAAACCTTGAGAGTTTGAAATTAAGGGATTTCTTTGAATAGAATAAAGAATTCTTTCCAAGAGTTTTCTACACAAAATATAAGATAAATTCAAATGTAAGACAATTACCCTTTAGCTTGAGGATCAGAACATGTAGTTGATCATCCAGTTTATTATACTTGTGTTTTCTGACTCAATTAACTCCCGTATCAACAGCAAGTTAATCAGAAGATAAAGATGGACTGTGAGAATTAAGCACATGATTCCGATGCCTTTCTAGAAGTTTACAAGAATTTTCTATGCTGAGATTTAACCCATCTACAAACAAGCAAGTGTTCCTACAAGGCATCCAACCATGGCATTAATGTTTCATTCTTTAGATAAAGCACAATAATGGTGAAGATTGAAATGTTGTCATGAAGATCTAACCAGGGTANCTACAAGGCATCCAACCATGGCATTAATGTTTCATTCTTTAGATAAAGCACAATAATGGTGAAGATTGAAATGTTGTCATGAAGATCTAGCCAGGGTACTTACCTTGAACCAACGGGTCTTTCCATGCAAGAGTCATCTATGACAAAGAAAGAACCCCCGGTTATACAAAGTACCATAGTTTTGCTAGATACAATCAATCATTCAATAAGCAAGTGGAATATAAAGCATTAAAGCATAAAGAAAATGCAGAAATATGACTTCCGAATAATCAATACATGTTCATCACCTCTTACTAAAGAGTGAATGAGGAACTACTCACTCTTCATGGCTTGGGTAAAGCTAGAAAAATGAGTGATACTCATCCCTCCAAGTAGAGAACTTACAAGGTAAAGTACAATAAGCGAAGAGCCGATCTTCACCAAAGAATAAGTGAATCATGTTCCACCCTTCACGGCTTTAGTAAAGCTCTAGAAAAGTAAAAGAGTTTCACTCCTCTAAGGAAGAAGGAAACTCAAGCAATGGAAGTGAAAGACATGAACAGTAGAAGTAAAAGAAAGCTAGTCACATTTGGAGGGTGGCTTCCTCAACCATGAAATGGAGGGTTGCTTCCTCAACCAACATATGAACTAAATCCCTTGATACAAGCGAATATAACATACATCTAACTACATGAGTGGGAGTACAAGCCTCCATCAAGCTCTTGACTAGTTGTTGGTGTAGTCTAAGCCTTACAAACCAAGTTCTNTATAATATACATCTAACTACATGAGTGGGAGTCCAAGCCTCCGTCAAGTTCTTGACTAGTTCTTGGTGTAGTTTAAGCCTTACAAACCAAGTTCTAGTCTTCTACAAGAACATCCTCCCCTTCAAAGGCTTTCCCAAGGGGAGTATTTATAGGCAAGGAGGAGGGGGAGACAACGGAGTGCGAAGGAATAGTGTATGCCACCCAAGTTCAAGTGAAAAACCAACTACACTGTAGTCTGCCAATGGTGGACGTTCGAATATGATTTGGCGTTCGAACATTGTCTCTGTTTTTCCTTTACAGGTGTTCGAACGTTTTTGTTATTTTTGATTTGTGGGCGTTTGAACGCCAGATAGGGCCTAACCTCCCCACTCGAGTGGCCTATGGTCTTCTGTGGAAACCTATTTCCACACTCCATGCACATCTTGGCTCTTTGCACTCATCATTCTAGTCTTCAATCAAATCATGTGGGCGTTCGAACGTGAGTTGGCATCCGAACGTGGTACTCAAGTACTTTAGGGTCTTCCTTCTTGACTGCAACACGACATGTCTCAACACTCTGGTCTTCTCATAGTTCAAGTGGACGTTCGAACGTGAGTTAGCGTTTGAATATTCTAGCTTTGTTTCAACCTTCTCCAATTTTGTTCCCTAATGCACTGGTGTTACACTCAAGTGTGATATTTGTTGTTCTTGAGCCTTTGTTCACTTTAGGACCTGAAATGTCATTACTTAAACTCCATCAAAGTACAATTAGACCCAAAAAAGTATAGTAAAATGATAATTTTAAGCACTAATCACTCCCCCTTCAGGGTCATGCACTTCCCAAGAGACGAGCTCCTGGTCTTTATTTGGAGGCAGGAGTCCCTGAGACCCCCTCCAGGGCCATACCCTTCTCAGGAAGTNAGGGTCATGCACTTCCCAAGAGACAAGCTCCTGGTCTTTATTTGGAGGCAGGAGTCCCTGAGACCCCCTCCAGGGCCATACCCTTCTCAGGAAGTGAGCTCCTGGTCTTTATTTGGAGGCTGGAGTCCTTGAGACCCCCTCCAGGGCCATGCTTTTCCCAGTAGGCAAGCTCCTGGTCTTTATTCGGAGGCTGGAGTCCTTGAGGCCCCCTCCAGGACTATGCCTTTCCCTGGAGGTGAGCTCCTGGTCTTTATTCGGAGGCTAGAGTCCCTAAGACTCCAATTCTAGGGCCATGCCCTTCCCAGGAAGTGAGCTCCTGGTCTTTATTTGGAGGCTAGAATCCCTAAGACTCCTCCTCCAGGGTCATGCCCCTTCCAAGATGACAAACTTAGCATGAAGACGAGTCTTTCATTCATCAAAAGTAGTATTTCTTCAAATTCATTACATTCCAAGGTCATATTGCAGCATTTCCTTCCATGTCTTCTAGTTTATATGACCCAGAGCCTCCCGCCGATGTGACTTTATATGGGTCTTCCCAGTTGGGTCCCATCTTTCCATCTGTTGGATCTCGGGTGTTTGCTACCACCCTCTTGAGCACCAAAATAGCCTATCTAGAATTCTATGAGTTTGACCCTTTTGTTGTAGAGTCTGGACACTCCCTCTTGATACTTGGCCAATCTCAAGACGGCCACTTTCCTCCTGTCCTCTATGAGGTCTATATCCAAACTGAGTTGGAGATCGTTGCTCCTGATGTCAAAGGCTTGTGTTCTTATGGTGGGGAGACTTACTTCTAATGGGATAACTGCCTCCACACCATATGCGAGGGAGTAAGGTGTTGCTCCTATCGAGCTCTATGGGGTAGTCCTGTTTGCCTAGAGGACATTGTTGAGTTCATCCACCCACTTTCCCTTGGCCTTTTCCAACCTCTTCTCTATCCCATTGATGATGGTCTTGTTCGAGGACTCCGCCTGTCTATTGGCTTGCGGATACGTAGGGGTGGAGTAGTAGTTTTGGATTCCAAGGAGCTCACAAAAAGACTTGAAGGGTTCGTTGTTAAATTGGGTTCCATTGTCCGATACAAGGGCATGGGGGATCCCAAATCTCGTCACTATGTTTCTCCATATGAACTTCTTGGTGTCCACATCCCTACTATGAGTCAAGGGCTCCGCCTCAACCCATTTTATAAAATAGTCAGTTCCTACTATCANCCGTCACTATGTTTCTCCATATGAACTTCTTGGTGTCCACATCCCTAATATGAGTCAAGGGCTCCGCCTCAACCCATTTTATAAAATAGTCAGTTCCTACTATCAGGAACCTCTTGTCTCCAAGAGCCCTAGGGAGGGGTCTAACCAGATCGAGTCCCCACTAAGCGAATGACCACGGACTTGTTAACGGGTGCAAGTCCACAACTGGCTGCAGGATGACTGGAGCGAACCTCTAACACTGATCACATTTTCAGATGTAGGCTTAAGCATCTTTTAGCATCTATAGCCACCAGTACCCTTGGAACATGATACGATGGGCTAGACTGTCCACCTGAGTGCCCCCCNTAGCGAACCTCTAACACTGATCACATTTACAGATGTAGGCTTAAGCATCTTTTAGCATCTATAGGCACCAGTACCCTTGGAACATGATACGATGGGCTAGACTGTCCACCTGAGTGCCCCCCACATATGCCGTCATGTACCTCATATAGGAATGGCTCAAGTTTATTTTCATGAACGCAAAGCAGATATGGTCTAAAAAATGACTTTTGGTACAACTTCTGATCCGGAGAAGCCCAAAACCTCAAAGCCCTTAACTTTATCTTCTTGGCCTCTTTGGGGCATTCAAGGAGCTCATCGGAGAGGAGGAACTTGAGTATTGGATCAATCCAACTAACGGAATTCTCTCATTCCTAGATAGCAGCTACTCTAGAGACTTCATCTATGCTGGAGTTGGGANGGAGCTCATCGGAGAGGAGGAACTTGAGTATTGGATCAATCCAACTAACGGACTTCTCTCATTCCTAGATAGCAGCTACTCTAGAGACTTCATCTATGCTGGAGTTGGGAAGGTATTCCACGACGATTCTTCGTGTCTTGGTAAAATCCAACGCCAAGGCCAAACACGCTGAGGCGTCAGCGTGGGCATTCTTATCTCAAGGGACTTACTTAACTTCAAATTTCTTGAACGTGTGGATTAAAGCCATTACTTCATGGTGGTAAGTTTTCATCCTAGAGTCCCTTGCTTCGAAATCTCCATTGACTTGATTGACCACTAACATGGAATCGCAGTGGATGGTCAGATTTGTAGCTCTGGCAGCACTGGCAAGCTTAAGCCCGAAAATAAGNTACTTCATGGTGGTAAGTTTTCATCCTAGAGTCCCTTGCTTCGAAATCTCCATTGACTTGATTGACCACTAACATGGAATCGCGGTGGATGGTCAGATTTGTAGCTCTGGCAGCACTGGCAAGCTTAAGCCCGAAAATAAGAGCTTCATACTCTGTTTCATTGTTGGATGCCTTGAATCCCAGCCAAACGGCTTGTTCTGTGGCCATTCCCTCTGGGGAGACTAGCAACATCTCGATTCCGGAACCCTTATTATTGGAGGATCCGTTCATGTAGAGACTCCAATAGAGTTCCTAGCTAGCCAATGAGGGCTCCATCCCTAGGAGAGGAGGTTCCTCTTCTAGGAGAGAAGGCCTACCCCTGGATAACTCCACTATAAAGTTCACCAACACCTGTCCCTTTATAGATGTTTGAGGCTTGCAGTGGATATCATACTCTCCCATCTCCACCGCCCACTTGGTGATTCTTCCCGAGAGATCAGCCTTTCTTAGGATCACCTTCAAGGGTAGATCTATTAGAACGGTGATCGGGTGTGCTTGAAAGTAATGTCTTAATTTTCTTACGACTATGATTAATGCTAATGCTAACTTCTCCAGGGGCAAGTACCTTGTCTCCGCGTCTAACAAAGCCTTGCTCATGTAGTATACTGGTTTTTGTTCGCATTCAAGCTCATGGACCAGTACCCCACTAATGCTGAATTCTGACACGGCCAAGTAAAGGGACAACATCTCTCCTCTGGTTGGGACAGACAGGGTTGGGAGGACCTTGAGGTACTCCTTGATCCCTCCAAGCACGTCTTCACATTCCTGACTCCAAGTATCCTTCCCGACCCTCCTACTAGCCCCAAAGAAGGGCTTGCACTTGTCTGATGAGCGAGAGATGAAACGATTTAGTGTAGTTAGCATTCCTGTGTTCTAAACTTCTCAGGCAATCGGGGGGCTTCGTACATCCAGGATGGCTTGTATCTGCTTTGGGTTGGCCTCGACTCCACGCTAACTTACCAAGTATCCAAGGAACTTCCCGGAACCAACTCCAAAGATGCACTTTACTGCATTCAGTTTCAACCCTTATTCTCGGAGAGTGGAGAAGGTGTCTTCTAGGTTTGTAATGTAATTGTCGCTTCTTCTGCTCTTGACCAACATGTCATCGATATAGACCTCCATGGTGTTCCTTATTTTCCATTTGAACATTCGGTTCATAAGCCTCTGGTAGATGGCCCCTGCATTCTTTAGACCGAATGGACCTTGTAACAGTAAACTCCTCTCAGAGTGATGAAGGCAGTCTTCTCCTGATCAAACAAATGGAGAGGGATCTGATGGTAGATAGCCCTGGCATTCAGGAAGGTCATGCGCTGGTGCCCCGCCGTGGCATCCACCAACTGATCCACCTTTGGGAGGAGAAAGTCATCCTTTGGGCAAGCCTTGTTTAGGTCGATGAAGTCTACGCAAATGCGCCACTTCCTACCCTTCTTCTTTGCATAAACCGTATTTGATAGCCATTCTGGGAACTGAACCTCCCAGATGGTGTTGGCCTCTAAGAGCCTCTCTACCTCCTCATTTATCGCCTGGGTGTGATGAGGCGTTGTACACTGAGGTTTTTGCTTTACTAGCTTGTGAGCAGGGTCAACATGAATTTTACGAGCTATAATGTCAGGGCTTATCCTTTTTATTTCTATGGCATCCCATGCGAACATATCTACATTCCTCTTTAAAAAATTGGCCATCTCTTCCTGCTCAACAGGGGACATGGTGGAGCTAACCAGGAAATACTTTTCTTTATCTCTTTCCACCAAAAGTATCTTCTGGCGATCCTCCACTAAGCGATCTACTGGATCAATCTGCGACTCATTGACTCCGAGCTGCTTAGACTATAATTGTTATTTGTTCAGAACCTCCTCTAGAGCCCACTCCTTTTCTTTGGTGGCAACCCCAACCTTTATTGCTGAATAGAAACAACTCTTGGCGGACGCCTAGTCCCTGTGAATATCCATTATTCTTTCAGGAGTGGGGAACTTTAATTTCTGAGGATAGGTGGAATGCACCGCCCACAATGTATGCAACCAGGCCTACCCTATGATAATATTGTAAGGTGAATCGGAATCGATCACCACAAACTCTGTGTTGGTTGTAATGGGCCTGGTGGTAACCAACAGCGTGATCTTACACAAGGGCAAGGCATTTGAGCCATTAAATCCAATGAAGGGCGTACTGACTTTGGTTAGGTCCTGAGAACCAAGCCCCATGCACTTCAAGACTTCGAAGTACATTACCTCGAAAGAACTCCCGGAGTCCACCAAGACCCTTTTGACGTCAAATCACCGATCTTCAAGGACAAGATCAAGGTATCTTCATGGGGGAGGATCACGCTTGCCAGGTCGACATTGAAGAAAGTAATGCCTTCCTCGCTAGTCCAGGGCCTCTTGTCTAGCCGCTCCCCATCTCGCTCATCCACCTTCCTTGTGAAAGTTACTCTCTTAAGATCGAATCTGAGAGTGTTGGATGTCGGATGCTCTAGTGGGAAAACATGGATAACGTTAATTACATTACCCCAAACAGCGGTTTGGTCATTGGCACCATAGGTCTTTATCAGTGCTACTTCGTGGATGTATTCCTTCAAGTGACCTTGCACCAGTCTCTCTAGGAAAGACTTATAGACCCTATAGTCTTCGGTGAGGTGTCCAAAGTCTTGGTGGTATGAACATTTCACCTTCTAGTTTCGGGTGGATGGATCACCCTACATCTTTGGAGGCCATTTGAAGAAGGGTTCTTTCTTGATCTTGTTGAGAAATTTGTAAATGGGCTCCTTGAACATGGTGTGGACCCCTTAGAAGGAACTTCTTGACGGAGGCCTCAACCCCTTCTGGGAAGGGGCTCCCTCTTTCTCCTTTTCTTTCTTCTTTGGGGTGAGAGTCTTCCCTTTGCCCCCCCACCATTTTGTCCTCTATCTGAGAATATTTATTGAATTGGGTCATCAGTTCTCCCATATTTACCGGCGTCTTCTTCATCATAGGCCGGTAGAGATTAGTGTCTCGTGAGAGGCCAAGTCTAAAGGAGGCAGTCGTCATTACCTCAGAACATTCCTCCACCTCATTTACCTCCCCCCAGTAGCAAGTGGCGTACTGGCAAAGGGTTTCTCCTTCCTTCCACTTAAGGATTAGTAGTGATCCAATGCTCTTGGGCCTCCTACTCCCTATGGTGAATTGGGTAGAGAACTGTCTGGTTAGCTCCTTTCAAGACCCTGTGTTGTTGGGTGGAAGGGCTTCAAACCATTTCATGGCGAAGTCTCCCAGGCTCATTGAGAACACTCGGCATAGTAGTTGATGGTCCGAGTGGTATAGGGACATCATTTGCTTGTATTGTTTGAGATGGTCTTCTAGGTCAGAACATTTGTCATAAACTTTGAATCTTGGTACTACAAACTTCTTTGGTACCTCAATTTCCATAATACTCCTTGTGAAGGGCGATTGGATGGCTTTGTCATCCATGTCATCCTCCTATGTGGCTTTATTCCTTCTCGTGGAATCCAACCATTCCTTGAGGTCTGATCTTTACTTGGGCACATTTCTCCATCTTTTGGGCGTCGATCGACATGGTCTCTTGTCCCAGGGTGTCGAACGGAAAGGGTTGACCCCTCCTCAAACTCCTCCACACCCCTTCACCCGAACAACCCTTAACGGAGGTCGTTCCAAGAAAATAACCTAGCCTTCTTGGCTGGAACCTTCGAGAGCTGCCTATTGGCCCTTGGGCGCTTTGGAGCCATGAAACTTCCTGCTCTACTACTCAGGCAGTTTCTCAAGTGCTCAAGTCCCACCTCCCTAACAGAGGGTTCCTGGGTCTGCAGTAAGTCTCAGAATCCTCCACCGGAGGACACAAATTCATCAAGTCGATTTAGAAAGTTCACGTTGTCCTCCTCTAACTACCATAATCGATCCCCGAATTTTTCTTCGATCACCTCAGCCAGTTGGCGGGCTAACGGGGTGAATTTTCCAGACCTGATACCCATATTGGTTTGGCTGGTTTGCTCCCTAGAGTGAACGGAGCGTTCTTTGTTGACACTCTCAACGTGATCCTTTGTCCTTGATATGGAGGGAGTTGGTAAATCGACATTCCTTTGTTGAGGACTCTTTCCTTTTTGTCGAGTATTCACCATGGTCACTATACTTCAGGAAATTTGGTCAATTTTTCACAGACGGCGCCAGATTATACGTGGTGATTTTTTGTATAATAGATGAAAAGACAAATCTCTCCCGTAGTGAACTTGAGTTCGTCGTGAAAGTCTATGACCCCGTGGCAAAGGAAGAGAAAATATGGCCAAAGGGGCCAAATGAGTGGTGATGAATTACTTCAGGGGCTGCTCTATCGATTCCGACGGGTTAGGGGCGGTTCTTGGGATGCAGAAAGCACGATAGAAGGGCGTTGGAGTAGAGTATTTTCCAGCCTATTCCCTCTGACGATCAAGTCATTTCTTTAAGAGATGGGAAGAAGAAAGCACTATTTGGTGTTCTTAAGAGGTGATTTTGCGTACCTTTATTTTACATTTTTAGGAACTATTTATACCCCCAAAGACTCATCATTACTGATGCTCTAGATAGTAGGTAATATCCCGACATGGAGTAGTACGCCTCTTGTTTTGCATGGGGAAGACCCCGTTATTAATTGCTCGGGCTCCCGAGTATTTAATGTTCTTTCTTCACTGTAGAGACACTAAATACTCGGGTCTCAGAGCATTTAATGCTCCTTCTTCTAGGCCTCCTGAGTCGTCATTGATGTCCCATCAACTGGGGGTTCATTAAATGCTTACTTAAGATAGCCATATGCCAGCAAGAGTATTTTTGTCTATTTATCCCTCATTTTGCACTCTATGCCACGTGTTTGACTCCCCTTGGTTGAGTGTCTTGTTCGTTCTGCCATTCTGACCTCATTGTGCAGAGCACCTTCATGATTCCTAGTCTAGTTGAGAGTGATCAGCTGACAATTAGTAGCCTCTCCAAAAGTCGGAGACACGTGGCAAGACCAGAGTTTCAATAAGTACCCTTAGAGTTGAGGACGCGTGTCTGCGCAAGAGAATGGAAGATGCCTCAGCACTGAGGACGCGTGTCAGCATCAGAGAGGACTTACCTCAGTGCCGAGGAGTGGTTGTCAGGGGGGCGGACGTGCCTCGGTGTAGAGGGCACGTGGCTTCATCAGGGACAAAGATGTGCCTCGGTGTCAAGGACACATGTCAGGATCCTATCATTTCTCCCGTCACCATCCATGCCATGCCACCCACAAAGATTGAATGACTTATGTTGAATTGCAATTAGACAAAGTTGCCCCTGTTCTTAACCCCATGCTAGCGATGCATGGAGCATCGCCCACTACCCCTGTTCTTGCTGGACTAAAGCAGCCTGTTGTAATCGCAAAACTAAATGCTAACAAATATACCCGGCTTGCTTCTAAATATGAAATTGAGTATGCTTCCACAACCTTATCTCTTGGGTTAGACTTTGAAAGTAATATGAAATTGTTTGAAACCTTGATTTTGATGTTTGTATGTGCACTTGACTCAAACACTAGGTTATTGCTTTTTAGATTGCAGAGTTCTTAGCCTCTTAGACACGAATACTTTGTTTAGNATGCGCCACTTCCTACCCTTCTTCTTTGCATAAACCGTATTTGACAGCCATTCTGGGAACTGAACCTCCCAGATGGTGTTGGCCTCCAAGAGCCTCTCTACCTCCTCATTTATCGCCTGGGTGTGATGAGGCGTTGTACACTGAGGTTTTTGCTTTACTAGCTTGTGAGCAGGGTCAACATGAATTTTACGAGCTATAATGTCAGGGCTTATCCTTTTTATTTCTATGGCATCCCATGCGAACATATCTACATTCCTCTTTAAAAAATTGGCCATCTCTTCCTGCTCAACAGGGGACATGGTGGAGCTAACCAGGAAATACTTTTCTTTATCTCTTTCCACCAAAAGTATCTTCTGGCGATCCTCCACTAAGCGATCTACTGGATCAATCTGCGACTCATTGACTCCGAGCTGCTTAGACTATAATTGTTATTTGTTCAGAACCTCCTCTAGAGCCCACTCCTTTTCTTTGGTGGCAACCCCAACCTTTATTGCTGAATAGAAACAACTCTTGGTGGACGCCTAGTCCCTGTGAATATCCATTATTCTTTCAGGAGTGGGGAACTTTAATTTCTGAGGATAGGTGGAATGCACCGCCCACAATGTATGCAACCAGGCCTACCCTATGATAATATTGTAAGGTGAATCGGAATCGATCACCACAAACTCCGTGTTGGTTGTAATGGGCCTGGTGGTAACCAACAGCGTGATCTTACACAAGGGCAAGGCATTTGAGCCATTAAATCCAATGAAGGGCGTACTGACTTTGGTTAGGTCCTGAGAACCAAGCCCCATGCACTTCAAGACTTCGAAGTACATTACCTCGAAAGAACTCCCGGAGTCCACCAAGACCCTTTTGACGTCAAATCACCGATCTTCAAGGACAAGATCAAGGTATCTTCATGGGGGAGGATCACGCTTGCCAGGTCGACATTGAAGAAAGTAATGCCTTCCTCGCTAGTCCAGGGCCTCTTGTCTAGCCGCTCCCCATCTCGCTCATCCACCTTCCTTGTGAAAGTTACTCTCTTAAGATCGAATCTGAGAGTGTTGGATGTCGGATGCTCTAGTGGGAAAACATGGATAACGTTAATTACATTACCCCAAACAGCGGTTTGGTCATTGGCACCATAGGTCTTTATCAGTGCTACTTCGTGGATGTATTCCTTCAAGTGACCTTGCACCAGTCTCTCTAGGAAAGACTTATAGACCCTATAGTCTTCGGTGAGGTGTCCAAAGTCTTGGTGGTATGAACATTTCACCTTCTAGTTTCGGGTGGATGGATCACCCTACATCTTTGGAGGCCATTTGAAGAAGGGTTCTTTCTTGATCTTGTTGAGAAATTTGTAAATGGGCTCCTTGAACATGGTGTGGACCCCTTAGAAGGAACTTCTTGACAGAGGCCTCAACCCCTTCTGGGAAGGGGCTCCCTCTTTCTCCTTTTCTTTCTTCTTTGGGGTGAGAGTCTTCCCTTTGCCCCCCACCATTTTGTCCTCTATCTGAGAATATTTATTGAATTGGGTCATCAGTTCTCCCATATTTACCGGCGTCTTCTTCATCATAGGCCGGTAGAGATTAGTGTCTCGTGAGAGGCCAAGTCTAAAGGAGGCAGTCGTCATTATCTCAGAACATTCCTCCACCTCATTNCGGAGTCCACCAAGACCCTTTTGACGTCAAATCACCGATCTTCAAGGACAAGATCAAGGTATCTTCATGGGGGAGGATCACGCTTGCCAGGTCGACATTGAAGAAAGTAATGCCTTCCTCGCTAGTCCAGGGCCTCTTGTCTAGCCGCTCCCCATCTCGCTCATCCACCTTCCTTGTGAAAGTTACTCTCTTAAGATCGAATCTGAGAGTGTTGGATGTCGGATGCTCTAGTGGGAAAACATGGATAACGTTAATTACATTACCCCAAACAGCGGTTTGGTCATTGGCACCATAGGTCTTTATCAGTGCTACTTCGTGGATGTATTCCTTCAAGTGACCTTGCACCAGTCTCTCTAGGAAAGACTTATAGACCCTATAGTCTTCGGTGAGGTGTCCAAAGTCTTGGTGGTATGAACATTTCACCTTCTAGTTTCGGGTGGATGGATCACCCTACATCTTTGGAGGCCATTTGAAGAAGGGTTCTTTCTTGATCTTGTTGAGAAATTTGTAAATGGGCTCCTTGAACATGGTGTGGACCCCTTAGAAGGAACTTCTTGACAGAGGCCTCAACCCCTTCTGGGAAGGGGCTCCCTCTTTCTCCTTTTCTTTCTTCTTTGGGGTGAGAGTCTTCCCTTTGCCCCCCCACCATTTTGTCCTCTATCTGAGAATATTTATTGAATTGGGTCATCAGTTCTCCCATATTTACCGGCGTCTTCTTCATCATAGGCCGGTAGAGATTAGTGTCTCGTGAGAGGCCAAGTCTAAAGGAGGCAGTCGTCATTACCTCAGAACATTCCTCCACCTCATTTACCTCCCCCCAGTAGCAAGTGGCGTACTGGCAAAGGGTTTCTCCTTCCTTCCACTTAAGGATTAGTAGTGATCCAACGCTCTTGGGCCTCCTACTCCCTATGGTGAATTGGGTAGAGAACTGTCTGGTTAGCTCCTTTCAAGACCCTGTGTTGTTGGGTGGAAGGGCTTCAAACCATTTCATGGCGAAGTCTCCCAGGCTCATTGAGAACACTCGGCATAGTAGTTGATGGTCCGAGTGGTATAGGGACATCATTTGCTTGTATTGTTTGAGATGGTCTTCTAGGTCAGAACATTTGTCATAAACTTTGAATCTTGGTACTACAAACTTCTTTGGTACCTCAATTTCCATAATACTCCTTGTGAAGGGCGATTGGATGGCTTTGTCATCCATGTCATCCTCCTATGTGGCTTTATTCCTTCTCGTGGAATCCAACCATTCCTTGAGGTCTGATCTTTACTTGGGCACATTTCTCCATCTTTTGGGCGTCGATCGACATGGTCTCTTGTCCCAGGGTGTCGAACGGAAAGGGTTGACCCCTCCTCAAACTCCTCCACACCCCTTCACCCAAACAACCCTTAACGGAGGTCGTTCCAAGAAAATAACCTAGCCTTCTTGGCTGGAACCNTCGACATGGTCTCTTGTCCCAGGGTGTCGAACGGAAAGGGTTGACCCCTCCTCAAACTCCTCCACACCCCTTCACCCGAACAACCCTTAACGGAGGTCGTTCCAAGAAAATAACCTAGCCTTCTTGGCTGGAACCTTCGAGAGCTGCCTATTGGCCCTTGGGCGCTTTGGAGCCATGAAACTTCCTGCTCTACTACTCAGGCAGTTTCTCAAGTGCTCAAGTCCCACCTCCCTAACAGAGGGTTCCTGGGTCTGCAGTAAGTCTCAGAATCCTCCACCGGAGGACACAAATTCATCAAGTCGATTTAGAAAGTTCACGTTGTCCTCCTCTAACTACCATAATCGATCCCCGAATTTTTCTTCGATCACCTCAGCCAGTTGGCGGGCTAACGGGGTGAATTTTCCAGACCTGATACCCATACTGGTTTGGCTGGTTTGCTCCCTAGAGTGAACGGAGCGTTCTTTGTTGACACTCTCAACGTGATCCTTTGTCCTTGATATGGAGGGAGTTGGTAAATCGACATTCCTTTGTTGAGGACTCTTTCCTTTTTGTCGAGTATTCACCATGGTCACTATACTTCAGGAAATTTGGTCAATTTTTCACAGACGGCGCCAGATTATACGTGGTGATTTTTTGTATAATAGATGAAAAGACAAATCTCTCCCGTAGTGAACTTGAGTTCGTCGTGAAAGTCTATGACCCCGTGGCAAAGGAAGAGAAAATATGGCCAAAGGGGCCAAATGAGTGGTGATGAATTACTTCAGGGGCTGCTCTATCGATTCCGACGGGTTAGGGGCGGTTCTTGGGATGCAGAAAGCACGATAGAAGGGCGTTGGAGTAGAGTATTTTCCAGCCTATTCCCTCTGACGATCAAGTCATTTCTTTAAGAGATGGGAAGAAGAAAGCACTATTTGGTGTTCTTAAGAGGTGATTTTGCGTACCTTTATTTTACATTTTTAGGAACTATTTATACCCCCAAAGACTCATCATTACTGATGCTCTAGATAGTAGGTAATATCCCGACATGGAGTAGTACGCCTCTTGTTTTGCATGGGGAAGACCCCGTTATTAATTGCTCGGGCTCCCGAGTATTTAATGTTCTTTCTTCACTGTAGAGACACTAAATACTCGGGTCTCAGAGCATTTAATGCTCCTTCTTCTAGGCCTCCTGAGTCGTCATTGATGTCCCATCAACTGGGGGTTCATTAAATGCTTACTTAAGATAGCCATATGCCAGCAAGAGTATTTTTGTCTATTTATCCCTCATTTTGCACTTTATGCCACGTGTTTGACTCCCCTTGGTTGAGTGTCTTGTTCGTTCTGCCATTCTGACCTCATTGTGCAGAGCACCTTCATGATTCCTAGTCTAGTTGAGAGTGATCAGCTGACAATTAGTAGCCTCTCCAAAAGTCGGAGACACGTGGCAAGACCAGAGTTTCAATAAGTACCCTTAGAGTTGAGGACGCGTGTCTGCGCAAGAGAATGGAAGATGCCTCAGCACTGAGGACGCGTGTCAGCATCAGAGAGGACTTACCTCAGTGCCGAGGAGTGGTTGTCAGGGGGGCGGACGTGCCTCGGTGTAGAGGGCACGTGGCTTCATCAGGGACAAAGATGTGCCTCGGTGTCAAGGACACATGTCAGGATCCTATCATTTCTCCCGTCACCATCCGTGCCATGCCACCCACAAAGATTGAATGACTTATGTTGAATTGCAATTAGACAAAGTTGCCCCTGTTCTTAACCCCATGCTAGCGATGCATGGAGCATCGCCCACTACCCCTGTTCTTGCTGGACTAAAGCAGCCTGTTGTAATCGCAAAACTAAATGCTAACAAATATACCCGGCTTGCTTCTAAATATGAAATTGAGTATGCTTCCACAACCTTATCTCTTGGGTTAGACTTTGAAAGTAATATGAAATTGTTTGAAACCTTGATTTTGATGTTTGTATGTGCACTTGACTCAAACACTAGGTTATTGCTTTTTAGATTGCAGAGTTCTTAGCCTCTTAGACACGAATACTTTGTTTAAGTTTGGCGCATCTGTATTAGATACCATCTTGGGTGTGATACTCATATCACTGATACTTTTGTATTGATGCAATATGTATAATTTTTAAATTGAATCTTTATCATCTTCCTTTGAGTTCACATACAATGCAATAATTCAATAAAAATTCGTACAATTTTGAAGACACACAAGTCTTTTTACGTAATATCTACAATTACATGTCAAAAGAGTATACAACTTTTCTATTACAGTATAAACTTAGAAACAAATACTTCTAACTAAATAATAAAGTAAATATCGATTATAATTGATGGTTGTCCACACCTTTGAATATTACCCAGAAACTTATACACTACCCAGGTCATGGAGATTTTAGAAATCCGTACCTCCTCCGCTAGTCCCACCCCTGCGCACGTGAGAGTCCCAAGACCTTTCTTTGATTCAAATGTTAGATAACACTAGTACATATATATACTTAAGTATCTTGGGATGTTTAGTCGATGTGGGATTGAGTTCCCANGATTTTAGAAATCCGTACCTCCTCCGCTAGTCCCACCCCTGCGCACGTGAGAGTCCCAAGACCTTTCTTTGATTCAAATGTTAGATAACACTACTACATATATATACTTAAGTATCTTGGGATGTTTAGTCGATGTGGGATTGAGTTCCCACATAAAAAATATTCTTTTAGTTAAAATATTCTAACACCTCTTTGAGAGGGATTTTATGGCGTTGACAGGATTTCTTGGGGAAATCACCTCGGAGAAGTTTAAATGTTATTTTTCAGTCACTAATATTTTAGAAAGCATCTTCCTGCCTGTTTGGTGGGTCTATACAAGATTATTGCTACATGAAGTGCCAGAATGTCTCTTATCCTCGAAAGTCGAAATGGTTCAAGCCTTAAGGTGAGGAACTTTTTGCATCTGTTTCTTGTTGAAAATGTGTTAGATTTGAGACTTCATAGAGGAAGCAAAGGCTTGATCTTTTAGTTGATTTGAACTAATTGCTATCATCTCAAGAGGACGTAGAGATGGAGTTGGATTGTTTCTTTTATTTTGTGGGTTTTTCTCTTGATTTTTGTGTGGGACCTATTGGTCTCTTTGGAGTTTGATGGGTCTTGGAGAAAATAATTAATAATATCCTTTTTCTTGGTTCTTTTAATGTGAACTTGAAAAAGATTTCTCATTCTGAGAAGATTAGGAGAGAAGGGAACTATTTTAGTATATTATAACTATATAGATATTGTATGATGCACATGTGGTGCAAATTCAGTTCAAAGGGTGCATTAATCGATTTTGAGTAGTATTGCCTGCTAAAGCTAGCATAGGTAGGAGTGAATTTGTCTAATAATTCACTGCAGCTACTTTTGGATGTGAATTTGAGGGATTTTCATTGCTCTTATTCAGGATGGCTATTGGGATTGTCATATGAGGCAAAGGCAAATACTGTATACATAAAATACCCATAATTTGGGTTTTGGAAATTGTAAGTTCTATGCCAAAAAGCCCTTCGACGTAAATTTTCTAACGGTTTGATGATGGCATGATAAAGAAGACAATGGAAATGGTTTTTGTTGGGCCAATTCCCATCCTCTTTAAAGAACTCAACTTTAGTAAGTTGGGAGAAACCCATAGAATTATACCAGGTGGAAAACATGTGGGATAAGTATATTATTGTCATCCATTAAAGAACAGGTGTTGTCACACCCAAGGATTAAAATTTCGTTTTGAAACGGTCGAAGAGTCTGAAATGTTTCCGTCTCTAAAGAAACCGAAACGAATCAGTGATAGAATTGAAATTATAATATTTCGAGGTATTTCATAATGTTTCAAAGTGTTTTGTAAGGTTTCAATGCATTTGCAAAATTGTTGCGGAATGTTTCAATGTATTTTAAGATATTTTAATATATTTCAAATAATATTTTAGAAAAATAATTTTAAATTTTTTATTTTTTTCATTTTGTTTCCGAAACGAATCGAAACATTTTCGAAACATGTCGAAATATTTTTGTTTTCTAGGTGACCAAAACAATACACCGAAATAAAATTTTGATCTTTGGTCACACCCAATATGATGATGTAAATCACAATCTTCAACTTTCAATTTACAACCTTCAATTTTGTGCTAGTGGCATGGGCCACATGATATGGCTCAAGGTGTGGCTCAACTTTCAATGCTAGCTTCTTATCAGCAACTTCTAACACTGAGTTATGGCAACTCCCAATATCAATCGCTAAGGAATGTACTTGTCCTCTACAATTCGCTGTTGTTTGAAACATTCTTCCACTTCTGCAAAGCTCACCACTTCTTCATTACTTGCTTCCTAGAGATATGACGGGGACTACTCACCCATGCTATGATCATGACGTAAATCATTATACTTTGCTTTCAAATTATGATCAAGTGGAGCACAAACCTTTTCTTCAAACTGCCACCCTTGAGATCGTTGTGACTCTCAGACGGTCCTTTTCATCCATGGCAATTGTTTTTGGGCTGAAATGGAAAGATGATAGCCAATATCATGACAATTAAAGCATCTTGACTTAGTATTCAGGTATGATTCGTGCCTCCCTTGAGGTAAAAGAAAGCATTCGGATGAGCTAATTAACAGCTAGAATAATGAGAATTACCTTGAGGTTTGTTAATAGACTTACATCTCTCACATCCACAAAAACTGTTTCACTTCATGTTGTGCTTCTTATGAAGTTCTCACAAAAGTATTTTTCCTTATCTCCTCTTCTATGTGATAGGCCACCTAGACTGCATCCATCTGGTGTGTTGTAAGCTTACAGTAGAACTACAAGGTATTTGTGAATTTAGTCTATGTTGGTAATTATAAGTCATCACACCTTTTTCCATATAATTTTTGGCCTTAGCCCAGCTATAGAACTTTTAGGAGCATTCTACACCAGACATGCTGCCCTCTACTCATTGTATAAATTGTAGTGAACATGTCGCTTAGTGTTGCAAAGCAGTGAGTCATGACAATCTTTTTGTCTTCTCATGAACTGATGCTTGCAGAATGTTTTTGTAGGTATTTTAGCCAGCAAATTCTTTGTTCTCTTCAACTTAGCCTCCGCAAAGGAAAGCTTTTGTTTATTTATTAGGCGGTATCAACTGAAGAAACTTTCTCACCCATGGTAATCAATGTATACCTCTAGATTGTTGACCTCATAACAATCATTAACGTCTAATTTAGCACTTTGCATCCCAATCAAGCTGTTCTCTCGTCTAATTTAGCACTTTGCATCCCAATTATTCTGGAGCTTTGTGCCTTGAATACGATTCTTTGCCGCCTGCTAATATCTAGTTGTTCTCTCATCTTTTCCGCTATCGTCTCGCCTAGGGAGAGCTTTAGCTCAGATCTTCTGAGCTCTGCGTAACTTGTCTGACCTCCCTGTTCAACCTCTTTGTCTGAGCTCATACTTTTCTGGGTATCATCAATTGCCCCCCAGCTCTTGATCAAACTGGCTTGGGCAAGGGCTGAGCTCAAGCTAAGACAAATTAGACCTTCTTTTGTTGACCTCGATATCTGTGCGAACATACTTTTGATGGTTTTCATCAATCATTTCTCTTCTTGTTTCTTGTGCGCACTATCCATTTTGAACCCCTTTGTACCGTTAGCTTTAAATACTCCTAGAACAACAATCTTCCCCTCACTCTTCAACTTCTTTTTGGCTTTTTTCCCTTTGTTTCCTTGTGATTTCTTCTTCCCCGATTTGCAATCATTCTTAGGGTTTCTCACGGAGACGATTTCCTCTAATTTGATCTAAAGGCTTGGCAAGGCTTGTTTTCAGATTTTGTTCTCAAGCTTTAGGGCATCGTTGATCTTCGTCTAGGTATGTCTTTCATCTTTTTCGCAGTTCCTTGTTCTGAATCCCACAAATCTGAGGTGGTTATTGTATTTTTGGACCTTTCGGTTCTGCTATTTTAGGAATCAAAATCTTTCTCTATCTCACATTCCCCTCTCCTTAGACCCTTATTCTACAGCTAGGATTTTCGTTATACGTCGTTGGTGTCTTGCCCCCTGACTCTCAGAGAGTGTTTCTTAGAGGTTTCCCCACTTTACAGGTCATTTAGGCTCCCTTTTTCTAACCCATCTATGTCCACTTCGTTTGAGGCCATGGGTTCATCCATTTCTCTGATGAAAGACAGATCTACTGAGGCGGATTCTGATTTGGGAGATGTGGGGCAGGAAATTGATGACTTCCCCGGGGTGGATTCTACCGAAGTCTGGGGTGGTTCTGAGGAACCTCCTTTGCCATCCCTTCAAGCTCCTAAAGCCCCTAACAAGAGCAAAACCAAAGTGAGTGGTGTTAGGGTTTCTGGCAATGTCAAAGGTGGAGGTCCTGCTCCTAGGGCTGCTGAGCTCATGGGCCCTAGTGACCTCATTCCTTCTTATTTGAAGGNAGCTCCTAAAGCCCCTAACAAGAGCAAAACCAAAGTGAGTGGTGTTAGGGTTTCTGGCAATGTCAAAGGTGGAGGTCCTACTCCTAGGGCTGCTGAGCTCATGGGCCCTAGTGACCTCATTCCTTCTTATTTGAAGGTTTTAGTAGGTTGTTTTGGCTTTCCCCAAGGTGTGTAGTTCTGGAGTTCAAACATGTACACTCGATATAATTATTCCATTCCCAAGAAAATTTGTTTCTTCATGGCCGCTTTTGAGAATGGTCTCCGCTTTCCCATGCATCCCTTTATCAATGTTGTTTTGCAGCATTTCAATGTCTGCCCTGCTCAGCTCTCTCCTAATTTCTGGGGTGTGTTGGTGGGCTCCTTGTTTTCTTCAAAAAGCACGATCTTGGGATCCCTACTGTTTCTTTGCTCATAAAATTTTTCAATTTCAAATACACTCCTTTAGACGGTTTTCTATATATCTCCAAGTGTGTGAAAACCAAAGTTCTTATCTCCGACCTCCTGAGCTCCCACAAAGGTTGGAAAAAACTTTTCTTTTTCGTGTGGGGGAGAGACTAGGAGTTCAACTCCAATGACGTGACTGATACTCTTCCAATTCCTCGGGGTTGGTCTGCCCTAGATAACTTGGGTGAGCCTTTTCTTGAGCAAGTAGGGATAATCATTAGTATCCTTCTTGGCTAACTAGTTTTGTTTTTCAAGCATCAGACCAGAACTCAGTGTTGCAGATGAACGAGTTTTAAGGAGTTTGGCCAACTGTAATTCAAAAAAATATTCAGAGCTCATTCAGCCCCAAGTTCTTGTAGAGCTTGGATTCAGCCCTCGTGAGGTGAAGATTGAGAATCCCATTCCCCTCTCCGCTGTCAATGCTGAGGAAGTGACAAGTTTGTTTCCTTTCTCTTGCCTTTAAGCCCTTTTTGCCTCTTAATCTTCTCCTTTTTTTTTTATTTGNGCTGTCAGTGCTGAGGAAGTGACAAGTTTGTTTCCTTTCTCTTGCCTTTAAGCCCTTTTTGCCTCTTAATCTTCTCCTTTTTTTTTTATTTGCTTTAACTTATTCTTGTGCTTCCAGGTTCTTCAACTATGCGGCCTTCCCAAGAAGTGCTTGAGGCCAAGGTTGCCTTGTTAAAGAAGAAAAGGAGTGGGGCTAAGCTTAAGGCCGAGGTTGGTTCCGGCAATAACATCCCTCCTCCAGCTAAGGCATCCAAGGTGGGTGTGCCTTCCGTTTCCACTATACCTACTGAAGTGGCATTTATTCCATCACCAAGCGTTTCACCACCTGCCAAGACCTCTTCTCCCCATAAGCTCTTTCTTACTACTAGGGAGGCTCCTGAGCCGACCTCCCCCACTTTAGCTGAGGTCAAGAAGGCTTTAGCATCAGTGACTCAAGTCTTGCCTGTCTCCGTTTCTTCTGGGCTACCTAGGAAGTCTCTACTACCATCTTGGAATAGTCCTAAGACTGAGAAAGGGAAGCAGGCTAAGGAGGAGAAAGAGGATGGGTCTTTCCTGGATGATGTTGAGCTCACCGCAGGTGCTCTTGACTCCATCATTCCCCTTTCTGATGTCCAAAGGGCTGCTGCCATGCCGCTTGAGAACTCTATCAACGCAACTTTGCATGGAGCTGCCACGGTAAGATCTCCTTTCATTCATTTCGTAACTCCATTTTTTGGTGATCGCTCTATGCTGACTTTTTAATCCCTGCTGCCTTTGCTCCAAGATAGCCATCTATACGAAGAGGCTGTTAAGTTGAATCCGAGACTTGGAGAGCTCTGCAAAGGCCTCAAAGGCATTTGAACTCAAATGTGCCGAGCTAGCCTTTGCCAATCATGACCTCCAAACCCATATTCAGGACTTCCAAACAAAAGTGGAAAAGCATGCTTCGACCATCAAGAGCTTAGAAGGTAATGAAGAGAAAATTCAAAAAGAGCTCAAATTTAAGACAAATGCCTGGGCCAAAGCTAGTCGGGAAACATCGGAAGCCCTAAGCTCTTATAGGAACATGAAAAAGGAGTACAATGTCCTGTAGAGGTGAGTGATACTCTCCGAAATGAGCTCGAGGCACAGAAGGCCGTGGTGAAGGAGAAGGATGCTCTCGTTGATAAGCTGATGAATGACATTACAACTAAATGGGCTACTGGATGGCTTGCCTTCCAAGAACAGGCTAAAGAGGTGTACCCTAATCTAAGCTTTGACTTTCAGATTCCTCCTCAACATGAAGAGGAAGAGGCCAACACAGGGGACGCGAGTGTGGATCCTAAGCTTCCTCCTGGTGGTGTTCCAATTCCCCTGACTTTGTGCTCCTCCCCTCCTTTGGTTGCCCCAGTGGTTCTTACCTCAGAAACTGTTCCTGTCCAAGTAACTGCCTCACTCCCGATCAACTCTTCCATTTCCTCTCCCGTTATTCCTTTTTCTGCAGATCTTGTGACCAAGGCTTTTGCCTAGAGTTCGCCAGGAGTAGAAATTGAGATCCCAGTTTTTGGTCTTCTTGAGATTTTTGCTGTTGATCAACCAGGAGGTTTGTCTGCTACTCCACCAGGAGAGTCAACTACCGAGTTATCAGGCTCTTCTCCTCCTGCTTCTGCTAAATCTTAAGAGAAAGAGAGATTTTTTTTTACATGGCTAGAACTCTTCGCCTTTAAATGTAANCTGTTGATCAACCAGGAGGTTTGTCTGCTACTCCACCAGGAGAGTCAACTACCGAGTTATCAGGCTCTTCTCCTCCTGTTTCTGCTAAATCTTAAGAGAAAGAGAGATTTTTTTTTACATGGCTAGAACTCTTCGCCTTTAAATGTAAATATGATGCCAATGTTCAACACTTGACTACTTGAAGTAGATTTGAAATATTTGTTGTAGCTTTGTTTGCTGCGCTTGCTTGATTTGCTTTATCTTTCCCCTTGCCCCCTGCCCCCTGCCTCAAGGGGTCATTTAGATTTCCTCGAAGTAAGCGTGTTTTGGATTGGGTTGCAAGGCAGAGAATATATCCCGAACTTTAATGAGCTGAAGTGCTCACTGCTGCTTTATGAACTGAAGAATCCATCGAAAGCTATTTTGAGCTTATTTCATGAACTGGGAAGTCTATTGTGAGCTATGGAGTTTGCTTTATGACCTGAAGAGTTCATCATGAGCTGTTGAGCTCGTTCAATGATCTCAAAAGTTCATCGTAAGCTATTGAGCTCATTTTATGAACTGAGAAGTTCATCGTGAACTATGGAGCTCATTTTATGAACTGAGAAGTTTACCGTGAGCTATGGAGCTCGTTTTATGAACTGAGAAGTTCACCGTGAGCTATGGAGCTCATTTTATGAACTGAGAAGTTCAGCGTGAGCTGTTGAGCTCTCTTTGGGTAATCTCATAGGGATGAATCAAAGACTTGCAATTTTATTGAGAAAAATCAAATTACAGAAGTGGCTTACTGAAAAAATCTCTTAAGATGTTCTACATTGCAAGAGTGGGGTAGGATTTTCCCTTCCTCCATTTGTAACTCATAGTTTCCTGGTCTAACCACCCGTGAGATGATATAGGGACCTTCCCAATTAGGCCCCAGCTTCCCATGAGTGGGATCCTTTCTTGCTAATAAAAGTTTTCTAAGTACTAGGTCTCCCACCTTGAAGCTCCTATGTTTGACCTTTCTGTCGTAGTACCTGGCTGTCTTCCTCTAGTAGCCTCTGATACGATGCAGAGCTACCTCCCTCTTCTCTTCCAAGAGATCTAAGCTCGATAGAAATGACTCATCATTGCGTCCATCATCTGCGAATTCAATCCTAGGGGATGGAAGCCCAACCTCGACAGGTGCCACTGCTTCAGTTCCGAAGGTTAGGGCAAACAGTGTTTCTTGAGTAGCTGACTTGGCAATTATTCTGTAGGCCCATAATACTTCTGGGAGGTGCTCCACCCATTTACCGTTTAAGTCTTCCAACTTGGTTTTCAGGGCCACTTTTATGGTCCTGATGGTGACCTCTACTTGCCCGTTGGACTGAGGATGAGCTGGAGCTGAAAAGTAATTCTTAATCCCGAGCTCAGCATAGAATTTCTTAAACTTAGGGTTGTCGAACTACTTTCCGTTGTCAGAGACGATTGCCCTAGGAATACCAAACCTGCAAATTATTGGTTTCCGCGTGAAGTTCTGGATTTTCTGTTCTGTAATCGTCGCTAAGGGTTCTACTTCTGCCCATTTGGTGAAGTAGTCCACCCCAACAATGGCGAATTTACACTGTCCCACGCTGGTAGGAAGGGATTCAAGTATGTCCAAATCCCATTTTTGGAAAGGCCATCGGCTTACCACCGAAGTTAAGAGCTCCAAAGGGCAATGGGGGCATGCATTTTGCAGACCTTGCATCTTTTGACTAGATCTGTTGCATCCTTGAGCATCGTGGGCCAATAGTACCCCTGCCTTAATGTCTTTCCTGCCAAANGGGGATGGAAGCCCAACCTCGACAGGTGCCACTGCTTCAGTTCCGAAGGTTAGGGCAAACAGTGTTTCTTGAGTAGCTGACTTGGCAATTATTCTATAGGCCCATAATACTTCTGGGAGGTGCTCCACCCATTTACCGTTTAGGTCTTCCAACTTGGTTTTCAGGGCCACTTTTATGGTCCTGATGGTGACCTCTACTTGCCCGTTGGACTGAGGATGAGCTGGAGCTGAAAAGTAATTCTTAATCCCGAGCTCAGCATAGAATTTCTTAAACTTAGGGTTGTCGAACTACTTTCCGTTGTCAGAGACGATTGCCCTAGGAATACCAAACCTGCAAATTATTGGTTTCCGCGTGAAGTTCTGGATTTTCTGTTCTGTAATCGTCGCTAAGGGTTCTACTTCTGCCCATTTGGTGAAGTAGTCCACCCCAACAATGGCGAATTTACACTGTCCCACGCTGGTAGGAAGGGATTCAAGTATGTCCAAATCCCATTTTTGGAAAGGCCATCGGCTTACCACCGAAGTTAAGAGCTCCAAAGGGCAATGGGGGCATGCATTTTGCAGACCTTGCATCTTTTGACTAGATCTGTTGCATCCTTGAGCATCGTGGGCCAATAGTACCCCTGCCTTAATGTCTTTCCTGCCAAAACCCGAGCTCCGATGTAGCTGTCACAGACTCCCTCATGGATTTCTCTAAGTATGTAATTGGCTTCTTCATCCCCCACGCATTTAAGAAGAGGTGTTGAAAAGCCTCGCTTGTATAAGTTTCCCTGCAAAATAGAAAATCTGGCTGACCTGGTTCTTAGTTTTGCAGCTTCTTTGGGATCTTTTGGCAAAGTTCCATGCTGAAGATATCCTAGGATGGGGTCCATCCAACTTGGTGGGGCTTGTACAGGCCGCACTTCTTAATCCTTAATGCAGAAAGCCCCAAAACTAGTTATCTTATTGCAGACAACTAACGCAAGCCTACTCAACAAATCTCATAAGTTAAGTAAAGGCCTGTTCGCATCGCAACTAATAGAAAAAAATGACTACTAGACTACAGATGGTTCTGCTAGGTGCTCCACTAGAATTAATTTGTCCAAACTTTCCTGTGAGGCTATTGCCAACCTCGCCAAGGCATCTGCTCACAAGTTCTCAGCTCTCAGGACATGTCTAATCTTAACTTGCACGAACTTCTTGATCAACTCTTGTACCTTATGATGTAAAGGATCATTTTCTCGCCTTTAGCTTCATAAGCCTCCTCTATCTGTTTTACTACCAGTTGAGAATCACTGTAAATCTCCAACTGCTCAGCCTCCATTGAATGAGCAAGGTTAAGTCTAGCAATGACAACTTCATATTCTGCTTCGTTGTTTGAAGCCTTAAACCAAAATATGAGGGCGTATTCGACGTCTATTCCATTTGGAGAGGTCAATATCAAGCTTGTACCGCTTCCTTAAGCGTTGGCAACTCCATCCACAGAAAGCTTCTATGTGGGGAGGTCAGGCAATAACTGCGTTGTTTCCATGGATGCTGGTGTTGTGAACTCTGCGATGAAATCTGCTAGAATTTGCCCTTTGATCGCAATTTTGGGCTTGAATCTAATGTCAAACTCACTAAACTCTATGGCCCACTTTATCAACCTCCCTAAAGACTCTGGTTTGTGCAGTACTTGTTTCATCTGCTATTCTGTTGGGACCTCGATAGTATGAGCCTGAAAATAAAGTCTAAGTCTTCTGGTCGTAGTCACCAATGCTAAAGCGAGCTTCTCTATTTTTGAGTACCTCTCCTCTGACCCCCTCAGAGCTTTGCTACAGTAGTAGATTAGTTGCTGAGACCTGTCTCACTTCCTCACTAGTGCTGCACTAGTTGAGAAAAGCTGAGACAGCTAAATAAAGAGTAAGTACTTCCCCCTCCAAGGGGCTTACCAGAATAGGAGGAGAGCTAAGGTAGACCTTCAAGGCTTTGAATGCTTCTTCACACCGGGTATCCCACTAGAACGCCTTTTTTAGGATTTGAAAAGAGGGTTGACATTTACCACTTGATCTGGACACCAAAACGACTCGATGGAGCTACTCTCTCAGTCCAACATTGGATCTCTCTTACATTAGATGGTGGTTGCATATCTAAAAATACTTTAACCTTTTCTGAGTTAGCCTCAATTCCTCTATTATTGACTATAAAGCACAGAAACTTCCCTGCGGACACACCGAAGGCACATTTCGCTGGATTGAGTTTCATCTTGTATTCCTTAAGGACCTGGAATGATTCTGCTAGATACTCAATGTGGAGCTCTACCTTCAGTGACTTTACCAACATATCGTCGATATAGACCTCTATGGTCATTCCAATTTGCCTCTAGAACATTCGATTCACTAAACACTGGTAGGTGGCTCCTACGTTCTTTAACCTAAAAGGCATAACCTGAAAAACAGTGCATTCCCTGCTTAGTCACAAAGGAGGTCTTCTCCTGGTCGGTTAGATCCATCCTGATTTGATTATAGCCTGAGAAAGCATCCATGACACTGAGGAGCTCGTGTCCAGCTGTGGCATCCACTATTAAGTCGATCCGTGGTAAAGGAAAGCTGTCCTTGGGGCATGCTCGGTTGAGATCTGTGAAGTCAATGCAGAGTCGCCACTTGTCGTTGGTCTTCTTGACAAAAACTACATTGGCTAACCAAGTAGGGTAGTCTACTTCCCTAATGGCTTTGGCGTGGAGAAGTTTGCTAACCTCCTCATTAATTGCCTTTTGGCGCTCTGGGGCAAAACTTCTTCATTTCTGCTTGATAGGTTTGCAGGTGGGATTCACACTTAACTTGTGTGTGATAATCGAGGGGTCGATACCTTTCATGTCTTGCTGTTTCCAGGCGAATACCCTCATGTTGTCCTTTAAGAATTGGATGAGAAGGTCCTTTATCTCCCTTCTTAATTTAGATCCGACGTAGACGAGGTGCTCTGGCTCCTCATCAAGCTGAACTGGCTCTAACTCCTCTGATGGCGTTGGCCTAGNACCTTTAGCTTCATAAGCCTCCTCTATCTGTTTTACTACCAGTTGAGAATCACTGTAAATCTCCAACTGCTCAGCCTCCATTGAGTGAGCAAGGTTAAGTCTAGCAATGACAGCTTCATATTCTGCTTCGTTGTTTGAAGCCTTAAACCAAAATCTGAGGGCGTATTCGACGTCTATTCCATTTGGAGAGGTCAATATCAAGCTTGTACCGCTTCCTTAAGCGTTGGCAACTCCATCCACAGAAAGCTTCTATGTGGGGAGGTCAGGCAATAACTGCGTTGTTTCCATGGATGCTGGTGTTGTGAACTCTGCGATGAAATCTGCTAGAATTTGCCCTTTGATCGCAATTTTGGGCTTGAATCTAATGTCAAACTCACTAAACTCTATGGCCCACTTTATCAACCTCCCTAAAGACTCTGGTTTGTGCAGTACTTGTTTCATCTGCTATTCTGTTGGGACCTCGATAGTATGAGCCTGAAAATAAAGTCTAAGTCTTCTGGTCGTAGTCACCAATGCTAAAGCGAGCTTCTCTATTTTTGAGTACCTCTCCTCTGACCCCCTCAGAGCTTTGCTACAGTAGTAGATTAGTTGCTGAGACCTGTCTCACTTCCTCACTAGTGCTGCACTAGTTGAGAAAAGCTGAGACAGCTAAATAAAGAGTAAGTACTTCCCCCTCCAAGGGGCTTACCAGAATAGGAGGAGAGCTAAGGTAGACCTTCAAGGCTTTGAATGCTTCTTCACACCGGGTATCCCACTAGAACGCCTTTTTTAGGATTTGAAAAGAGGGTTGACATTTACCACTTGATCTGGACACCAAAACGACTCGATGGAGCTACTCTCTCAGTCCAACATTGGATCTCTCTTACATTAGATGGTGGTTGCATATCTAAAAATACTTTAACCTTTTCTGAGTTAGCCTCAATTCCTCTATTATTGACTATAAAGCACAGAAACTTCCCTGCGGACACACCGAAGGCACATTTCGCTGGATTGAGTTTCATCTTGTATTCCTTAAGGACCTGGAATGATTCTGCTAGATACTCAATGTGGAGCTCTACCTTCAGTGACTTTACCAACATATCGTCGATATAGACCTCTATGGTCATTCCAATTTGCCTCTAGAACATTCGATTCACTAAACACTGGTAGGTGGCTCCTACGTTCTTTAACCTAAAAGGCATAACCTGAAAAACAGTGCATTCCCTGCTTAGTCACAAAGGAGGTCTTCTCCTGGTCGGTTAGATCCATCCTGATTTGATTATAGCCTGAGAAAGCATCCATGACACTGAGGAGCTCGTGTCCAGCTGTGGCATCCACTATTAAGTCGATCCGTGGTAAAGGAAAGCTGTCCTTGGGGCATGCTCGGTTGAGATCTGTGAAGTCAATGCAGAGTCGCCACTTGTCGTTGGTCTTCTTGACAAAAACTACATTGGCTAACCAAGTAGGGTAGTCTACTTCCCTAATGGCTTTGGCGTGGAGAAGTTTGCTAACCTCCTCATTAATTGCCTTTTGGCGCTCTGGGGCAAAACTTCTTCATTTCTGCTTGATAGGTTTGCAGGTGGGATTCACACTTAACTTGTGTGTGATAATCGAGGGGTCGATACCTTTCATGTCTTGCTGTTTCCAGGCGAATACCCTCATGTTGTCCTTTAAGAATTGGATGAGAAGGTCCTTTATCTCCCTTCTTAATTTAGATCCGACGTAGACGAGGTGCTCTGGCTCCTCATCAAGCTGAACTGGCTCTAACTCCTCTGATGGCGTTGGCCTAGTGTCCAGTTCATCCCTTATATCGAGCTCATCTAACTAGACATTTTCAACTTCTTTCTACTTCATCGAGGTCATGTAGCACTCCCTTGCTACACGCTGGTCTCCTCGGACCACTCCAACTCCATTCTTCGTCGAAAACTTCATCACCAAGTGATAGGCTGCGGGGATTACCTTCATCGCGTTGAGAGAGGGTCTCCTGAGCAACATATTGTATGTAGAGCATCAACCACCAGGAATCTTACTATGATGGTAGCCTGGCAGGGTGGATCTCCCATTGTGAGGACGAGCTGGATTGAGCCTAGGGGCAATACCCTCTCTCCTGAGAACTCCAATAAGTGAGCGCTGACTAGCTCCAGCTTTTCCCTGCCTATGTCCATTTTATCAAACGAAGAAGCAAATATGATATCTGTTAAGCTTTCGTTGTCAATTAGAAATCGGTGAACAGTTCTGTTAGCCACGACAGCTCTTACCACCGATGGGTCATCATTGGGGTGTTAACAACCTTCTAAGTCTAAGTCTGAAAAGGTGATGGTTGTGTTTAGCTGAGGTGCCTTGGACACAGTATGCACTTCCAGTGCATCGCCAGCTCTGATTCTGCATAGGTGAGCCTTCCTAGCTGAATTAGACTCTCCACCCCCTGCGAATCCTCCAGATATTACTCTGATTTTCCCTAGGGGTTGTTGGTGTTGCACAGGAGCTTGTTGCTGAAGTAATGGAGGTGGTGGAGCTCGATTCTGATTATCTTGAGCTACGTAGCGACGCAACTGTCCTCGTTGGATCAGGAACTCGATCTCTTTCTTCAATTGGAGGCAATCATCAGTGTGGTGACCATAACCTCTATGGTACTCGCAATACTTCGTGGGATCTCTTTTTGCTAGGTCTGCTTTCATCTGGGATGCCTACCTTAGGAATTTCTCGTTTTGCATCTCATACAAGATCTATGATATTGTTGCAGTGAGAGGAGGGAGCTGCCGAGGTGCGTATCTCAGCTGCAGCTCTGGCTGTGGCGGACCCAGGCGATCTCTGACGTCTCCCCTTTTCTTGGGGGAACGATCTTTGTCTCTTCTTGGAGACCTATCTCATCCTCTTTCGCTTCTGGGACTTCAGCTCCTCTTCTTCTCTTCTTCTCCTTTATCTTTTTGTGTGGATGAGCTCCCCACCTTTGAGAGGAAAGCTTCCTTACCGTTTATGCATTTTTCTGCCTTGGCCAGCACCTCAGCCATGTTTGCCTGAGGGTTCTTCGAAATAGAAAACATCAGATCTTTGGACTGCATGCCTAAACCAGCTATAAATGCGGTAATGACAAACTTCTCATCTGGGACATCTACTTTCAGTGACTCCGAATTGAACCTCTGGACATAAGACCTAAGGTTCTCTTGGGGCCCTTGTTTCACGTTTAGTAAGTGGTAGCTCAGCTTTTGATATGTCCGAGCTCAAGCTCCTATTAAATGAGATACAAAAGGATATAGAGAGCTCCGTAAAGGAGGAGATCGAAGCCGAGGGGAGCCTATTGAACCACGCTAGAGCTGAACCCTTCAACATGATAGCAAAGGCTCTACAACACACAGGATCCTGATATCCATTCAGCTTCATCTAGTTCTTGTAGGTATTTGATGTGATCTACGGGGTCTTTCGTCCCATCAAAAATTTCTATCTGTGGTATTCTGAATTTTGGGAGAGGGGAAAATACAGCACGCCGGTTGTGAAATAGGACTCAGTCTGTTGCACCAGGGCATCCATTGTGACTGGAGCTTTGCTCTTCACAGCTTCCTTCATGTGGCCGAGCTCTTGTTGGATGTCCTTAAAGCGTTGTTCACAGTATTGTTCTCTCCTCTCCTGCTGATAAGGGAGAAAACCATTCCTCTCGCCCCCATTGTTTTGACTTTGCACTTCTTCATTGTGTCCATTCCTAGGGTGTTAATGGGGAACCTGTCCCAAGGTCTGGCTATTTTTTCCTCCCTCATTAACTTCTCTGAGGGGATCGATCTGTTGTTGTTCTCTATGAGGTGGGTTATTCTGGTCTTCTTGGGCTGGTCGCGCCTCTTGGGGGCGTTGTAAGAGCTTCAAAAGCTCCTCATTCTGCTGCAGCAGATGTTGATTAGCTAGGTGAAAGGTCTCCAACTCGTTATTCGTAGGGGGATTCCCCATGGGAAGATTAGTCCCTATGACATTCTCGGGTTGTCTGCCAGTGGTAGCTTCCTGTTGGTCCTGCATTCATGGAAGGTTTGTTGGGCTTCTGTTCATGTTGCGAGTTGAGACCATCAGTCGCTGAAGGATCAACGTATTTGGAACAATCCTTCTCACAGACGACACCAAACTGATGGCGTGAATTCGCGTGGATGAGAAGAGGGAATGAATGGTACCTAGTGACCTAGAACTGAGCTACAAGGCTCGAGAGAATCAAGTAGAAATTGCTAGGGAATTGGGGGAGATTGCACAGTGAAATTATAGTAGTTTACCAGCTCAGGAGCTCGACTAGTCTACTCTTCAATGGAGATTCTTGTTCCTTTCATTTTAGTAATGAGAGATGCAGTTTACAATCGACCTCTGGTTCTCCTAGGGTTATTATTTTTCTCTCTCTCTATACTGGAGGCATCATGCAGTATTTATAGAATAGCTCCTAATTCTGTGGGATTTGCACCGAGATCCTCACCATTTATCCGGGGGGATTCTCCTTGATTTTTGGAGAAGATCTTGATTATTTGGGAGCTTTGTGCCTTGAATACAATTTTTTGCCGCCTGCTAATATCCAGTTGTTCTGTCATCTTTTACGCTATCGTCTCGCCTGGGGGGAGCTCTAACTCAGATCCTCTGAGCTCTGCGTAACTTGTCTGACCTCCCTGTTCAACCTCTTTGTCTGAGCTCATACTTTTTTGGGTATTATCACCTTTAAATATGATGACTTGGCATTCACTCGAGTATTCAACTGAAACTTGACAACCTACAATCATCGAGTAAAGCAATAAATACTGCCCATTATGCCTCANATGGGACTTCAGCTCCTCTTCTTCTCTTCTTCTCCTTTATCTTTTTGTGTGGATGAGCTCCCCACCTTTGAGAAGAAAGCTTCCTCACCGTTTATGCATTTTTCTGCCTTGGCCAGCACCTCAGCCATTGCCTGAGGGTTCTTCGAAATAGAGAACATCAGATCTTTGGATTGCATGCCTAAACCAGCTATAAATGCGGTAATGACAAACTTCTCATCTGGGACATCTACTTTCAGTGACTCCGAATTAAACCTCTGGACATAAGACCTAAGGTTCTCTTGGGGCCCTTGTTTCACGTTTAGTAAGTGGTAGCTCAGCTTTTGATATGTCCGAGCTCAAGCTCCTATTAAATGAGATACAAAAGGATATAGAGAGCTCCGTAAAGGAGGAGATCGAAGCCGAGGGGAGCCTATTGAACCACGCTAGAGCTGAACCCTTCAACATGATAGCAAAGGCTCTACAACACACAGGATCCTGATATCCATTCAGCTTCATCTAGTTCTTGTAGGTATTTGATGTGATCTACGGGGTCTTTCGTCCCATCAAAAATTTCTATCTGTGGTATTCTGAATTTTGGGAGAGGGGAAAATACAGCACGCCGGTTGTGAAATAGGACTCAGTCTGTTGCACCAGGGCATCCATTGTGACTGGAGCTTTGCTCTTCACAGCTTCCTTCATGTGGCCGAGCTCTTGTTGGATGTCCTTAAAGCGTTGTTCACAGTATTGTTCTCTCCTCTCCTGCTGATAAGGGAGAAAACCATTCCTCTCGCCCCCATTGTTTTGACTTTGCACTTCTTCATTGTGTCCATTCCTAGGGTGTTAATGGGGAACCTGTCCCAAGGTCTGGCTATTTTTTCCTCCCTCATTAACTTCTCTGAGGGGATCGATCTGTTGTTGTTCTCTATGAGGTGGGTTATTCTGGTCTTCTTGGGCTGGTCGCGCCTCTTGGGGGCGTTGTAAGAGCTTCAAAAGCTCCTCATTCTGCTGCAGCAGATGTTGATTAGCTAGGTGAAAGGTCTCCAACTCGTTATTCGTAGGGGGATTCCCCATGGGAAGATTAGTCCCTATGACATTCTCGGGTTGTCTGCCAGTGGTAGCTTCCTGTTGGTCCTGCATTCATGGAAGGTTTGTTGGGCTTCTGTTCATGTTGCGAGTTGAGACCATCAGTCGCTGAAGGATCAACGTATTTGGAACAATCCTTCTCACAGACGACACCAAACTGATGGCGTGAATTCGCGTGGATGAGAAGAGGGAATGAATGGTACCTAGTGACCTAGAACTGAGCTACAAGGCTCGAGAGAATCAAGTAGAAATTGCTAGGGAATTGGGGGAGATTGCACAGTGAAATTATAGTAGTTTACCAGCTCAGGAGCTCGACTAGTCTACTCTTCAATGGAGATTCTTGTTCCTTTCATTTTAGTAATGAGAGATGCAGTTTACAATCGACCTCTGGTTCTCCTAGGGTTATTATTTTTCTCTCTCTCTATACTGGAGGCATCATGCAGTATTTATAGAATAGCTCCTAATTCTGTGGGATTTGCACCGAGATCCTCACCATTTATCCGGGGGGATTCTCCTTGATTTTTGGAGAAGATCTTGATTATTTGGGAGCTTTGTGCCTTGAATACAATTTTTTGCCGCCTGCTAATATCCAGTTGTTCTGTCATCTTTTACGCTATCGTCTCGCCTGGGGGGAGCTCTAACTCAGATCCTCTGAGCTCTGCGTAACTTGTCTGACCTCCCTGTTCAACCTCTTTGTCTGAGCTCATACTTTTTTGGGTATTATCACCTTTAAATATGATGACTTGGCATTCACTCGAGTATTCAACTGAAACTTGACAACCTACAATCATCGAGTAAAGCAATAAATACTGCCCATTATGCCTCACTAATGCTCAATGATGAGGCAAAGACGGGGCTGGAAGCTCGGGAGTGGCAGAGCATTTATGACTTCTTGCCCGGTCGACACCAAGGCATCCCGATAAATGACTGACAATTGAAAAACTACCTGAAGAAAATACCAGACAACCTGAAGACTCTGAAGAATAAGATTGGACCGAGCAAAGGAATAAGACTAGTGCTTCTGTAGTTATATGCCCCTAATTTTCACAATGTAACACAAATATAACTCTGCAAGTCAAAAGGTTTGGAAAATGTAAAAGATCTAATTGCAGCGGAATAATGGCTACACTGTTAAAGTTCCATAGAGACGACAATGGCAACTCTCTCTGAGTTTTTTTAAATCAATAATGGAGGGACAGGACAGAGTGAAACGAGGACCATAGTTTAAACTAGTTCAAGCCGGCAAAGTGTAATTAACTTTATTTCTTGAACTAATATCATGCTATGCAAGCAAATGGAAAACTACTTTAGTAATTGTGGGGAAAAGAATAAAAAAACTGAACACATTATTCTCTTTATGTCTTAATACAAAAATATGTAGATGCGTTGATTTTGTTCTGGACTAGTAAGGGAACTAATACCTTGGAAAGTTCTCTTANTATCATGCAGTATTTATAGAACAGCTCCTAATTCTGTGGGATTTGCACCGAGATCCTCACCATTTATCCGAGGGGATTCTCCTTGATTTTTGGAGAAGATCTTGATTATTTGGGAGCTTTGTGCCTTGAATACAATTTTTTGCCACCTGGTAATATCCAGTTGTTCTATCATCTTTTACGCTATCGTCTCGCCTGGGGGGAGCTCTAACTCAGATCCTCTGAACTCTGCATAACTTGTCTAACCTCCCTGTTCAACCTCTTTGTCTGAACTCATACTTTTTTGGGTATTATCACCTTTAAATATGATGACTTGGCATTCACTCGAGTATTCAACTTAAACTTGACAACCTACAATCATCGAGTAAAGCAATAAATACTGCCCATTATGCCTCACTAATGCTCAATGATGAGGCAAAGACGGGGCTGGAAGCTCGGGAGTGGCAGAGCATTTATGACTTCTTGCCCGGTCGACACCAAGGCATCCCGATAAATGACTGACAATTGAAAAACTACCTGAAGAAAATACCAGACAACCTGAAGACTCTGAAGAATAAGATTGGACCGAGCAAAGGAATAAGACTAGTGCTTCTGTAGTTATATGCCCCTAATTTTCACAATGTAACACAAATATAACTCTGCAAGTCAAAAGGTTTGGAAAATGTAAAAGATCTAATTGCAGCGGAATAATGGCTACACTGTTAAAGTTCCATAGAGACGACAATGGCAACTCTCTCTGAGTTTTTTTAAATCAATAATGGAGGGACAGGACAGAGTGAAACGAGGACCATAGTTTAAACTAGTTCAAGCCGGCAAAGTGTAATTAACTTTATTTCTTGAACTAATATCATGCTATGCAAGCAAATGGAAAACTACTTTAGTAATTGTGGGGAAAAGAATAAAAAAACTGAACACATTATTCTCTTTATGTCTTAATACAAAAATATGTAGATGCGTTGATTTTGTTCTGGACTAGTAAGGGAACTAATACCTTGGAAAGTTCTCTTACTTCAATTAATGTATTAAGCATAGAGGAGCTTTATATTATGTACCTACTTATTTAATCTCCACTAATAATCTACATGAATTATTTTCTAAATTGTCAGGTGGGCTCTTTTCCATCCAAACTCTAGAGATTTGTGTATAATGTTAGTTAAATGTGCAATGTGTTCAAATCAATCGTCGAGAGGTAAAGTGAAAGGAGTACCATAGTTTAAGTGAGTAAAGTGTAATTAACTTTATTTCTCGAAGTACATCTCAAGCGAATGGAAAACTACACTAGTAAATATCGGGGGAAATTAAGAAAACNTGGAGTACCATAGTTTAAGTGAGTAAAGTGTAATTAACTTTATTTCTCGAACTACATCTCAAGCGAATGGAAAACTACACTAGTAAATATCGGGGGAAATTAAGAAAACTGTATACACTAAGATATTATGCTCAAGTAAGTTTCTACTAGATTCAGGTTAGAAGTAAAATTTCTCTCAATTGTATGATCTGTTTGTGTTCTCTTCTTTCTACATCATGTCACTTCTCACTCGTATACATCTGTCCAGAGCCCATTATATTGAGCATCAAAATGCAAAAACCAGCCTGATCACCTGTAGCAAGAATGCCAAATGGGTAAAGGTTCACAAGGGCGTTGCGTTTCTGCCACCTTTTCTGCTCACGGCCTCGCACAACCGGCATGGTAATGTGTCTAGGCTAGCTGCACGCGTTTTCCCATAGTTCCCGAGTACACCACATCGCCTCCATGCATGATATTCTGCATAGGCTACAGGGTCATTAGCAAGGGCCTTCACATAAGAAGCCAGCTCCTGCATGGAGTCAAATTTTGTCCCATCTATTATTGAATGAGGAGGTACAAATTCCCAAACATTTGGCGCACCAAAGTAGATTGGGACTGCTCCAGAGTCCAGGGCATAAAATAACTTCTCCGTCACGTAGCTCTCTGTAACGGTGTTTTCAATTGCGAGCACAAACTTGTAGTGAGACATGGAGCAATGTAAATGGTCCCACCATTTAGGGACTGTATTGAAGTCCTTCATGCAATCTGGATAGAGAGAAAGTGCCATGTCTGGGCCCCCAACATTGTTCAAACACTTGCCAAATGAGTGGTGGGGCAGCAAACTAAGAATACTTTTTGTAAGCCGGTTCCTCTCAGGAAGACAACGTGAGGAAGACCAATAAACAAGAGTATCCTGATATCAAGAAATAAGATAACATAGCAGAATTATGCTATTAAATAGACAGGAATATCATTATAATTAATACTCGAAAAAAAAAGACAGCGACAACATGAAATTAGCGATGTCATTAGCATGGAGGTGGGGGTTGGGGGGAGGGTATTTGTTGGACCTCTTACATTGTTCTTATAGGAGGATAAATGATAATTTCGGCCATTATGAAAAAGCGCACCAGCATAAGTTGATTGAACATCATCTTTGGCATGATAACCTATAAAAATATCCTCAACACCTGATCTCTTCCTGCCAGCCTCAAGATCCATGTATACACGAAGTGGATCTCCATTGTGTCTCTGAAAAATATAAAAATAATGCCATAAAAAAGCAGTTGGACAGGAAAACCAAAAACAGAAGACAAATTTGAAGCAAAATTTTAAAAAATTAAGCTTGGCTGCAAAAAATAAGTCGATTTCCTTTAATATATCTGTTGGGATGGAAGACTAATGCAAGAATCCATATTTGCACAACTTAAGGGGAAAATCAATTAACATAAAAAGGTCTAATATTAATATATAAATGAAAGGGAAGCATAAATTGCTGATAGTGTAAATCATTTCTAAGTATGGTACCGAAATTCTTTTTCGATACGATAGTGTTATCCTTCATCAAATCCCCAACCTATGAAAAGAACTAAGCATAAAGAGAAAATGGAAGAGCCATATAAGGAATCCAGTTCTTTTTAATTATCAGATTCATAATGTGGCATTCATCATTTGTTACAAACTGATGTAATGTCCAACAATTGCGTGCCCATGCTGCCAGTCCAATCAAAAGAACAAGAAATTCAACTACAATCAACATTTTTTTTTTTTTGAACAATCAACATGAAGTGAAGAAAATCTAGATGCAATCCTAATGTTGAGCACTATAGGACCACAATGAAACAAAACGAATAACATTTAGGGAACTACCTAAAAATATCAGTTGACTTAAAAATCATGAATTATGAAAGAGCCATATTGTCAAGGACAGAGATGGTACTCTTTTCCTAAATTGATGCTTGCAATCGCTTGTGCTGTTTCAGAATATAATTTATTTTGCTTATGAATTAAAAAATGACTATTTTACATACCGAGTCAAACAAGCAAATGGTAAGCAAGTGAATCGCCTCCTACTTCATTATGGCATGTGCATTACTATGCAACATCATTGATTGGAGTGTTGTAGCTCATCTTGTGAGCAGTTGGTGGTAAAAGAAGAGCCAAATATGCCTGAAAGGCTGGAGAGAAATTGGAATAAGAGTTAGCACTCCCAACCATAGACGAATAATATGACTGTAAGAGATGATTAACTATTTCCATCTGGCATAGCAACATGACAACAGAAACATTCAGTGGCTACAGTGTGGGTAATGGAAACAGGATAAGATTCTGGTTAGATGTTTGGTGTGATGCCACATTGCTTAAAATGGATATTCCAGATCAGTGTGCAAGTTTGGTCGATAAAAGGGCTGCACTTGGAGTGGCGTTGAATGCTTGGGATAGTGAAGTGGTTCCAGACCCTCATTTTGGCAGAAATTTGCTTGACTGCATTGCTAGAGGGCCCCTTCTCTTTTATCTTAGAAGGGGCAGCGAGATCAGGCTGTTTTTGAAGGTGACCAAAGTGCCAGATTCTCAGTAGATCCTTTATGGGCAGATTTTCAACATTCGGGTTTCTTCTTTCCCTTGGAGATCTATATGGGTAAAATCAAGCCCTGAAGAAAGCTTTTGTGTGGACAGAAGAGTGGGAGGCAATCTTGATTCGTGACTATTTGAGGAGGAAAATTCTTGTTAACTGGTGCTTCAGATGTAAAGAGCACGGTAAGTGTTAGATAATTAATATTCTTCACAGTTCACTAGTGAGAGAGCTGTGGAGCCTTCTTTACTTGGCCTTTGGAAGGCAATGGGTTCTGCCTAGCTCAGCTAGAGCCCTTTTTTGAGAGTGGGTCTTTTGGAGGGAGGAAGAGGTGTTAGAGCAAAAGAAGACATGGGAGACAACCCCTCTGTGCCAATTTTGGTGCACAGGGAGGAGTGAGAGGGGATGTGAAGTAGCTGAACTTAAACATTTAAGCTGGCTGAAGAGTTTCATGATGCTGGTTTTTTTTGGACTTCAGGGATATGTACTCCCTTTTTGATCCTTGGAACTTGTTTCAGGGATTTTCACTTTTATGGGGACACATAGGGGAATTTGTGTTCTCCATGTGTACTGGGTGTGTTTCCCCTGAGTTTAAGGGATGCCTTTGAACAAATCTTACTTGAGTTATATATATAAAAAAAAGACTCTTTAACCAGAAGGAAGTACAAATCCGAAACCTTTTGGTGTTTGTGCCACCTAGTCTCTTAAGTACAACACACATGCTCATACTCATCAGAGCAACGAACTCGCATGGGCTAATTACTTTTCAGGACTCGAGAAGAATAGTTATAAGTAACATATTATCCCAACTATGTCAACTATAATTCTGCTGGTGCCAGTACAATTATAGATGCCTTTTGAACATAAATAATTGATCAAGCATGACAACTCTACAAATAAATGTGCGAGGAGTTTACAATGTTTTAAAGTTAATCAATGCCCATATAATCAATTGAAAGATCCAAAAGAAAGGTCATTCTGACCTGCATCTGTTTTTTTAATGCAAAATCTATCTCATAGGACTCAAGGATTCAGTTGTTAGGGAGAAATGACTTAGGATTGACTAGAAAATAAAAACGAGGTGAAGGGACTCCCCATCAAAACCTTTCTGAAACTACAAGAAATGCTCAAAACTTAACAAGATAGTGAAGGTGCACCCCTGATCCATCTTCCTTTTTTTTCACCAAAACCTTGATGTATCAGTGAAGAATTTAGAGTTCTCCATTCATCTCGATCATACATTGTTCAATTTATTTTCAAAATTAATTATTCCTTTAACAAAACTATGTTAGCCTCCAAAAAAACTCATTCATTGAGGAGTGTGTCAGGCAACACGAATGTTACATCCTTTGGCCTAGAAGGCCCCCTCTTAGCTATTTCTTTGTTTACAAATTTTTCCTAAACAATATGTAAGTTATTAAATTTGTCAGCGGCCCAGCATTCTTAATATCACCATTCTGATCACAACTTCATGACACAAGCCTTCACAAATGTGGAATTACCACAAACTCATTGTTATACAAAAAGATAGACCAAACCACACATGAAACTTTAGGAGATGAGTGACTAAGTTGAAGGGTTTCGAGATAGTGCAAGGAAAACTTCAGTAGGCAGCAATCTGAAGAATAAACAAAGCAAATCCCTTGACTGGATTTCCCCATTAATCAAACTAATTTTGTAGGATGAAACCCACCACAATGGTATGACCACAGCCAACAAAATAGCAAAATTTTATGGTGTTGTCTACACCAAGAGTTATGTGGGTGTATGATGATGAAATTTTTTGATATATTTTGGTGTAGAGCAGGAAGAATTGTTCTGGCTGATGTTTCAGCTCACTATACATCCTTTCTCAATCAATGGTGCATCTCCCTAAATGGCAAAATATTCAAATCCGTTCATCAATGTAACAAGAGAGAAAATCCTCGNGGCAGAAATTTGCTTGACTGCATTGCTAGAGGGCCCCTTCTCTTTTATCTTAGAAGGGGCAGCGAGATCAGGCTGTTTTTGAAGGTGACCAAAGTGCCAGATTCTCAGTAGATCCTTTATGGGCAGATTGTCAACATTCGGGTTTCTTCTTTCCCTTGGAGATCTATATGGGTAAAATCAAGCCCTGNTGCAGAAATTTGCTTGACTGCATTGCTAGAGGGCCCCTTCTCTTTTATCTTAGAAGGGCCAGCGAGATCAGGCTGTTTTTGAAGGTGACCAAAGTGCCAGATTCTCAGTAGATCCTTTATGGGCAGATTTTCAACATTCGGGTTTCTTCTTTCCCTTGGAGATCTATATGGGTAAAATCAAGCCCTGAAGAAAGCTTTTGTGTGGACAGAAGAGTGGGAGGCAATCTTGATTCGTGACTATTTGAGGAGGAAAATTCTTGTTAACTGGTGCTTCAGATGTAAAGAGCACGGTAAGTGTTAGATAATTAATATTCTTCACAGTTCACTAGTGAGAGAGCTGTGGAGCCTTCTTTACTTGGCCTTTGGAATGCAATGGGTTCTGCCTAGCTCAGCTAGAGCCCTTTTTTGAGAGTGGGTCTTTTGGAGNGGTAAGTGTTAGATAATTAATATTCTTCACAGTTCACTAGTGAGAGAGCTGTGGAGCCTTCTTTACTTGGCCTTTGGAAGGCAATGGGTTCTGCCTAGCTCAGCTAGAGCCCTTTTTTGAGAGTGGGTCTTTTGGAGGGAGGAAGAGGTGTTAGAGCAAAAGAAGACATGGGAGACAACCCCTCTGTGCCAATTTTGGTGCACAGGGAGGAGTGAGAGGGGATGTGAAGTAGCTGAACTTAAACATTTAAGCTGGCTGAAGAGTTTCATGATGCTGGTTTTTTTTGGACTTCAGGGATATGTACTCCCTTTTTGATCCTTGGAACTTGTTTCAGGGATTTTCACTTTTATGGGGACACATAGGGGAATTTGTGTTCTCCATGTGTACTGGGTGTGTTTCCCCTGAGTTTAAGGGATGCCTTTGAACAAATCTTACTTGAGTTATATATATAAAAAAAAGACTCTTTAACCAGAAGGAAGTACAAATCCGAAACCTTTTGGTGTTTGTGCCACCTAGTCTCTTAAGTACAACACACATGCTCATACTCATCAGAGCAACGAACTCGCATGGGCTAATTACTTTTCAGGACTCGAGAAGAATAGTTATAAGTAACATATTATCCCAACTATGTCAACTATAATTCTGCTGGTGCCAGTACAATTATAGATGCCTTTTGAACATAAATAATTGATCAAGCATGACAACTCTACAAATAAATGTGCGAGGAGTTTACAATGTTTTAAAGTTAATCAATGCCCATATAATCAATTGAAAGATCCAAAAGAAAGGTCATTCTGACCTGCATCTGTTTTTTTAATGCAAAATCTATCTCATAGGACTCAAGGATTCAGTTGTTAGGGAGAAATGACTTAGGATTGACTAGAAAATAAAAACGAGGTGAAGGGACTCCCCATCAAAACCTTTCTGAAACTACAAGAAATGCTCAAAACTTAACAAGATAGTGAAGGTGCACCCCTGATCCATCTTCCTTTTTTTTCACCAAAACCTTGATGTATCAGTGAAGAATTTAGAGTTCTCCATTCATCTCGATCATACATTGTTCAATTTATTTTCAAAATTAATTATTCCTTTAACAAAACTATGTTAGCCTCCAAAAAAACTCATTCATTGAGGAGTGTGTCAGGCAACACGAATGTTACATCCTTTGGCCTAGAAGGCCCCCTCTTAGCTATTTCTTTGTTTACAAATTTTTCCTAAACAATATGTAAGTTATTAAATTTGTCAGCGGCCCAGCATTCTTAATATCACCATTCTGATCACAACTTCATGACACAAGCCTTCACAAATGTGGAATTACCACAAACTCATTGTTATACAAAAAGATAGACCAAACCACACATGAAACTTTAGGAGATGAGTGACTAAGTTGAAGGGTTTCGAGATAGTGCAAGGAAAACTTCAGTAGGCAGCAATCTGAAGAATAAACAAAGCAAATCCCTTGACTGGATTTCCCCATTAATCAAACTAATTTTGTAGGATGAAACCCACCACAATGGTATGACCACAGCCAACAAAATAGCAAAATTTAATGGTGTTGTCTACACCAAGAGTTATGTGGGTGTATGATGATGAAATTTTTTGATATATTTTGGTGTAGAGCAGGAAGAATTGTTCTGGCTGATGTTTCAGCTCACTATACATCCTTTCTCAATCAATGGTGCATCTCCCTAAATGGCAAAATATTCAAATCCGTTCATCAATGTAACAAGAGAGAAAATCC
>CAUOFW020005458.1:341222-486398 GCA_963454935.2 Ilex paraguariensis
CCCCCCCCCCCCCCCCCCCCCAAAAAAAAATGCAATTCAAACAAATCCATATCACAAATAAGGAGAGTATTCCAAGCAAAGCTTTAAATTCAAAAGCTAAGTTCCCCCATCACTTAACATATTTTTGTTTCTTAGCACACCCAAACCAGCCCTAAAATCTACCATTACCAAGGGGACATGTATATAAAATATAAGCACATAAAAATACATACATTAGACATATTTTGGATTATATTTCTAGCACTGTACGTAGTTCAAACAAAATTTATCTCTAGATCGATAATTGAGCTCACAATTTTACCTGAAGTGGTGGTGTTGTCGTCTCAAACACCAAAGCATCGGGTTTATCAGCAAGAACTGAAGATTTAGTCCACAAACAGCTCAATCCACATCGACAAGAATACAAATTATCCAAATTGTCAGGAATCCAAGTCCACCCTTTAACCAAAACACTCACATGATTCATCTTCAACTCGTTACAGTCCAATTCACCATGAGCATCTTGCAAAGAAGAAGAAGAATAGGATAAGTTCGATCCCCTTCTCAACGACCCTTTATATTTCTCTCTAAATTGAGAACAACCCACTTGAGAGTCCCATTTCTTGAAAGCACCCAACAAGTCTTTGAATGGGTCTGTTGTGGATTTAGAGGTCAAGATTGAATCCTTGGCTGATGGGATTGAAGAAGAGACAGATGGGTATTCAAAGAAGCCAGAGAAGAACAGGATGAGAAGTGCAAAACCTAACATTAGTGAGATGACGAAGGAACTGATGGATTTCAATGGCATGGTGAGACAAAACCCAAAATTGGGTCTCCCCTCTCACTCTCTCTCTCTCTCTCTCTCTCTCTCTCTGTAAGTAAGAGAGAGAATGTAGACTGGTCCGAGAGAAAATCAGTGGGTTTTGTGCATGTTTTCGGCACTCTAAGAAGAACAGTTACGACCGGTTGTTAGATCAGAGTGCTAATTTGATGATCTGGTGCGGGCGGGTGAGGCATGATACATCTAGATTCTGAACATGACTTAGATTGGAGTGGACTAGACAATGTTTTGTACAAGTCTATATTGGCCGGCTAATCCGACTTTTATGGTTTTTCCAAAGGTTTTTTTCCACCTTGGGTTATAACAAATCGGGGTGGCAATTGTGCCTTATTAGATCATATTTGGGTGGTGTTATTTCAATTTCGTATTAAATATTAGTAAATTTTAATTCAATTTATTTAATTAATTGTATTGTGTTTTATCGATTTATTTATTTTTGTGTCGTGTTCGTGTTGACTCGTATAAACCGTGAATATAAAATTTAACGCTCAGTTTTTATGTTTAAAATTTTACTATCACTTAATCGAATATATGCTCATATTTTTTCTATAAATTAAAATTAAAATTAATTTAATAAATATAATAATAAAAATAAATAAAATATTTTTTTGTATACGAATTAAATCACTATTTGATAAAATATAATAAAAATTTAGTATTTTATTCTTGTAATGCTACTTAAACTTGTTAATTGTGTCAATTTTTGATTATTCGTGTTTGACATTAATTCAATTTATTTATTATTCGTGTTAACGGATCGTGTTATATACGGTTTCATGTTGAGAAATGATCAATCATAATTCACTAACTTCTTATCGTTTCCTTAGCTTATTTTCGTATTATGCCAAAAATTGTCGCTCAAGTAACCAACAAAAAAAGTAATTCAGTACATGAATGGAGAGAAAAAAGTAAAAAAGTACAAAGCACCTGGTTTAATATAATTGATCACCCAACTCTTTTGAAAATAGGAGGTTAGAATATAATCATCTACATGCAGGCATAATTTTACTGACACACTCTCTCAATGTCTGTCCTCTAACAATAATATAACTCGAATAGATCAAGGATNTGGCCGGCTAATCCGACTTTTATGGTTTTTCCAAAGGTTTTTTTCCACCTTGGGTTATAACAAATCGGGGTGGCAATTGTGCCTTATTAGATCATATTTGGGTGGTGTTATTTCAATTTCGTATTAAATATTAGTAAATTTTAATTCAATTTATTTAATTAATTGTATTGTGTTTTATCGACTTATTTATTTTTGTGTCGTGTTCGTGTTGACTCGTATAAACCGTGAATATAAAATTCAACGCTCAGTTTTTATGTTTAAAATTTTACTATCACTTAATCGAATATATGTTCATATTTTTTCTATAAATTAAAATTAAAATTAATTTAATAAATATAATAATAAAAATAAATAAAATATTTTTTTGTATAAGAATTAAATCACTATTTGATAAAATATAATAAAAATTTAGTATTTTATTCTTGTAATGCTACTTAAACTTGTTAATTATGTCAATTTCTTATTATTCGTGTTTGACATTAATTCAATTTATTTATTATTCGTGTTAACGGATCGTGTTATATACGGTTTCATGTTGAGAAATGATCAATCATAATTCACTAACTTCTTATCGTTTCCTTAGCTTATTTTCGTATTATGCCAAAAATTGTCGCTCAAGTAACCAACAAAAAAAGTAATTCAGTACATGAATGGAGAGAAAAAAGTAAAAAAGTACAAAGCACCTGGTTTAATATAATTGATCACCCAACTCTTTTGAAAATAGGAGGTTAGAATATAATCATCTACATGCAGGCATAATTTTACTGACACACTCTCTCAATGTCTGTCCTCTAACAATAATATAACTCGAATAGATCAAGGATTTTTCCTTTAAATTTTTTCTTGACAAATTATTTATCATTAATTAGTAAATGAGTAAGAGACCCACTTAGATGAATGATATGTGATCTCTCAATAAGGGAATTGAATAAAAAATATCTTTGTAATGAATTTCATTCCAACTCAAATCACCTGATAGATATTATAAATTAACTTGTTAACGAAAAATATTTTTTTTCCAAAATTACCTATAAGAATTTTTTATACGTATTATAATCATATGCAATACACATGCATGTTAATTGTTCGATGCACGTGCTTTGACTAAGGAGCTCTGTAGCTCGGAAGAGCTCTACCTCAGCTGTCCTACAATTCATTAGAGTCTGATCCCCTCACAACTGTGACTAGTTCAACTCAGCTAAAGCCCTCACTCAGAAAAGTAGATCATTTCCATTGCCTCTAGCATAACTACCTCCATTTGAATAATAAGATAAAGAACTCCCAACTGCATAATTAATTGGATTATAAAAGGGGAAGAACAAAGATCAACCAAGGTACGCAATAACCACTCTAGCTCAATATTCTCCATACTCAANCCACTAACTTCTTATCGTTTCCTTAGCTTATTTTCGTATTATGCCAAAAATTGTCACCCAAGTAACCAACAAAAAGTAATTCAGTACACGAATGGAGAGAAAAAAGTAAAAAAGTACAAAGCACCTGGTTTAATATAATTGATCACCCAACTCTTTTGAAAATAGGAGGTTAGAATATAATCATCTACATGCAGGCATAATTTTACTGACACACTCTCTCAATGTCTGTCCTCTAACAATAATATAACTCGAATAGATCAAGGATCTATCTAATATATTTTNTATCATACCAAGAATTTAACCCCAACCTAAACTTAATATTGTCCTCAATGTGAAAAATATGTAAGTAAAAGATTAAGAGGAATAAATGTATAAATAGATGATGGTAAGGAACATTATTCACAATGTAACTTCATCTGCAAAAATTAACACTATTTACAAATATTTTACAAAAGAGATGTATTTAAGGAGAATATTGTGGTTCCATTAAGTTGATAGAATCCACATTCCTAACAAATTCATCATAAAATGGTTTGAGTCTCTGGCCAAACTTTAAAAATGTTACCATTTGACAGATTTTCAATCTTAACAGCCCCATGTCTAAATATTTGTTTAACAATGTACGACCCCGTCCACCTAATCCTCAATTTTCCAGGAAACTGGTTGAGCCTCGAATTGTATAATAGGATTTTCTAGGATGGTACAAAAGATTTTTGCATAATATTTTTATTGTGAAAAATTTTTATTCTGGCCTTTTCAATTTTGACATTTTCATATGTCTCATTTCTCAGCTCTTCCAATTCACTAATCTGAAACTTTCGGGATACACTTCCTTTTTCTGTTTTCACAAACTACAGTAACTTTCTAGAAACATTGTCAAAAACTTGACTTGATCTTATTGTACACACCCAAGTATAAGCAGTCAAGTTATAATATTCTTGGTGAAGTCTGACGTCAATTCCATAGGCAATTATCTGTTGGAAACTTGAACAGATAAAAAAGTGAATGAAACCTAGAAAAAGATTATAAAACAGTAGATTGTGATATGAGCTTAGTGATTTGAAAAGAGATTTGTGACGCTCCAAAATCCGTGGGTCCTTTCTCAAACCGTTGATCACCTATTAGCTCACAAAAGTATACATATGAGTATCGCATAACCCGATACCAAGTCGTTACACTTCATTCACCAGGATCATAACCAAAACAAACTTTGGGCAGAGTTTCTTTTGTATGGGAACCCTACCCAATCCGTAACCTGTGCATACAGCAATCATAAGACCATTCCAAGGTCTAAACCCCAATAATTAGGCTTATTCGTGTTCATTTACATCATCCAAGGAAAAGTGCTCCAAATGTGAAGGACCCTCAATGTTTATTTTAAAATTTTTAAATTTGGGGAAGAGGTAGTAGTACCTATATAAATTGGTATCGGTACCTGAGGCCACTATTTTCTAGATTCTAGTACCAATGTGTCTTGGTACTAGTACCTGAGCCCACTAGAATCCAGGTACTGGTGCCTATAGGTATACGTATAGGTACCTGGGTCATCCGACTACATGGTACCGGTACTTGAGCCCAGATTTTCCCCAAATCCTTCCAATTCTCAACCTTTAGCCTTTCAATCTCATTCCATGTTCATCCAAACTCATACAACTTTAATTTACATCAAAATCGTTGTCCATAAGAGTCAATTACATGTCCCCTTATTACAATTTACAAGTTCAAAACAAGTTACATAATTTGATTTACAAAATATAATTCAAACACCACATTTCAGCTTCCTCATCAACAAGGGCCCAAGTCAAGGTTGTCAACCAACGCTTATCTAGCATCTAAAATATGTTCCCATAAAGGGTGAGTCACGCTCAATAAGGTATCTCCTAATGAGGCTACTCCCCAACTCATATGCATATGAAATGTTCACATGCAATTCATCAATCAATCATTCATTCAAGAATATACAATTCATAAATGAATACCACAATGTCATATCATGTCATGAGATGAAACTCACATATGCAATGCAACCCGAGCCATCCACCGGCTCCCATAACACATGTCATGTCATGCGTATGCATTCGGACATTCTAAGCCCCCTTGATTGATGGTACACATCCAATGACATTTTATAAAAATTTTGGATCTTTCTTAGAGTGGGTATTTATGGACTTCCACCAACAGGTACCTAACCAGCATGGCATCTATAGAATTCCACCAACGGCTCTGTGTACACTGACACACTTTATGGACTCAATACCAATGGAAGTGCATATTCGAAATTACCAGGTCTTGCACCCTAAGAAGAATCTAGTCTTTCTTGCTAACCTCAACCCATGTTTTCAATGCAACTTGTGCGACTCAGTCGAACCTAGGTCCAACTTTTCCGAGCTCACGTATCAATCCATCAAGGATGGTGTTTGATGAAAACCATGCACACACACCCGCACTCAAAATGCGATGCTACCCGTGCATATGCAAATGTGATGAACAATTGCATTCCATANCCTCATTTCTCAGCTCTTCCAATTCACTAATCTGAAACTTTCGGGATACACTTCCTTTTTCTGTTTTCACAAACTACAGTAACTTTCTAGAAACATTGTCAAAAACTTGACTTGATCTTATTGTACACACCCAAGTATAAGCAGTCAAGTTATAATATTCTTGGTGAAGTCTGACGTCAATTCCATAGGCAATTATCTGTTGGAAACTTGAACAGATAAAAAAGTGAATGAAACCTAGAAAAAGATTATAAAACAGTAGATTGTGATATGAGCTTAGTGATTTGAAAAGAGATTTGTGACGCTCCAAAATCCGTGGGTCCTTTCTCAAACCGTTGATCACCTATTAGCTCACAAAAGTATACATATGAGTATCGCATAACCCGATACCAAGTCGTTACACTTCATTCACCAGGATCATAACCAAAACAAACTTTGGGCAGAGTTTCTTTTGTATGGGAACCCTACCCAATCCGTAACCTGTGCATACAGCAATCATAAGACCATTCCAAGGTCTAAACCCCAATAATTAGGCTTATTCGTGTTCATTTACATCATCCAAGGAAAAGTGCTCCAAATGTGAAGGACCCTCAATGTTTATTTTAAAATTTTTAAATTTGGGGAAGAGGTAGTAGTACCTATATACATTGGTATCGGTACCTGAGGCCACTATTTTCTAGATTCTAGTACCAATGTGTCTTGGTACTAGTACCTGAGCCCACTAGAATCCAGGTACTGGTGCCTATAGGTATACGTATAGGTACCTGGGTCATCCGACTACATGGTACCGGTACTTGAGCCCAGATTTTCCCCAAATCCTTCCAATTCTCAACCTTTAGCCTTTCAATCTCATTCCATGTTCATCCAAACTCATACAACTTTAATTTACATCAAAATCGTTGTCCATAAGAGTCAATTACATGTCCCCTTATTACAATTTACAAGTTCAAAACAAGTTACATAAATTGATTTACAAAATATAATTCAAACACCACATTTTAGCTTCCTCATCAACAAGGGCCCAAGTCAGGGTTGTCAACCAACGCTTATCTAGCATCTAAAATATGTCCCCATAAAGGGTGAGTCACGCTCAATAAGGTATCTCCTAATGAGGCTACTCCCCAACTCATATGCATATGAAATGTTCACATGCAATTCATCAATCAATCATTCATTCAAGAATATACAATTCATAAATGAATACCACAATGTCATATCATGTCATGAGATGAAACTCACATATGCAATGCAACCCGAGCCATCCACCGGCTCCCATAACACATGTCATGTCATGCGTATGCATTCGGACATTCTAAGCCCCCTTGATTNAGATAGATATTATAAATTAACTTGTTAACGAAAAATATTTTTTTTTCAAAATTATCTATAAGAATTTTTTATACGTATTATAATCATATGCAATACACATGCATGTTACTATTTTCGATGCACGTGCTTTGACTAAGGAGCTCTGTAGCTCGGAAGAGCTCTACCTCAGCTGTCCTACAATTCATTAGAGTCTGATCCCCTCACAACTGTGACTAGTTCAACTCAGCTAAAGCCCTCACTCAGAAAAGTAGATCATTTCCATTGCCTCTAGCATAACTACCTCCATTTGAATAATAAGATAAAGAACTCCCAACGGCATAATTAATTGGATTATAAAAGGGGAAGAACAAAGATCAACCAAGGTACGCAATAACCACTCTAGCTCAATATTCTCCATACTCAAATCCTCATCAGATTTATTCATCAGATGGTCGACTTCCGAACCCCCTCTTGCCCTTGTAGTACTTCATTTAGTCATTCGAAAGGTGATTTCATCCAAGGAGCTCGAAAACAATTTCTTTTTTGTTTCTGGTTCCGGTAGGCCCCTCCTGGTCCCTCGTCTATGTGGATCTACTCCTCTTTCTTTTTGTAAGTAGTAGCTTTCTATTTTTTTTTCNATCATCAACAAACAAATCATGCAAGAATTGGTTTTAGCATTTTTCTATACCCATTTTTATATTCCAACAATCCTAGGTATGTGTTATACAAGGGATTTCATCTCTAATACCCTAATCATTTCATATTTCAACCCTAGGTTGGAAATAAATGTAGTTAGAAAAGAAATCCTATCTCTTGCAGCGCAAATCCCATGTACAAGAAGCTCCCAAAAAACTCAAATCTAGCTTCAATGCTTTGATCCCAACAATCCCAACCTTGAGATTTTGGAAAAACTCAAGATCTTTGGTATGTACGTGTTACTCTCGTTATATAGAACAATCTTTGTTCTTGGTCCAAAGAGATCTGACGGTCAGATTACCCTAGATCGAAGAAAAAGGCTTGGAGAACTTGGTTTTTCTTTCTCTCTCTCTATTAGAAATTGCAAGCCAAAATGGGGGAGTAATTCAGATTTCCCCCCTTTAAATNTGTTACATAGAACAATCTTTGTTCTTGGTCCAAAGAGATCTGACGGTCAGATTACCCTAGATCGAAGAAAAAGGCTTGGAGAACTTGGTTTTTCTTTCTCTCTCTCTATTAGAAATTGCAAGCCAAAATGGGGGAGTAATTCAGATTTCCCCCCTTTAAATACCTCCTAGTACTTAGCTTATAGTACATCATACATCCCATCATAAGACGCAAAATAATCCGAATGTCTCTGAATTCGAAGAAAATTGACTGGACAGCTAGATTTCACGAGGCGAATCCAACAATGAGGTTCATTTCATCATCCGATTTCTAGAAAAAACTAAGGTTTTCAACCCATAACATAATAGTTAATTACCATCTTACCATTTTTCTAATAAAATTTTAAATTTTTTGGGTTTTACGAGATTAGTTAAAAAAAACATGAGTTTGTAACAAATGAAAAAAAAGACACAATTTAGTTCAAGGAACGAGACATGCATGGCATTTCTTGAGTTTATGATATTGTTACCATTCTACAATTAACCCTCACATTAATGGTAAGTTAATCAGAAGGTATTCAATATAAAACCATAACACAACAACCGTTACATTTACTAAAAGGTATATCCATTATACCACAATCAATTATCCTACAAAACCTAAAGGTATACAACCGTTCAAAAGTTTACTTTGACAATTGATCAAAAGGTTTATGATTTAATGAAAAACATAGTTTCAAATTATGCATTGAATCAAAAGCACTAAATATGGCAAGACTTAACCCGTCTATAACCAATCTCCTGACTTTTACAAAAAACCCAGCTTAGTAGTTCGTTGAATCATACGTGAAGGACATAATGTAAAAAAGATGGAATGGAAATAACAATAAATCCTAACTCGGTAATTGGATGAACCATGAATATAACCTAAGTTACACATTAGGAATACAAATTAAAAAACATTAAAAGAGAGTATCATCCATCATTTAAAGGAGGTATATAAAGATAAAGAATAAACTAAAAATGCAACTATCATTACTTAAGCAATACTACACAAGTCCTCCCNAAATCCTTCCAATTCTCAACCTTTAGCCTTTCAATCTCATTCCATGTTCATCCAAACTCATACAACTTTAATTTACATCAAAATCGTTGTCCATAAGAGTCAATTACATGTCCCCTTATTACAATTTACAAGTTCAAAACAAGTTACATAATTGATTTACAAAATATAATTCAAACACCACATTTCAGCTTCCTCATCAACAAGGGCCCAAGTCAAGGTTGTCAACCAACGCTTATCTAGCATCTAAAATATGTTCCCATAAAGGGTGAGTCACGCTCAATAAGGTATCTCCTAATGAGGCTACTCCCCAACTCATATGCATATGAAATGTTCACATGCAATTCATCAATCAATCATTCATTCAAGAATATACAATTCATAAATGAATACCACAATGTCATACCATGTCATGAGATGAAACTCACATATGCAATGCAACCCGAGCCATCCACCGGCTCCCATAACACATGTCATGTCATGCGTATGCATTCGGACATTCTAAGCCCCCTTGATTGATGGTACACATCCAATGACATTTTATAAAAATTTTGGATCTTTCTTAGAATGGGTATTTATGGACTTCCACCAACAGGTACCTAACCAACATGGCATCTATAGACTTCCACCAACGGCTCTGTGTACACTGACACACTTTATGGACTCAATACCGATGGAAGTGCATATTCGAAATTACCAGGTCTTGCACCCTAAGAAGAATCTAGTCTTTCTTGCTAACCTCAACCCATGTTTTCAATGCAACTTGTGCGACTCAGTCGAACCTAGGTCCAACTTTTCCGAGCTCACGTATCAATCCATCNGGGTTCAAGTGTTGCCAAAGCTGACCAATGGGCGAGGAACTAGTAATTCGATTTAACGACTGTTCGAATGCCAACTTCCACCATTCGGATGGTGCTCTTTCACTGGAATTCTTACAGTTTTCTCCTTTGGTCTTGTCCTGATGTACGCACCATTCGATTGGTGCATGGGCATCCAGACTTTGGTAGTATGGCTCCAATATTTTTATTTTTGCACATTTTGATTTTTAGACCCCATAAAATAACATGTTTTAACTTTTAGTCATATAACTATTTAAGTAATGCAATTAACCCTTAAAATTTTATAACCTATGCTACATTTTGGGGTTAATCAAGGAATACCCTCAAAAAGAGATCGCTCTGAATCGCTCATGGTAGTAAAGCAGTGGTGGTTGATATACGTATTCAGAAGAAGAAAACAAGTGGTTTTGTGAGAAAGTAAAGACAAGAAAGAATCAATGACGGATTCAAGCCACACTTAAGAGGACATATATATGAAANAGATTCAAGCCACACTTAAGAGGACTTATATATGAAAAGCCCTAGGTGATCAAGGTTGTAACCCTTCCACTAGAGGAAACAAAAATAGTAGAGAAGTGAAATTGAAAGGCTTGACTACACCCTATATACTCCAGCTTGGAGAGTTCAAGTGAAACTGAAAGGGGGGGGGGATAACCATATATTTATTTCCTTTTCATATTAACTTAGGTTAATTTGAAGTAATACAATCACATTGCCAACTATTATTATATTCTTATAGTCAACTATTATCACGTCGGCTTCAGATAGGTTGAGGGAGTGGGAGAGATAGAGAAAAAAGAGGGGGAGATTAAAACTAAAATGCAATCTCATAATCCATTTCAAAAGTGTGGTCCACCATCATTGCATCACCTGATAATCTGTAGGCAACATATTAATGCAAGAGGTACAAATTTGAAAAATCCACCTCTCTTATCATGATATACATATATTATGTTGTGTTGTGAATACATAATATGTTATGGGTAACTTTTAAAACAAAATTCCATGTTAAAAGAATTAAAAAAAATTGGTAAGGGGTGTTAGTGAAATTTTAAATAATGCAAGGAAATCGAAGAAATGCAATAGTTAACTGCGGATTGTGGAGTGATTGAGTTGGATTTTAAGGGTCCGAATTATACTTGGACCAATAATAGGCTTGGAAGTGGAAATGTTCAAGAAAGTTAGGATATGGTACTGGAAAATCCTCAATACAGAATGAATTTTCCATATGCACATTGTTTTCATGAACCAAGATTTGGTTCGGATCATTGTCCTATCCTCATCAACCCAAGAAAGTGTCTTACCAATTCAAATTCGACAATGTGGCTTGAATCAGAACAGTGTGAGGCAACAATTAAGAGAATTTAGGAAGAGGGAAATCAAAACAAGGGTATTCAAAGGAAATTGGAAATTGGTAGCAGGAATTNTTCATCAACAAACAAATCATGCAAGAATTGGTTTTTAGCATTTTTCTACACCCATTTTTATATTCCAACAATCCTAGGTATGTGTTATACAAGGGATTTCATCTCTAATACCCTAATCATTTCAAATTTCAACCCTAGGTTGGAAATAAATGTAGTTAGAAAAGAAATCCTATCTCTTGCAGCGCAAATCCCACGTACAAGAAGCTCCCAAAAAACTCAAATCTAGCTTCAATGCTTTGATCCCAACAATCCCAACCTTGAGATTTTGGAAAAACTCAAGATCTTTGGTATGTACGTGTTACTCTCGTTATATAGAACAATCTTTGTTCTTGGTCCAAAGAGATCTAACGGTCAGATTACCCTAGATCGAAGAAAAAGGCTTGGAGAACTTGGTTTTTCTTTCTCTCTCTCTATTAGAAATTGCAAGCCAAAATGGGGGAGTAATTCAGATTTCCCCCCTTTAAATACCTCCTAGTACTTAGCTTATAGTACATCATACATCCCATCGTAAGACGCAAAATAATCCGAATGTCTCTGAATTCGATGAAAATTGACTGGACAGCTAGATTTCACGAGGCGAATCCAACAATGAGGTTCATTTCATCATCCGATTTCTAGAAAAATTAAGGTTTTCAACCCATAACATAATAGTTAATTACCATCTTACCATTTTTCTAATAANTGGTTCAAGTGTTGCCAAAGCTGACCAATGGGCGAGGAACTGGTAATTCAATTTAACGACTGTTCGAATGCCAACTTCCACCATTCGGATGGTGCTCTTTCACTGGAATTCTGACAGTTTTCTCCTTTGGTCTTGTCCTGATGTACGCACCATTCGATTGGTGCATGGGCATCCAGNACATGAGTTTGTAACAAATGAAAAAAAAGACACAATTTAGTTCAAGGAACGGGACATGCATGCCATTTCTTGAGTTTATGATATTGTTACCATACTACAATTAACCCTCACATTAATGGTAAGTTAATCAGAAGGTATTCAATATAAAACCATAACACAACAACCGTTACGTTTACTAAAAGGTATATCCATTATACCACAATCAATTATCCTACAAAACCTAAAGGTATACAACCGTTCAAAAGTTTACTTTGACAATTGATCAAAAGGTTTATGATTTAATGAAAAACATAGTTCCAAATTATGCATTGAATCANGGATTCAAGCCACACTTAAGAGGACATATATATGAAAAGCCCTAGGTGATCAAGGTCGTAACCCTTCCACTAGAGGAAACAAAAATAGTAGAGAAGTGAAATTGAAAGGTTTGACTACACCCTATATACTCCAGCTTGGAGAGTTCAAGTGAAACTGAAAGGGGGGGGGGGGATAACCATATATTTATTTCCTTTTCATATTAACTTAGGTTAATTTGAAGTAATACAATCACATTGTCAACTATTATTATATTCTTATAGTCAACTATTATCACGTCGGCTTCAGATAGGTTGANGGATTTGAGCAAAACAAGTAAAAACCTACAGGTAGGTTTGCCCATAAAACTATTGGTAGGTTTTGTGTTCTCGAATTAGTTCTACCGCAAACCTTTCGGAAGGTTTTGGCTACTGGAGTAAAAGCTACCGGTAGGTTTAGCCATCGACCTACCCTATAGGTTTTGCTGAAAAAATGTCTGAACTCTGCAACTCAACTCCAACTGCTTGGGGGGGCCCACCTACACTTCTCCCACACCTACCCTGACATGTTCCACATACAACCATGCCATTTCTTACACAAAGTTTTGACTTGGAAGAAGAAGCATGGAAGAAGAGGATAGAGAAGGAGAGAAGCTGATAAAGTGCAGGGAAGTACAGGGCATGCCTACACCTTGCTTGTGTAGGCATCTAAACCTCCCAAAATCATTTAATCTCTGTAGCATACGAAATATAGGCTCCATGGATGAAAATGTCAAGACTCTACCACTTACACACCATAGTTCAACACTTTTAGAGAGAGAAGCTACCAAGGTCGAATACATAGTTTTAGAGAGAGAAAACTTAGATTTTTACAATTTCTTCACCCATTTCACTTGTAACAAGCTGTAAGACTCTTTTATTCTTTGTTTCTTTCATTGTAATCTCCTTTATTTCAAGTGTAACAGAGTTTAATCTATTGTTCTTGCACTCTTACTGTGACGCCCCTAAAATCGGGTGTCCCGTTGACCTCTCGTCAACCCGCGAAAATACCCGTGATCGTCGCATAGCCCGATATCACGTCTATCACATCCCTGTAAACGGGATTACGACCCACACGAGGATATGTATTTCCTTTAATCATTTAATCCCATCGAGGTTCAATATACCCCAATGTATCTCATTTAAGGTCCATTTATATTATTGGAGCCAAAGGACTCATAGCCCAAAAGCATGACAATGCATTCTTAAAGTTTCAGATTTTTTTGGAAAACCTTCCGGAAGGTTTTACTCACTGGAAAAGTTCTTCCGGAAAGGTTTTGTCTACTGGACCAAAAGTTTGCCTTAACCTTCCGGAAGATTGTTGTGACCTTCCAAAAGGTTTTGCCCAGAATTGTATGCTTCATCAGATTTTCATTTCCAATTTATCCAAAACCTTTCCAAATTCATTCCAAACATGTATAATGAAGTTTTCTACATTACACATGATCCATATGAGTTTTATTACAAGCATTTGCATAATTTTTACATGTTAAAACATTGTCCCAACAAAGATTACACAAAATATGCCACCAAAACCACAAGTCGGTTTTTCTTCATCATTGAGGCCCGAATGCAAGTCCTCTCCCGGTATGAACCCCCGCACCTGAAATATTTCTCGTATAGGGTGAGCCAATGCCCAGTAGAATTTTTTCTACAGAGGCTACTCCCCACCTAAGTGCATATGCAATGGTCTCATGCAACAACCACAAACATAATTCCATTTCATCCAAGAACATGCTATTCAAGATGAAATTCCTCCATGCTATGTCATGATATGAGATTGGACTCACTCATGCATTCCTTTTGCCCAAGCCTACTCCGACTTCCATAACACTATGAAATGCATGTGTGTAAAACATTTATCTTTGATGAAATACATCCAAAGATCATTTTTGAAACAAAACTCATGTGTTCATAAAAATCAATTCATTTCTAGATGTTTCTCATTAAATGAATCATTTATATAACCAAAAATCATGTGTCTTTATTTGGATAGTGGACTTTTGGTGTTACACCACCGGCTCCACACACCGATACACTTTTTTGAACTTGCACCGTAGGAAGTATATAAACCAGTAGCCAGGCCNGATAAGGTTTCGGTGTGTTTGCAGACAAAGAGTTGAAAATGACATGAGTTAAGCCCCCATCGTAGTGCTTAAAGTCAATGGAGATGAAGGGGAGGCTTGACGATGGCTTGGAAGGTGAAAAGACCAAGATTTNTCTTTGATGAAATACATCCAAAGATCATTTTTGAAACAAAACTCATGTGTTCATAAAAATCAATTCATTTCTAGATGTTTCTCATTAAATGAATCATTTATATAACCAAAAATCATGTGTCTTTATTTGGATAGTGGACTTTTGGTGTTACACCACCGGCTCCACACACCGATACACTTTTTTGAACTTGCACCGTAGGAAGTATATAAACCAGTAGCCAGGCCTTGCACCCGAGGGGGGATCTATCCCTTCTTTCTATACCCGACACAAGTTTTTCATGTATGCAACCGTGCGACTCNCACAAAGTTTTGACTTGGAAGAAGAAGCATGGAAGAAGAGGATAGAGAAGGAGAGAAGCTGATAAAGTGCAAGGAAGTACAGGGCATGCCTACACCTTGCTTGTGTAGGCATCTAAACCTTCCAAAATCATTTAATCTCTGTAGCATACGAAATATAGGCTCCATGGATGAAAATGGCAAGACTCTACCACTTACACACCATAGTTCAACACTTTTAGACAGAGAAGCTACCAAGGTCGAATACATAGTTTTAGAGAGAGAAAACTTAGATTTTTACAATTTCTTCATCCATTTCACTTGTAACAAGCTGTAAGACTCTTTTATTCTTTGTTTCTTTCATTGTAATCTCCTTTATTTCAAGTGTAACAGAGTTTAATCTATTGTTCTTGCACTCTTAGTGTGACGCCCCTAAAATCGGGTGTCCCGTTGACCTCCCGTCAACCCGCGAAAATATCCGTGATCGTCGCATAGCCCGACATCACGTCTATCACATCCCTGTAAACGGGATTACGACCCACACGAGAATATGTATTTCCTTTAATCATTTAATCCCATCGAGGTTCAATATACCCCAATGTATCTCATTTAAGGTCCATTTATATTATTGGAGCCAAAGGACTCATAGCCCAAAAGCATGACAATGCATTCTTAAAGTTTCAGATTTTTTTGGAAAACCTTCCGGAAGGTTTTACTCACTGGAAAAGTTCTTCCGGAAAGGTTTTGTCTACTGGACCAAAAGTTTGCCTTAACCTTCCGGAAGATTGTTGTGACCTTCCAAAAGGTTTTGCCCAGAATTGTATGCTTCATCAGATTTTCATTTCCAATTTATCCAAAACCTTTCCAAATTCATTCCAAACATGTATAATGAAGTTTTCTACATTACACATGATCCATATGAGTTTTATTACAAGCATTTGCATAATTTTTACATGTTAAAACATTGTCCCAACAAAGATTACACAAAATATGCCACCAAAACCACAAGTCGATTTTTCTTCATCGTTGAGGCCCGAATGCAAGTCCTCTCCCGGTATGAACCCCGCACCTGAAATATTTCCCGTATAGGGTGAGCCAATGCCCAGTAGAATATTTTCTACAGAGGCTACTCCCCACCTAAGTGCATATGCAATGGTCTCATGCAACAACCACAAACATAATTCCATTTCATCCAAGAACATGCTATTCAAGATGAAATTCCTCCATGCTATGTCATGATATGAGATTGGACTCACTCATGCATTCCTTTTGCCCAAGCCTACTCCGGCTTCCACAACACTATGCAATGCATGTGTGTAAAACATTTATCTTTGATGAAATACATCCAAAGATCATTTTGAAACAAAACTCATGTGTTCATAAAAATCAATTCATTTCTAGATGTTTCTCATTAAATGAATCATTTATATAACCAAAAATCATGTGTCTTTATTTGGATAGTGGACTTTTGGTGTTACACCACCGGCTCCACACACCGATACACTTTTTTGAACTTGCACCGTAGGAAGTATATAAACCAGTAGCCAGGCCTTGCACCCGAGGGGGGATCTATCCCTTCTTGCTATACCCGACACAAGTTTTTCATGTATGCAACCGTGCGACTCAATAGGATATTCAACCCCACTTTCCTGAGCCCACCCCATCAAACACCAAGTATGGTGATTGATCCAACCATGCACACACACACCTATACTCATGGCCATTGATGCATTTTTCCCGTGCAAATGCAATGTAATGAATCATTACTTAATCAATGTCATGCTCTTGTGTAATGAATGTCAATGAGCCAACTTAAACTACACATCTCAACATGTGTCATGACAATTATATCACATGTATATAATCACCAAATTTCACTANCTGTGACGCCCCTAAAATCGGGTGTCCCGTTGACCTCCCGTCAACCCGCGAAAATATCCGTGATCGTCGCATAGCCCGACATCACGTCTATCACATCCCTGTAAACGGGATTACGACCCACACGAGAATATGTATTTCCTTTAATCATTTAATCCCATCGAGGTTCAATATACCCCAATGTATCTCATTTAANTATGCCAATCACACTTCATCACAAGGCATAATATAAACATGTAACATGCCCACATAAACCAATTTTTCAAGGGATTACACAAGTAACTCCCACATATCAAATTCAAGCTAGAAGTTGGCATAAGCCATTTCTACACCTTTTTTCCTCATTTCCATAACAATAAACAAGTAGTATACATATTCTACACATATAACCATTTAATAAAAACATCTTAGGGTAGAAGTGAATCAAAGTAGGAGAACCCCTACCTCTTGGAGCGTAAAAGGAAGGGAGAAAGCTTCAAGAACACCTCCCAAGCCCCAAAACTCTTGATTTCACAAAATCCTTCCCTTGGATCTTTGGTGAAATCCCTCGTTCTTGGTACGTAGACGTAGCCCTCATCGCGGTGATCAACTTTCACTCTTGGCTCAACGGATTCCGACCGACGNGTTTTTCTTCATCGTTGAGGCCCGAATGCAAGTCCTCTCCCGGTATGAACCCCGCACCTGAAATATTTCCCGTATAGGGTGAGCCAATGCCCAGTAGAATATTTTCTACAGAGGCTACTCCCCACCTAAGTGCATATGCAATGGTCTCATGCAACAACCACAAACATAATTCCATTTCATCCAAGAACATGCTATTCAAGATGAAATTCCTCCATGCTATGTCATGATATGAGATTGGACTCACTCATGCATTCCTTTTGCCCAAGCCTACTCCGGCTTCCACAACACTATGCAATGCATGTGTGTAAAACATTTATCTTTGATGAAATACATCCAAAGATCATTTTTGAAACAAAACTCATGTGTTCATAAAAATCAATTCATTTCTAGATGTTTCTCATTAAATGAATCATTTATATAACCAAAAATCATGTGTCTTTATTTGGATAGTGGACTTTTGGTGTTACACCACCGGCTCCACACACCGATACACTTTTTTGAACTTGCACCGTAGGAAGTATATAAACCAGTAGCCAGGCCTTGCACCCGAGGGGGGATCTATCCCTTCTTGCTATACCCGACACAAGTTTTTCATGTATGCAACCGTGCGACTCAATAGGATATTCAACCCCACTTTCCTGAGCCCACCCCATCAAACACCAAGTATGGTGATTGATCCAACCATGCACACACACACCTATACTCATGGACATTGATGCATTTTTCCCGTGCAAATGCAATGTAATGAATCATTACTTAATCAATGTCATGCTCTTGTGTAATGAATGTCAATGAGCCAACTTAAACTACACATCTCAACATGTGTCATGACAATTATATCACATGTATATAATCACCAAATTTCACTATCATGTCAATACATCAACTAACATATATCAACATTTATATTCCCAACACAAATCTCAAGTATGACATTACACAATCTTATGCCAATCACACTTCATCACAAGGCATAATATAAACATGTAACATGCCCACATAAACCAATTTTTCAAGGGATTACACAAGTAACTCCCACATATCAAATTCAAGCTAGAAGTTGGCATAAGCCATTTCTACACCTTTTTTCCTCATTTCCATAACAATAAACAAGTAGTATACATATTCTACACATATAACCATTTAATAAAAACATCTTAGGGTAGAAGTGAATCAAAGTAGGAGAACCCCTACCTCTTGGAGCGTAAAAGGAAGGGAGAAAGCTTCAAGAACACCTCCCAAGCCCCAAAACTCTTGATTTCACAAAATTCTTCCCTTAAATCTTTGGTAAAATCCCTTGTTCTTGGTACGTAGACGTAGCCCTCATCGCGGTGATCAACTTTCACTCTTGGCTCAACGGATTCCGACCGACGGAACTCTGGGAATCGAAGAGGAAAGCCTTGGATTTTGATTTTTCTTTTTCTCTTCTCTCTCTTCCTCTCAAACGTGTGAACTCAGATGAACAAGGGTGAAAATATCTGATTTTTTTTCAGATATTTAGCCCTATTTATACTTTTTAATTGCGCGGTCCACATTGTCCTGCTTGTTTTTCACTTCTGGATCCGTTTTTAACCTGAAACGACTTAATTAAGTTCTAATTTCAGTTCAAATTAATTTTTTCTGAAATTTATTTCAATTATAAGGAAATTTAATAATTTTTATTTTTGGGAACCTTTTAAAGTTCATTCGTCACTCAATTGTCGCGAAAAAACGTGTAAAATTCGACTATCTCAGAATTCGACGAAAATTGACATGATAACTCAATTTTGTGATACAAATCCAATGGTGAGGTCCGTTGCATCATTCGAGCTTTAGAAAAATACTAATTTTAAACCTGCATTATAGTGATAAATTACTATTTTACCATTTTTCAGAAAAAAAATTCTAATTTACCCAGGTTTTACACTTACATTTTCTGTTGGGTATGCTCCACAACTTCTTCATTTTGGTATGAAATGAATTTCTCTTTTGTAGTTTACTTCTTCCTAGCTTTAATATATGTTCTAAGTTTCATTCTGAACTCATTTTCATTTTCATTTCTTCTACATGTCTCTTTAAATCATGAATGTTTTTACTTCAACCATGAGTAGGTAAGCTTTATGCTGGCTAATCCACGGGGAACTTCCTATTAGGTATGCTAAATCAACTCTTCTTCATTCTACCTCATAGTGTAAAGTGTTTGATTTGACTAGGTTGAGTGTAGACTTGGTTATGAGCTCTTGATACACCGTAAACTTGTCACGAGGTATGCTTAAGCCTACATTCCACATTAGTCCCTCACTTTCTACAAATTAATCAAACACCTAGGCACCATTGGTTGAATGAATTGAGTTGATTTGACATTTTCATTGGAATTACCTATTCGGATTAGCCAACCTTATTTTTATTTCATTTCTTCAACCTATTGTCACTCACCAAAACACCAATTCACAAGATTTTTACACTTTTCATTTTTACCAAATCACCTTCACACAATTCACCTTCCTTCGCTAAGGAGACGACCTTGGAATAACCATTCCAAGTAAAACATGACACTCAAACGTCTCTCTACGCTTGGGGAGCACATCCGCCCACACGTTCACCCTATTTCTTGCATGATATTTGAGGGAGTGTGACACTCACCTAATTGTATAAGCCACATACACACAATCGAAATCATGGTCGGAGATTAGGCTCGACGGAATAAATCAAGCATTTTTGGCGTCGTTGCCAGAGAAGGCAAAACGTTGAATTAAGAAGGTGATTTCACACAACGGAGGTATGTCCCGTGAATTCTAATCACGGGCCGAGGTACGTTGTTCCTTGTATATACTTTTGTTTACTTTTCTTTTCATTCGTAGATATTTTTTTGTATATGGGTATGGGACGACCAAAATATATTAGTTAGACGAACCTTAGGCCCCAACATGAATATTGAGCAAGACCCACTCGTGGATGTCGGTGACAACTTTGAGGATGTTGGTGCTAATGTCCCAAGGGGAGGAGGATTGCAAGACCCTAGAATTCCAAACCCTATAATGCATTTCCCTCCTAGGAATGAAGGAAACAATATCCCAATTGAACCCCCGACAAGTTCAATGCAGGATTATCTTCAACCGACTCGTAGCACCACTCCCTCTTTCGTACTTCTTCAGGTCCAAGCTCATGCCTTCCTAGTCAAGTCGGGAATGTTACAACTACTTCCTCAATTCCATGGAATTGAAAGATAAAATCCTTATTTACACATTAAGAAATTTGAGGAAATAGTTGCATTGACCACGATTAGGGTTGTTAGGATTAGCGTTTTTCACGTTGTCTCGCATGTCATTGCTTGTTTGACTTAGATCAAAAGTGGGGGCAAGAATTGACTGATTAGACTCCAAAGATAAAGATGAACCTACGGATCCTACAAATTCTTGGAATGGTGATTCAATATTAGAATCCGAATTTTCTCCACCAGACATAAAACTATAAAGTGAAAGATGATTACGTAAACAAACTAGCAGTTAAATAGAAAAATTTAAACAAAATCTATAAAACTTTAATAAATCAAACAAAATTGAAAAAAAAAATAAAAGATGGAACAATGTTACCCAGAAAAGTTAAATTCTCCAAATATCTCATTGCGACAGTGGATTCTTCTTTTGGCTTCTATATCATTTCAAAGTTCCCAAGCAACAACACCAAAAACTTGCTTGAACTCAAATAATGCANAGATTATCTTCAACAGACGCGTAGCACCACTCCCTCTTTCGTACTTCTTCAGGTCCAAGCTCATGCCTTCCTAGTCAAGTCAGGAATGTTACAACTACTTCCTCAATTTCATGGAATTGAAAGAGAAAATCCTTATTTACACATTAAGAAATTTGAGGAAATAGTTGCATTGACCACGATTAGGGTTGTTAGGATTAGCGTTTTTCACGTTGTCTCGCATGTCATTGCTTGTTTGACTTAGATCAAAAGTGGGGGCAAGAATTGACTGATTAGACTCCAAAGATAAAGATGAACCTACGGATCCTACAAATTCTTGGAATGGTGATTCAATATTAGAATCCGAATTTTCTCCACCAGACATAAAACTATAAAGTGAAAGATGATTACGTAAACAAACTAGCAGTTAAATAGAAAAATTTAAACAAAATCTATAAAACTTTAATAAATCAAACAAAATTGAAAAAAAAAATAAAAGATGGAACAATGTTACCCAGAAAAGTTAAATTCTCCAAATATCTCATTGCGACAGTGGATTCTTCTTTTGGCTTCTATATCATTTCAAAGTTCCCAAGCAACAACACCAAAAACTTGCTTGAACTCAAATAATGCAGAACCCAAGTATAGGCTGTCGCAAAGTAATAATAGACTTAGGAAGTCTAAGATCAATCCTCAAGGAATTGTGTAAACTTGGAAAGCAAAGGAAAATAAAAGAAAATTACTTTGGAATTGTAGAGAATTTTTTATTCAAAAGAACAAAAGTTGTTTGGGTAAACAAACAATAATTTGAAATACTAAAGTATCGGGAATACCTTTCAATTCCACACAAAAATTATTAATTATCTAGTTTTCACACTCACTTATGAATCAGCTGAGGAGTGATCTCAGCCAGAATATTTATCGATGGTAATATAAAATATTAAAAAGTTATAATTAATGAGTTATTTGAATAAATATAAAAATCTACTTGTAGACAACAAGCATTCATCGTACCCGAAGTCTACGATAAATCAAATTTTTCAACAGGTAATTTTATTGCAAATAATAAATCAACTATCTTATGAGAAATTTTAATTAATTAATTCAAGTATGGAATAACTAGTTATTTGACTTGTAGGGAATCTCGAACATTTGATGTACGTGGCACAACGAATCAAGTAATTATACAGAGCAAAAACTTTATTAGAAGATAAGAATTAAATCAAAAGAATAAATCATGCATTAAAAGAACATTGGATTAAAANCAAAATTTAAACAAAATCTATAAAACTTTAATAAATCAAACAAAATTTAAAAAAAATAAATAAAAGATGGAGCAATGTTACCTAGAAAAGTTAAATTCTCCAAATATCTCATTGCGACAGTGGATTCTTCTTTTGGCTTCTATATCATTTCAAAGTTCCCAAGCAACAACACCAAAAACTTGCTTGAACTCAAATAATGCAGAACCCAAGTATAGGTTGTCGCAAAGTAATAATAGACTTAGGAAGTCTAAGATCAATCCTCAAGGAATTGTGTAAACTTGGAAAGCAAAGGAAAATAAAAGAAAATTACTTTGGAATTGTAGAGAATTTTTTATTCAAAAGAACAAAAGTTGTTTGGGTAAACAAACAATAATTTGAAATACTAAAGTATCGGGAATACCTTTCAATTCCACACAAAAATTATTAATTATCTAGTTTTCACACTCACTTATGAATCAGCTGAGGAGTGATCTCAGCCAGAATATTTATCGATGGTAATATAAAATATTAAAAAGTTATAATCAATGAGTTATTTGAATAAATATAAAAATCTACTTGTAGACAACAAGCATTCATCGTACCCGAAGTCTACGATAAATCAAATTTTTCAACAGGTAATTTTATTGCAAATAATAAATCAACTATCTTATGAGAAATTTTAATTAATTAATTCAAGTATGGAATAACTAGTTATTTGACTTGTAGGGAATCTCGAACATTTGATGTACGTGGCACAACGAATCAAGTAATTATACAGAGCAAAAACTTTATTAGAAGATAAGAATTAAATCAAAAGAATAAATCATGCATTAAAAGAACATTGGATTAAAAAAAAATATCGTTCTTTGTTGAAAATATCTTTCCAGCCTTAGTTTGGCTTTTAGCAAGCCATAAGAAAACTACACCAAAAATTAGAAAAGAAAAGACTGGGAAAAGAATGATCTCCCAATAGGTGAGAGCTTTTATTTATACTAAAATAAAACCTAGGTATAGGTATAAGATCTAGGGTTTTCTTGAGAGAAATTCCTTTCCAAAAAGAAGTCTTTAAAGTTAAATCTTGTGCATCAAATGTTGGGGTCGCGGGTACCATTTCTGCCCAGACTTTGAGCTCAATTTTCACATAGTGAGAGGATTCACAAAATTTTTATGAATTACACTTTTGTAACCCTTGATGTATTCTTTCCAATTCCACAAAACTAAGGTCAATTGGACATCGGAGTAAAAAGTTATGACTAAAATACTGAAGATGTGTTAAAACTTTATCTTCTAGAATACTTTCCTAATCCAACTCTAAATGAGTTTTCTACTAACTTGGAGTCTTATAAGGATTAAATTGTTTTCTTATCCTCAAATCTCCATATCTTAATCTTAAATTTTCAATCCTTATCAACTATGATTCTTCCTCTAGTATTTGCTTCACTTGTTTTACCTATTATTACTTTAAATCAATCAAATTACCACCCAAATAAATCAAACAACTAGAAAATGTATCAAACTAGAAAATTAAGCAATCTAACACATTTAATTACAAGTAATATACAATTAACTAATCATTAAATATAATAAAATAATGCTTTTGATGGTTAATCACCTTTCTCCATCAAACTCAAACCCTTAAACCCCCAAGCACNCAATGAGCTATTTGAATAAATATAAAAATCTACTTGTAGACAACAAGCATTCATCGTATCCGAAGTCTACGATAAATCAAATTTTTCAACAGGTAAACCCTATTTTATTGCAAATAATAAATCAACTATCTTATGAGAAATTTTAATTAATTAATTCAAGTATGGAATAACTAGTTATTTGACTTGTAGGGAATCTCGAACATTTGATGTACGTGGCACAACGAATCAAGTAATTATACAGAGCAAAAACTTTATTAGAAGATAAGAATTAAATCAAAAGAATAAATCATGCATTAAAAGAACATTGGATTAAAAAAAAATATCGTTCTTTGTTGAAAATATCTTTCCAGCCTTAGTTTGGCTTTTACCAAGCCATAAGAAAAATACACCAAAAACTAGAAAAGAAAAGACTGGGAAAAGAATGATCTCCCAATAGGTGAGAGCTTTTATTTATACTAAAATAAAACCTAGGTATAGGTATAAGATCTAGGGTTTTCTTGAGAGAAATTCCTTTCCAAAAAGAAGTCTTTAAAGTTAAATCTTGTGCATCAAATGTTGGGGTCGCGGGTACCATTTCTGCCCAGACTTTGAGCTCAATTTTCACATAGTGAGAGGATTCACAAAATTTTTATGAATTACACTTTTGTAACCCTTGATGTATTCTTTCCAATTCCACAAAACTAAGGTCAATTGGACATCGGAGTAAAAAGTTATGACTAAAATACTGAAGATGTGTTAAAACTTTATCTTCTAGAATACTTTCCTAATCCAACTCTAAATGAGTTTTCTACTAACTTGGAGTCTTATAAGGATTAAATTGTTTTCTTATCCTCAAATCTCCATATCTTAATCTTAAATTTTCAATCCTTATCAACTATGATTCTTCCTCTAGTATTTGCTTCACTTGTTTTACCTATTATTACTTTAAATCAATCAAATTACCACCCAAATAAATCAAACAACTAGAAAATGTATCAAACTAGAAAATTAAGCAATCTAACACATTTAATTACAAGTAATATACAATTAACTAATCATTAAATATAATAAAATAATACTTTTGATGGTTAATCACCTTTCTCCATCAAACTCAAACCCTTAAACCCCCAAGCACCTCTCCCACCTTAGAAACCCAACACCCACTGATTAAAACCTACTCTTTTGATATTAAACTCACAACCCAAGGTTTTTAGCACAATTTCACCAATTGATTGCTTTGATTTTCCACATATTTTTCCAATGGTGAGGAAACATGTTGCTCAAAGGTCAAGCCAAAGGAGTGGGTCTCAACAATAACCCCAAGGAGCACTAGAGGAAGAAGGTTGAGGGAACCAACAATTTGAAGATGGAATCTTTTAAGACCACATGCAAAGGGAAAGGTATTATCACCATTTCACTTATAAATCAATTCTTCAATACTTTATGAAATAGGCATTATGTATGATGATTTTGAGCATTTGGGCATTAGAAAGATGTTGAGAAATTGAGGGTGGGAATGATTTATAAGACCGGTTGGGGATGGGATCGAATGTATTGTGAAGGAATTATACAACAATGCAACCCCCCATTCAGTGAGAGAATTTACCAACCTTGTGAAGGGCTACAAGTTTATTGTTAATCCTAGGATAGCCGATGCAATGTACCCTCATAATCTTCCAATTAACTACGATATAATAGGTAGGGTTTTAACTAAAAATCCTGAATTTGTAGGGGGTGCAGAGCGCAAATGCATCAAGCGGGGTGACCTCACTAAGAAGTATAGAATTCTCAATTTGATTATGGTGGTGAATTTAATGCCTCAAAGTAAAAAAAATATCAAATTTATAAGAAACGTGTTGTGCTTTTACATGCTTTTGGTGAAGGGCACATAATTGATTTGCCCAATCTTATTGTTGATCAAATAATGCTTACTGTAAAGAACAAAAGGCCCACTTTGCCATTTGGGATTCTTGTCACCGAGTTATGTAGACAAAAGGGTGTTGTGATTGATCCTAGTTGGAAGGTTGTGGAGGCACTAGCCCAATTGGATAAAGCTACACTTCATAGAAGTATAGGGCATGTTGCAGGACAAGGTGGAGAAGGGGCTGAATGGGAAGAAAATGAACCAGGGGATGTGTTTGGGGATAAGGATGCAATTAGGCAAGCAGAGGATGATGCATAGAATGAAGAGCAGACTGCAAGGGGTAGCAAGCACCAACTGGACCAGGATCTAATATGGAGATATTACAAGGACTCCAAGCACAAATGAATAAGTTTGGTGCAAGGATGGGTCGCCTCGAGGATGATCAACTAGAGATCCTACATCTTTTGAGGCGAGGACGTGGTGTTGGAGCTTCATCTTCCACATAGTCATTGTTTCTTCCTGGTCAAAGTTTTGCATCATGCTAGCACTTTATGGTTATGCTAGCTCTTTTGGCAATCTAACTTTTTATTTTGCATTAATTTCTTGGTTTTAGTTGAACTTTTTACAAGGGTTTTCATATTATAGTTAGTGTTTAACTGTTGAACTAACGTTTGGATGTTTGATTAATGTTTTCCTTGGAATTAAGTTTAAAATAAGTAAGTCATGTCTTATGGTTTATGTTGTGCCTTTATGGTTTATGTTGGATTTGCTTTGAACTTTCAATGGATTCATTGTAGAGTGTAAATAATTAGGAGTTTGTTTTCTTAATGTTTAATACACTGAACTCCATGCATAATTGGGATAATTTTGAAATCTTGGTTAAACATGTGATTATGATGGTTATCTTACTTTGAATTTATCTCCAGGCAAGTACAGAGGAATTTGTTCTAAACTTGAGTATCATCTTCATCTTATTGTTTGAAACTTAACATTTTGCATGTGACAATGCCTCTTTATCTTGTTGGATAATATTCTTCCTTGAAAGCTTGAAGTGCATAGTGAAGATGAATGAAGCTACACTGTTGAGATTTTGTACCATTCTTCTTTGGAATGTTAACATACATTTACTCAAGTAAGAAGTTTCATTCTACTAAAGTTCATTGCATAATCTCATTTTCATTGCTTTGATTAGGACAAGCAATGTGACACCCCAAATTCATGGGGTCCGTTAATTTTCCATCAACCCACGGAATGCTCGTAGATACCGTATAACTCGATATCGCACCGTTGTGTCCCATTTATCGAGATCTATAATTTAACGAAATTCGGGCAAAATCTCCTTTGNTCGTAGATACCGTATAACTCGATATCGCACCGTTGTGTCCCATTTATCGAGATCTATAATTTAACGAAATTCGGGCAAAATCTCCTTTGTACGGGAAGCTCTACCCCAAAATACAATCTGTGCAATCAACATTTACNATTGTTAATCCTAGGATAGCCGATGCAATGTACCCTCATAATCTTCCAATTAACTACGATATAATAGGTAGGGTTTTAACTAAAAATCCTGAATTTGTAGGGGGTGCAGAGCGCAAATGCATCAAGCGGGGTGACCTCACTAAGAAGTATAGAATTCTCAATTTGATTATGGTGGTGAATTTAATGCCTCAAAGTAAAAAAAAAATCAAATTTATAAGAAACGTGTTGTGCTTTTACATGCTTTTGGTGAAGGGCACATAATTGATTTGCCCAATCTTATTGTTGATCAAATAATGCTTACTGTAAAGAACAAAAGGCCCACTTTGCCATTTGGGATTCTTGTCACCGAGTTATGTAGACAAAAGGGTGTTGTGATTGATCCTAGTTGGAAGGTTGTGGAGGCACTAGCCCAATTGGATAAAGCTACACTTCATAGAAGTATAGGGCATGTTGCAGGACAAGGTGGAGAAGGGGCTGAATGGGAAGAAAATGAACCAGGGGATGTGTTTGGGGATAAGGATGCAATTAGGCAAGCAGAGGATGATGCATAGAATGAAGAGCAGACTGCAAGGGGTAACAAGCACCAACTGGACCATGATCTAATATGGAGATATTACAAGGACTCCAAGCACAAATGAATAAGTTTGGTGCAAGGATGGGTCGCCTCGAGGATGATCAACTAGAGATCCTACATCTTTTGAGGCGAGGACGTGGTGTTGGAGCTTCATCTTCCACATAGTCATTGTTTCTTCCTGGTCAAAGTTTTGCATCATGCTAGCACTTTATGGTTATGCTAGCTCTTTTGGCAATCTAACTTTTTATTTTGCATTAATTTCTTGGTTTTAGTTGAACTTTTTACAAGGGTTTTCATATTATAGTTAGTGTTTAACTGTTGAACTAACGTTTGGATGTTTGATTAATGTTTTCCTTGGAATTAAGTTTAAAATAAGTAAGTCATGTCTTATGGTTTATGTTGTGTCTTTATGGTTTATGTTGGATTTGCTTTGAACTTTCAATGGATTCATTGTGGAGTGTAAATAATTAGGAGTTTGTTTTCTTAATGTTTAATACACTGAACTCCATGCATAATTGGGATAATTTTGAAATCTTGGTTAAACATGTGATTATGATGGTTATCTTACTTTGAATTTATCTCCAGGCAAGTACAGAGGAATTTGTTCTAAACTTGAGTATCATCTTCATCTTATTGTTTGAAACTTAACATTTTGCATGTGACAATGCCTCTTTATCTTGTTGGATAATATTCTTCCTTGAAAGCTTGAAGTGCATAGTGAAGATGAATGAAGCTACACTGTTGAGATTTTGTACCATTCTTCTTTGGAATGTTAACATACATTTACTCAAGTAAGAAGTTTCATTNGATGAATGAAGCTACACTGTTGAGATTTTGTACCATTCTTCTTTGGAATGTTAACATACATTTACTCAAGTAAGAAGTTTCATTCTACTAAAGTTCATTGAATAATCTCATTTTCATTGCTTTGATTAGGACAAGTAATGTGACACCCCAAATTCATGGGGTCCGTTAATTTCCCATCAAACCACGGAATGCCCGTAGATACCGTATAACTCGATATTGCACCATTGTGTCCCATTTATCGAGATCTATAATTTAACGAAATTCGGACAAAGTCTCCTTTGTACAGGAAGCTCTACCCCAAAATACAATCTATGCAATCAACATTTACATAACCCATCCGAGGTCCAATATAATACCATAACCACACAGGGTCCATTTTATACGAAAAAACTTGACCACACCGGGTCCAATCATCATATTTATATCAAAATATGCAAAGGTTATATTAAAAAAGTCCATATAGACTCTACTACAATTCTTCTACACATTACATGCCAAAATTTAATTACAAATCTACTTTTACAAAAAAAAAATGGATTGGAAGCCACAAGTCGGCTTTTCTTCAACCATGTGACCCTGATTGTGAGCCGTCCANATTTACATAACCCATCCGAGGTCCAATATAATACCATAACCACACAGGGTCCATTTTATACATAAAACTTGACCACACCGGGTCCAATCACATATTTATATCAAAATATGCAAAGGTTATATTAAAAAAGTCCATATAGACTCTATTACAATTCCTNCGACTTTTCTTCAACCATGTGACCCGGATTGTGAGCCGTCCATTGGTGCATGACCCACACCTGAAATGTTTCCCGTATAGGGTGAGCCAATGCCCAGTAGAATAATCCCTACAGAGGCTACTCATCACCTAAAATGCATATGCAATGTATAAATGCAACATTTCACAACAAGTATTCCCTCCAACAATAACATATAATACAATGTTGGAAAATCATGATGCCATGCCAAGTAATGAGATGAAACTCACCCATGCATGCTATCCCGAGCCCACACCGACTCCCACAACACAATGCGACACTTACGTGTAAAACAAACGTCTTTGATGAAACACATCCAAAGATCATTTTGAAATCAACCATATGTCATAAAACTAATTCATTCTTGGATGTTTCCCATCAAATGAATAATTTATATATCAAAATCATGTGCCTTTATGGGGTATCGGATTCAGGAATCGCACCTCCGGCTCCGTACGCCGTTACACTTTTCTGGAATTTCACCGCCGGTAAGTGTATGAACCAAGTGGTCGGGTTTTTCACCCGAGGGAGTGTCTAGCCCTACTTGCTATACCCGACACAAGTTTTCTTATGCATGTCACCGTGCGACTCCGTAGGACATTCCATCCCACTTTCCCGAGCCTACCATCAAGCACCAATGTTGGTGTTGATCACCTCATGCAACCCTACACTCACACTCATGCATGTAGCCCATAAATGTGATGTTAATTTCATGTCTATATTGTAATGCATGTCAAATGACATTNTGAATGTGATGTTAATTCCATGTCCATATTGCAATGCATGCCAAATGACAATTTTTAAATATCATTGTATACCATGACAATTAATATCATTTGCATATAATCACATAACCATTTCAAGTTCAATATATCCAAGAGCATATATCAACACTCCATCAACATGATAACACATAATACATGCTAATATTACATTTCATTCACAAGGCATAATATAAAACACAAAGCATGCCCACATGATCCCAATTTTCAAGGGATTACATAAATACTTCCATATACCAAAATCAAGCCAAGATTTTATATGGATCATTCAAACAAAATAAAAATTAGAATATATGATTTTTATAAAACCAATTATCGAAACATCCTACAAATCACAAACTAGCACTTTCTAACTACCAATTCACACTAAAATTGATCCTACCCATTTCCATAGCACCAATCATAATGGAAAAATATTAGAAATACCCAAAACAGCCCACATGAACCCTATGGACACCTTAGGTTAGAAATAGGTCCGAGTAGGAGGAACCCTACCTCTTGAAGCGTAAAGAATTTGTAGGAAGTCTCAAGAACAAGATTCAAGCCCAAAGCTTAGATTTCTCCAAAATTCTCCCTTTTAATCTTTGGTGAAAATCTTTGTTTTTGGTACCCACACGTAGCTCTCGTCGCATAGATCGACTTTAATTCTTGGCCCGACGAATTTCGACCGACGAAACTCCGAAAATCGACAAAAGAAAGCTTGAAGAATTATTGTNTTTTTGGTACCCACGCGTAGCTCTCGTCGCATAGATCGACTTTAATTCTTGGCCCGACGAATTCCGACCGACGAAACTCCAAAAATCGACAGAAGAAAGCTTGAAGAATTATTGTTTTTCTTCTTTGCTCTTGGGTCTGATCCAGCCGGCCAAATGAAGAGAAAACATCTGATTTTTCAGATATTTGTAAACTTTTATACTTTTTAAACACTTGGCCCTCGTCGCGCCAAGTGTCGTCCTTTGTCCGGGTCCATTTTCGCTCTGNAGCCGGCCAAATGAAGAGAAAACATCTGATTTTTCAGATATTTGTAAACTTTTATACTTTTTAAACACTTGGCCCTCGTCGCGCCAAGTGTCGTCTTTTGTCCGGGTCCATTTTCGCTCTGAAATGATTAAATTTCGTACCGATTTAAACTCAAAATATTTTATATGAACTTTATTTAAAATATTTTTCAAATTTTAAAATTTTTATAAAAATTTTGTTTTTAGGGATCATCGAACACCCGTCACCTCGAAAAACGTAAAAAATCTGACTATTTNAAATTTCGTATCGATTTAAACTCAAAATATTTTATATGAACTTTATTTAAAATATTTTTCAAATTTTAAAATTTTTATAAAAATTTTGTTTTTAGGGGTCATCGAACACCCGTCACCTCAAAAAACGTAAAAAAATCTGACTATTTCAGAATTCGACGAAATTTGTCTGGGTAACTAGATTTCGTGAGACGAATCCAACGGTGAGGTCCGTTTCATCATCCGAGGTCTATAAAAATACCAATTTTTAATCCGCACTATAATGACAAATTACCATTTTGCCCTTTTTTCAGAAAAAAGTTAAAATTTTTCCCGGGTTTCACAAGTAAAGTAGTATATTATTATGTCCTTTGAANTAACTAGATTTCGTGAGACGAATCCAACGGTGAGGTCCGTTTCATCATCCGAGGTCTATAAAAATACCAATTTTTAACCCGCACTATAATGACAAATTATCATTTTGCCATTTTTTCAGAAAAAGTTAAAATTTTTCCCGGGTTTCACAAGTAAAGTAGTATATTATTATGTCCTTTGAACAACCAATATGGGCAATACACTTGCACATTCTCTATGAAATAATTATAGGCCATCGTTGAATTTTTCCTAATAATTTTATCCCTAGAAACCCATTTTAAGCCTAAAAAGGAAAGTTGTTTCTTAGCCAAAATCATAACCAAGCCAGTTATAACTGTATATATTTCCTTACCTTGGTTACCCTNTTTGAACAACCAATATGGGCAATACACTTGCACATTCTCTATGAAATAATTATAGGCCATCGTTGAATTTTTCCTAATAATTTTATCCCTAGAAACCCATTTTGAGCCTAAAAAGGAAAGTTGTTTCTTAGCCAAAATCATAACCAAGCCAGTTATAACTTTATATATTTCCTTACGTTGGTTACCCTGAATTTGTTATGATATATCTGTCAAGTGGATGAAGGCTATTGAAATGAAAAAAAAAATTGAAGAAAGAAATAAAAATGGGAATGCAAGCAAGACAAAAAGAAAAAGAGAATATGCATGATAACAAGGACAAAGCAAAGGGCTAAGGAAGAAATAAAGGGAATGGTGCTATCAAGTTTATAGGAAAGGGAAAAGAAACAGTTTCAAGAAATAACATTCTCAAGTTAACCTCTTTTGAATTCTTTTTACCCTTCACCCAAGGCCACAATACAACCTAATGAAAGTCCTATTTGATTTAAGATAATGTGTCTACGTATAGAATTATACTACGATAAACAAACATGACATCAAAATTGCTTTTAACTTGTACTAGCATCCTTTAATGAGATTATGCCAAGATTGTCTTCTTCAAATTTCCGTCCTTTGAACATTTTCAAATGTGAGGAATAATTTGCTTTGAAATATATGATTCATTTCACATATGGATGCATGAGCGTAAAGTTGGCATAACTGAAGTGTTTCTAATGCAAATGTTACACCCAAGTGAGGTTTGGCATTGAAGCTAATTATGAATATCTCAAAAGAAAAGGATGTTATTCACATTTTTGAAGTGGCATAATCAACGCACTTATAGAGTTTTGAATAGTAATATGATAGGTGAATATTACCGTTTAGCATGGAAACTTATGAATGAGTTGGTAGAGATTTATTCAAGTATACAGATAGATATCATTATAATTTCATTGTTTCAAACACAAACAGATTATCTCAATTATGATGGTTTTTGAAGTTTGTAAGTATATAGGGGTTTAACGGGACAACACTCATCTACTAAGGGTAATCTAGGGGTTTAACGGCTTATTGCACACGCTAAATGAAATCACACCACCTGCAAAAATGGTTTTATATATATATTGATTTAAGGTTTATCTTTAATTACTAGGGACTAGTAATCTAGGTTGGGTGTGTGATTAACCATTAATCTTTACATTTGAATATGTTTTGTAAAGGTTAATTGTGTGAAGTTTGCATTTTATTTGAAACTAAATAATAAGGAATTAAGTAAAAAAAGGAAGATTGGAGTATTAACGTGAAATGCAGGGCAAAATAGTCTTTAGCAAGCCATGAAGAGAAAATGGCCAAAGGAAATCCTTCTAAAAGGAGGTGGCATTAAAACCCTAGAGGAGGGGTTCGAACACCACATCAAAAGTCAAAAACAAATCCTGATAGGATCAAACAAGGAACTATTTTAGGTGCACAGCGTTCAAATGTTTGCCCCTAGCATTTGAACACCTCTTCAAAAGTCAACAACATTCAGACAAGAATCCTCAAGCATTAAATGCAAGCTGCAGCATTCAAACACCCAAGCCAAGGTTCGAACACCTTATCTAGAAGGTAACTCTTCAAATTCGGATTTTTGGTGTTCTTTTCCCCTATAAATACCCCATCATATTGAAATAAAAGACCAACTTTGGAAGTGGAAAAAACTCTCCAAATTAACTAGTTTTCTTCTACTCTTCTAGTATTAATTTCATTAGCTTTCATTTTGTAGCTTTCTCCTCATTTAAAGGAGTGAACCTCTCTCACCTTCTAGCTCTTTAAGATAAGCATTTTGTTTCTTGTAATTTTACCTTTGTAATTCTAAAGCTCCTCTACTTAGAGGGATGAGATTCACCCATTTTTTTTAGCTTCCTCAAAGCCATAAAGAGTGAGTAGTTTCTCATCCACTCTTTAGAAAGAGGTGAAAAACATGTAAAGTATTATTCAGAAGTTATATTTGTGCACTTCATTTATACTTGTTGTCTTATCTTTTCCTTTATATGATGAATGATTGAATGCATTTAGCAAAGCTAAAGTGCTTTGCACAATTGTTGATCACATATAGACAAGCTAACTCTTGGCATAGGTGATTCTAACGATTCTCTACAGATACTCAAGCTAGGTCTTCACAGTGATCTTGCAATCTTCATTTACAATATACCTTAACATATGATTGAATAACTTAACTACAGCTGGATGCTTTGTAGAATTATTTGATTGTTTATAGATGGGTTAAGTCTCAACATAAGCAATTCTTATGATTTTTTACAAAGACATCGGAACCATGCTCTTAATTCACACATTACATCTTTACCCTTCAATTAACTTACTACTAACATAGGGGTTAATTGAGTAGTTAATACTGCACAAATATATCACTCAAACACATTCACACATGTCCGGATCCTCAAACTAAAGAGTGGGTTTTATTTCCATTCAAAGAATCGTATATTTTATTTAGAAAATTCCATCAACATCTCAAGTTTTGAATTCATGATGTCCATTTGTAAAACTCGGGTAAATTTGAATTTTAGTGAAAAGGACAAAACATAAATTTGCCACTTCGGTACGGGTTGAAAATTCATATTTTTATAAAACTCAGATGATGAAACGGACCTTACCGTTAGATTCGTCTCGTGAAATATAATTGTCCAGTCAATTTTTGTCAAATTTTGAGATAGTCAAATTTTTTACGTTTTACGAGGCGACCGAGGTCAGATGACCTCAAAAACGATCTCGGAAGTAATATTTTGAAAATTTTAAAATAATTTAAAAGAAGTTCATATAAAAATATTTTGAACTTAAATCGGAATGAAATTTAATCATTTTAGGGCAAAAATAGACCCAAGAATAGGAAACGCGTGGCGCGAGGTGGACTGAGCATTAAAGGGTATAAATAGGAGATAAAAATTTGATTTTCTCTACAACTCTCTATTGGGTTTTAACGTTGGAAGAGATGAGAGGAAAAAAGAGAGAAAACTCAACCTTTTCTCTACGATCTATGGAGTCCGCCAGTCGGAATCCTCCGGGCTAAGTATTAAAGTTCATCTATGTGACAAGGGTCATGCAACCATACCAAAAAAGATGGATTTCATCGAAGATTCAAAAATGAAATCTTGGGAAAATTAAAGTTAGAGTTTGGGAGGTATTCTTGAAGGCTTTTCTACCATAATTTTATGTTCCAAGAGGTAGGGTTTTCTCCCTAATTAGGTTTATTTTCAACCTAGGACGATTGTATGAAATGGGTAGGTTTATATATGTATTTTAACACTTGCCTATTAGAGTTTATTTAGTAAAATTGGGTAAATTTAATTCTAGTATGAATTGGTAATTAGAAATTGCTAGATTGTGATTTATTGGAAGTTTTGATAATTGGGTATGTAGAAATCACTTAATGTGATTTCTTGAATTATGTGATGAATTTGGGCATTTTATGTGATTACATAATTTGGTGTCTTGAAGGTGTTTGATTAAATACCTATGTGAAATTACGTTGTTATTGCATAGATTAGATATAACATGTTTGGAAAAATAGTAGTTGAATGAAAATGTTTATATATGTTTGTTGCTATATTGACATTGTGATGAATTATGGTAATTATATGTTTGGGATATAATTTGTCATGGAATATGTTGTTATGTGGTTAAATTGGCTCATATGGCATTCATAGCATATTGGACATGATTGTTGTTTAGCAATTGTGCATTACATTACATATGCACGGAGACATCGCATTTTGTGAGTATGTGTGCATGATTTTCATCAAACACCACACTTGGTGGATGACGGGTGGGCTCAGAAAAGTTGGGTTAAGGACCCGATTGAGTCTCACGGTTTGCATGATAAATTGGGACAGAGTTAGCAAGAAAAGCTAAACTATCCCTCGAGTGAGAGATCCAGTGTTTAGGATACGCACTCCCCTGGTTTAGTTCATAAAGTGTGTCGGTGTACGCAAAATAATTGGTGGAAGTCTATGAATTCCGTGTCGGTTAAGGGTCCATTGGTGTAAATTCATAAATAACTACCCTAAGAAAGACTCAAATATTTTTAAAAGGTCATTGGATGTGAAACATCAATATCAAGGGCTTGAAATGCCCCGTTTTATACTCATAACATTGCATGGGTGATGGGAGCCAGTGAAGGCTCGAGTTGAGTTGCATTAGAGAGTCTCATCTCATTTCTTGGCTTGACTTAGTAAATTCCAACATTGAGTTGCATATTCTTGATTGGAATGTTTTGTGGCTTGTTGAAATTGCATGTAACATTTCATATGCGTCTAGGTTGGGGAGTAGCCCCTTTAAGAGACACCCTATTAAGCGTGGCTCACCCTTTATGGGGAACATTTCAGGTGTGGGGTATACACCAGTGGAGGGCTCACACTCGGGGCCTCAAGGATGAAGAAAAGCCGACTTGTGATTTTTAAAACCATCTTTTGTAAAACATTTGCTAAATATGATTTTAGGCATATAAATCTATGGAAAAAAATTGTAATCGAACTCATATGCACTATTTTTAATATAAAATTGCATGTTGTTATATGAGTATGGATAAATGGATTTGGTATGGTCTATATTGTATGATTGCACATGTTGTGCTTTGAGTAGAGCTCTCTGTACAAAGGAGACTATGCCCGAATTTTGTTAAATTATGGATCCCAGTAAATGGGGCACAACGGTGTAATATCGAGTTACACGGTATCCACGGGTATTCCATGGGTTGATGGGTGATTCGCGGGTTGACAAAGGACCCCCGGTTTTTGGGGCGTCACACCATTTACCTTCATCTTTAACTTCAAACACCAACATTAGTTCCCTATGGATTTGACTCCAGACTTAACCAGATTATAACTATAACTTGACTGCCTGCACTTGGGTGTACACATTTCAGATCAAGCCAAAAACCTCTGTAACAAATCAAATTACCAAAATCAAAGAAAATTGAATCCACAACAACGCATATCTAAGATATCATGGAAAAATAGATATATAGATCTGGACAATACAAAGATAGATTTATTGATCAATAGATTAAAAACTTCATATCTATAGGATACAAACAATGAGGATATATTTGTAGATCTAGAGATTTATAGAGAAAATCTGCCAAACAATAGATCTCTGAATTTCATATCTATACAGTACAACCAATGGAAAAATGAATTTGTAAATCTAGAAATTCCTGGAGAATAGATCTGTCAATCAATAAATCTAAGCATTTCAAATCTATAAGGTACAAATAATGAGGGAAGACAGATCAGTAACTCTTGAACTTTACGAAAATTCGATCAGTCAATAAATAAATCTGAGAATCATAACCATGAGATGTTTACAATGAAGATATAATGAAGTTTGCTATGGCGAGATAGTAATGAGCATGCTAGTAATGGATTAGCGGTTGAATTACAATGGAGAAGTAACCGAGTAGATAGCTAGGGTAACCAAACTGAGATCCGAACTCAAAGAGAAGACTTTTTAGAGAGATCTCATTCTAGAAAGAAAGCCACCGTAGGGCCTACATTGTTAATTTCTTTCTCTTATTTTGCAAGGAAAAAATGGTTAGAAAATAAAAGCCGAGAAAAGAAGATAACTTCTTGTTTTTCCCTAGTATTTGAAACTAGCAATGCACGATGTGCATGTAAATAAATTTAAATAATATTTATAATTATATGTGTAATTAAATTAATAATAAATTAGGTGTCGAATTATTAATTCATATTTTAATTATTAATTTATTTTATAAGTTTTTGTGTATCTAATATGTCATTTATTTAAGTATTTCTTTGGCCCCTTTACGCATTTGCACACTAATTAAACTAGTTAATGCACACATGCGTTGCACGTGTATAATTCTGAATTATAATTTCAGCTTTTATTCAAGTTTTTAGAATTATTTGTTTGACATATTCTTTGGATGTTTTTTTTTAATGTTTGTATTTAAAAGACTTAACAAGAATTTGAAAAGATTAAGTGATACAAGAGAATTAAATATATTGGTAAATTGATAAACATCACCTATTTGAAGCTATTTGCAGAATTTAAAAAAAAAATGTACACAATTATAAAGAGAAATCTAACAAATCGTGAAGGATACACACGTCATTATTGTTACGTGAACCACCGGGCTATCATACATTTTTATATGAAAAATGATTAAAAAAAAAGTGTGCCTAGATTATCACATAGCACAAGGAAGTGGAGGTGGAGGATTATATAGTTTTAGGAAAATTCATTAGCTGGAAATCAAATTTTAACTCAATTATTTATGATTGTGTAGAGTTCCTTGACATGAAAATTTGTGTTCAAATTATAATTTTGTAATTTTCAATTGTAAGATATTTCACAATTTATCTTTTTTCCTTTAATCTGTTCTAACTCTTTACTCTTGGTCATGAAATATTTTCAGCAAAATTTATTTCTTATCTTCATATTCAAATTATTCTCCATGTTCTTGGAGTTTATTATGACATACTTATTTTGGTTTTAGCTACGTATTTGTCATCTAGCATAGGAACAACTAAATCATCATTAAAGAATTTGCTGGAATATTATGCATCTTATTATCAAACCAATATAAGTGTATCACAACTTGAGGTTGATAATTTTCAGACTTCTTATTTTGCCAATTTTTAGTGACATCGATATGATAAAATCTATCGAGAATGATCATTCTTTCTATTTCGTTTTCAAAAGAAAAACTTCTCCAAATAAGCCTCTTTTTTTTTGTTAGAACATTCATTTCATGTCCTTATTAAACTAAATTTGTTCAAATTTTGCTCACTCGAAGCAGATGAACTTCCTCCATCTTACACAACATTATTTAAGTTCATGTGTTTATATGAATGCCAAACACTTTGTTTCATTATTTGACAATCAATACTATCTCTCATCTAGGAAAAAAAATAAGAGTAAAAAAGTTACAACTAGCTACCTTATATGGTTGGGTGTGTCAACTCTTTAGTATTATAGATACTATGAGTCACACTTGTTTTTTATTTTTTTTCCGGTACATATGAGTCACACTTATTGATTACATGAAACAATATATTTAATTAGTTGTCAGTTCTTTGTGGGTCAAAATGACAAAAACTTTATAGAATCTGGATGTGAAAAGTTTGCATACTGGTCATTTTTCCAAACTTACCCTCATGTGAGAAAGCCTACAAATTGATTATTTATCCCACACTTAATCTAAAAACTGAGAATCCTAAACTATTTACCACTACATTTTACTTGACTTCTTATGGAAAAGAAGTACAATATTTGACAACAAAACCAACCTGTTGAATAAGAAATGTTTAAAAGTTAAGGTAAACATTATTGTTCCTTACACCCCAATGATGTGAAATTAAAAAGGAAAATTTATATATGAAAGAAGGGTACTAAACCCATATATTGTTCATGACAAAAAAAATAAAAATAAAAAGACACTGGACCTTGTATAGGTTAAGTATACAATTAAGATATAACAAAGGGACTCAAAATAATGAATCACTCCACATGCTCTTTCAATAAGAACACTCAAATTCTAGAGCAGGAAATCTCATCTCAAGAACTCAAAATAAATGTCGACATACACAACTCTGTTAACAAAATGATAGAATTCCAAAGCATAATATTATTGTCAAAGGGCAGTCCAGTAATGCCTTCTAGTTTCTTGAAATCTCTCATCAATTGCTTCCTCACAATCAAAAAAAGACATGGAACTTAGGAAAGAACCAATACCCTAGCTACCTTGGTATCAAAGGTTGTTGAGTATGATTTGTTATACAAAATATGTCAAGTGAATAGTAAAATTACACAATGAAAGAGATACTCTAATTGCTACCAAATAAATAACCAGAAGAATCGAATTGTAACTAGATGTAAGTAAATAATAAAATGCAACATATACTTAGAAACTAGGTGCACAAATCAAAGTTATCTTTGTCCGCGGAGAGCAGAGAAAAAGAGTTCGAAATCTATTCAAAATTCTCACTTAAACTATACATTTTCTTTAGTTAATAGAATATCATGACCATTTGTTCTTGATGGTACTAAATCTCATTCAATACATTCAATTCTATGTACTAACTACTACAAGAGTTTAAGTTCATCTTTTGTCTCCAAATTGATCACATATCCTAAACAACAAAAACCAAACCACCTATATATCTATTCACAATTTGGATTATTCAGGTAAATTGAGAACAATGTAAAGAGCTTCATGTACATACCTAACACTATTTTCATTTTCTCCTACCAACCATCTCAAATTATCCATTTCAATGCTAGTTCAGTTTTTGACTCCACTAGTTAACCTTTATTTGCAATTTTTTGTCTGATGGGAAAAAAATTACAAGGCTTTTAACTAGGGAAGACCCAATTCAGCACCAGCAAACACTAAACTACATGTTATTTTTGTGGACACCAAAAATAATTTTCCTGTCAGAATAATGTGCAACAATTAAGAATAAGAAGCATAAAATATTTTCAATTCCATGAGATAATTCTCAAGTTTCTGAATACTTGACAACAAAATGAACTCTTAGAATCGACATTTAGAGAAACACTAAACCTATAAGTGATTCCTGTAAAAGTCCACATTTCAAATTATAAATTTTAGGACTGGATCGATGCGAACGCTAGTATAGTGTCTCAACTAAACAAATATGTTGATGTTTCAAACAAACCAAATAGTATAAGTTTGTTTCACTGGGTATACCTGCTCAATATGATTCTTAGAAGAAGAAGTAGAAGGAATAGCATGCAAACCTATCTTATAAATGCTGCAAGAATCAAATAATCAAATGCCAAATTATCTAACCCATTCAAGGTTCTAGATTAACACAACATACACTATTGAAAATCTTAGTAACATAATGCTAGACCGAATCAAATAAAAATTTAAGAGCCATCGTAAAATGAATGAAAAATATGATACCAAACGTGCCACCTTAGAATTCTTTTTGCAACAACATTAGAAGGAAAAAAACTTGATTACCTAAACCTTGGTAATGACCTTGTTCCCCATCTTCTTCCCTTTGATCTTCTCATTATCCAAAGCAACATGAGAAAAGATCAAAATAAAATATAGAGTCTCAAATGCAACAAAAAATCATAAATCTCTTACTAGTTGCCAAAAAGGCAAAAAGAATTATAAAAAAAATAAAAATTTAGAATTTTGATCAACACCAACGTTAGAAAAGATGACCCCCACAATATGAAACAATTGAACTAAGCTCAATAAAATGGTTTTTAAATTTTTTGGCTGTAAAATTATATACCTCTTTTTGATTGGAATAAAACAAAAGAGATTTTCAAAATGCAAATAAATGGGTGATTTTCACATAAAGCTCAAAACACAGAATTTCTGTTAGATGCCCGAAAAAAATAGTAAGAGTATGAAACTAAATCTAAAATATTTAATTCCAACATTTGAAAATTTGACCAACACTAATCAAAATAGTTGAACTAAACTCCATAAAATAGTGCCTGCCATTCTTTTCAACTCAAACTAAGACACAAAATCCTCAATTTCTCTTCTTCTCTTCCATTTTCATGTAACTAAACATTAATTTCAAACAAAGAAACCCTTAACTAACACAAAAACAAAAAACATACAAACAAGCAAAACAAAAAACAAAGGAACTTCAAAACAAAATCTAGTAACAATCTAACACCAACATAATCTAACCCAAATTAACCTCAAATTTTCACCAATGCATAAATAATCACAGTCCAGCTCACAATCCATTTGGAAATGCAAGCGATGTGATACACGTGCATACACACTCTTTATGTTCGTTGCTTCAAGTTGCAATCATTAATGTATGTAAGACATGTCAGGCATTTTAAAATATTGTATAGAAATAAGAATCCACAGGAATAAGCAATGATATCATGTTAAATTAGTTTTCAAAAGGACAAACATCAAGAGGATTCAACAGTTCCTCTTCACAATGATATTCATAGAACTATACCCAATTCCTCAACACAAAACAATTCTCCAACAAATTTATATTATTTTTATTAACCAAAAAAAACACATGAAAAAAGGGAAAGAAAACATAACTAATCAAAAGTTAAACTCATTTGAAGAACCATATTCCCAACAAATCTAAATTAAATCTTGAAACTATTTAACACAATTCAAACGATTTGTAGAACCAAAAAGATATACTCAAAAGTCATAACCAAATTAATATAAATCAAGCAATTGGGTTGACGAACAACCTGGTTGAAAGTAAGATCTTTGGAAGTCTGCTTTGATGCAACTCAAATTGAGCCCCAACACATCAACATGAAGCTCAAGAACATAGTCTTTACTTGATGAATAACTTGTGTTCATTCCTTTAAAATGAAATTTGTAAAACTTAGTGCTAGTGACCTGGCCGAAAAATGGCATAGCAATAGCCGGGTCTATGGTTGGGAGTGACAGGACATATAATTTTAATCACTTGCAAATCTCAAAAGCATTGGAAACTACTTACTCATCTACTCCAAACTATTGACATTTAGTTGCAACTACTTCGGTAATAAATTCACTGGCCCAAAGTTACCAAGAATTGAATTTAAATTTTCCTCCTCCTTGCAAATCGAATCACTAATTAAACAGTAATGAAAGAAATGAATTGCAATGAATGGCTTGAGCTCTTTTAATTAATAGCTTACGACAAGAGTAAAGTTAGTAGAACTTGATTGTCTTCAATGGATTTTTATTAGGCATGATTGAACCTTTTGCTTGAATTATGTTTTTCTTAGTTTTCTCTGAACCAATTGGGAAGTAATATAATATTGAAGAGACTATACGCACTGAGCAAAGTAATAACCTGAGAGTTATTGGAGATAGAAGGCAAACGAGTAACAATTCAAAGATGATAGTAATTCTAATGTTACCTCAATTCTCTGGCTGCCATTTTCATTCTCTTCTCTCATGGTTGTGCCAAATTTGTTTATGTAAATGAGATGTTGTCTAGGAGAGAAGTAAAGGGAGAGGAAATGAAAATTATAGAAATAAACAAACAGTTAATTGTTTCATAAGATAAAATCATCCAATTTTTTATTTTTCTCTTCTTTTTTTCATAATTTTCAAACAAGAGAGCAAGTGAAAACTGTAGAGTCAGTTGAAAAGTGTGTGTGATGCCTAAAATAAACCACTAGCTCTCTCTAGAGTCAGTTGAAAAGTGTCTTGCTTAACTAATAAAATTAGAATTGAATATCAAGTGGGACAAAATCGTTACCTTCTAATTCTCTTCTGTCATGGGCATCACCTTTTTCCAAGCACCAATAAGTACCTTCAACAGTTCCTCATCATCCTTCGACATTAGGATGCTCAAAATTCTCATTTGTTACCTTTATTGCACAAAAAATGAGGTAAGAAAAAATACAAATGCATATTCTGAACTGATTACTAATAATGATCCCATAGAAATGCTTGCCTTATCATCAAACACCTTAAACGCATTTTATCGAACACCTTGTGTGCCATCGTAGGGTAATGGTGGTCTGACGGTGGGGTTTAATTGGCTAGAGTTTTGGTGTGACGATGGTTGGTGGCAGTGAGGCCTGGGTTGTGGTGCTAGCTGTAATAAACGGGGGTAGCGACAATGGTAGTGGGGATAACCTGGTTGATGGTTGAGAGGAAAGGGGTGGATGGGGTATTGTAGAATAGAAAAAGGTAGAGAAAGATAGAATTACATGAGAGAGAACGACGCCTTTGTTACCATCGCTAGTCATTACTGTTCTTGCTCGTTGTCGTCGCCTTTGATTGGGGAAGAACGCTGCTAATGAAGCATGAAGTATTTCGACTATGTGAATAAAACTAATGCAAACCTAAAATATCCTGTAAGGATATGAAAGGTTAGGACTTAAATGGAGAGAGAGAAGGACTGACGGGTGAAAATCGAAAAGGGGGAGAGGTAGAGACTAACGGGTGGGAAGTAATCGGAGGTTATGATTAGGGTTTAGTGCAAAATTTAATTCAAAAGGATAAGAATGAGATAATTTTATTATTAGAGGGTAAAGATGAAAACAAAATGTTTTTCAAGAATGCTGATATTTTAAAGTAACTAGTTGATGTACATGTGCGTTGCACGTAAATCATTCTGAATATAAATTATTCTATATAATTATTTAAAATATTTTGAATGTAAATCATTTTGAGTATAAATTATTCTATATAATTATTATCAAAATTTTGTTTGTTCCAAAGTTTGGGACATTCGTAAAGGAATGAAATTGTGAAGTCACTTGAATTTTGTTATTACTGGATATTAGAAAATAATTCGCCTTCTCTCCGCATTCCTTCCCCTTCTCTTTATTGTTTCATTGGAAGAGTTGTGAAAGAATGAATAAAACTAATAAGATATGATTTCCTACTACATTACCTCATTAGTCATCCATAGCTAGCAATGTAGTTGTTGTAAATGATTGGTGATGTATACTCAAACCTTTAAGTAATGAATATTATGTGATGATAATTATATTTCAGCAACTAACAAAAAGTACATTTCTCATAATTTATTTCTAGTTTTTCACATTTCTTGTTGAAAATTTGTTTTCACTAACTCACATTTATGTGTTGTATACATACCTCGCATAGGGGGATAGGATTCATTTGTTCTTAGCCCCAAAACATGCGAGCAAAGCCTTTTTCTAAATCGAACATACCTTGCTTTCAATTTGATATAAGATAATTAGATAATAAGTCTAATTTACAAGTATGAACCAATCAATTGTTGTCCACTTCTGTTTCAATTGTACAAAAAAATGAGGGAAGAATTCTTTCTTTGAGAGCTCGTCATGATTCTCTTGTACATGACATGAAACAGAACGGCTTCCATGGAGAGCAAGGATGCTAATACTCTTTCTAAGTCTATCCATCTGGCTATCAAAAACAGAATGGCTTCCATCAAGTTCAGCCCTTCTGAGACTAATCTGCAACTGGCACTCCATTGGAACCTGTTACTTTGTTTAATTGTTGAATGATGCATTTTATTAGGTGTTATCCTTTTGTTTCCTTGGGTGTTCCTTTGCTTGTATTGGTACACCTTGTTTATCCCTTTTTTCAATATAGTTTATTTACCTTTCGATAAAAAAAAAGACATGAAATTGTTAATTGTTGAGTTCGCTAGCAGCTATTCTAGACTTTTAAAGTTTTTTTCTAATAGAATAATTTGATGAGTTGTGTTGTAGACTTGTCTAGAGTTGAATTCACTTAGCCTTAAATGATAACCCCTTTTTTTAATGAGAATGCCGCCTATGTGAGTTTTAATTGCATGATGTTGCATGAGTTCTTTAATGCTACACATGGCAATTTTCTATATTTTGATTGGGAAAGCAGCACAAGAATTAGAGTAGTGATTCCAGTTTTGTGGGAGGAGCTTCTCACCTTTTTGCTTAATATCAGGATTACAGCACTATGAAAGTCTTGATCTCAAGCTGTCTCTCAACTAGAAATTCATTCACAGCCAGTTGCTCCTCATAGTCATTGATGAGACTCTTGAATAATGTAGTCTAATTTGTAACTAAGTATTAAATCCAATACTTAATTACAAGATAAAGAATTATTATAAAAAACAAAAACTTCAACAAATACAATGTAACGATCAGCGCATGTAATCAACTCAACTATCACTCATGACAAATATCTAATAACTCGTTTACTATAAGTTATATGACGGGTTTTTTTTTTGGGTCTAGCTAGCCTTGCTGTAAGGTAAATGGTTTATAGTTGAAGCTACTATAAAAGCAACGTAGTGATTAAAAAATTGATGCTCACCCTTTCCCAGATCATTAGGATCACCATGGACAACTACAGCCCTAGAGAGTGGAATCTACAAACAATAGCACATATTAAAGTTAATTGTGCAATGTCACTTTGTATGTGCAATAAAAATAACCATGAAAACTAAAATTGTACTAACAGTGGTGATATGTATAACAATGACACATAGTAATGGCTATACGAATTTCTCTCATTAACAAGGACCGAAGTACAATACTTAAGATAAAACAGCTATTTTGAAAGGTATTTCTGAATTTTATTTTTTTTTGATAGGAGATATATGATGGGGGTGGAAAATTTTCTAGTCATTGATTAAATAGCATGTACCATCGTCACCAATTGTAGCATTGCCAAGATCATCAACATGACGATTCTCATCCTCGGAGCACCATGCACTTAGCTAACAGGATTGAAATGTGGTCCTGCAAATTGAAGCAATCAAGACCATATTCATTGAAGTATCATATTGCTTGTTCCCCATCCCCCAATTCTCCATGGATACCTATAAAATGAAGATGACAATGGAGAATAAAGATAACCTATTGATGTGCAGCCATTTGTTATGTCACCAAGAGCATGGATATGGATAGGTAAAAAAGATGGTGTTGCTACTGAAAATTACAACAACTTTCACCATTGTTATATGAGATTTAAGCAAGTGACAATAACATTATCTTATTAGTTAGTTAAGTTTAAAAAAAAATCTTATTAGTTCACTACAATATCAATAATTATAATAACCAGATCTTATTAACCAGGTAGACATATGAGAGCCACCATCAAGTAGCTGGTCTACCAGTTTTCACAAATTGAGATGATTATACACATGCATATAGAAAAAAAACCCACGATGACGGAGTTTAAATAAAATTCTGATAAAATAAAAAAAATACTCATAAAAGTAAGTCACAATGAAAACTTCCATCACCATCACCACTTAACACCCCTCAAAAATGGATTGAAGTTATGATAGATTTGTGTTCAAGTGGCACAAGACCTTCAATTGACCATAGGGCATATTCTACCCAAAAGGCACAACTAACTATTATAGGAGGATGCCCACAACCCTTCTTTCCCCCAAAAAAGTTGTTGTAGCAATTCAACCATTGAATGTCCTCCAGACTTCGTCATTGTGCAAATTTCTCTGTATGGGTGAGTGACAAATTAAGGGCCATTGAAGGGGTTCCAACAGGTTTTTATGTTCCAGCCTAATAAAGCCAAATTCCATATTGCTATTTTTTTTTCTACTTTATCATGTGTGTTTGTGGGTCAGTGTGTGTGTTTGCTTTCACAAAGGAAAGGCCATTAAAAGGATTCAACAATTTTAAATTTAAGTACATTAATTAACAATACATTCATTTTGCATTACTTATACCTCTACCAACACAAGTCCATGAACATAAATAGCAATAGAGTGCATGAAGATTTGAATACCCATAACATAATAGACAAAATTTCTAAAGCCAAATTAATAACTATTAATAGATCTTATCTAGCATACAATTTCGCAGAGATGTACAACCAACTTTAACATACAAAAAACCAATATCTAAACAATAAATTCAAAATCCAATTCAACAAAAGATCACAACAAACTATTATGAGAAGACCCTTGGGGAACCAAACCCCAAAATAGGAAAACAATTTGGAAACTCAAAATAAGTACGAAAATTAGATGAACAACACAGATGCAATGAGAAACATAAACCTGAACATTGGCATTGACATGATTTTGTTGTTTATTTTTGGTCTTCCTCTTACCATCATTTTCGTGCTTTGGTCAGCTATAGTGTGGTTGCAGCTGTAATCCCTTTTGACTGCATTTTTTTTTGTCAAATTCATACCACAAAGAGGTAAAACAACCAAAAAAATGTTAATATTATGTAACTAAAGAAAAAAAGGTTTTGAGGGCTCACTCAGAGAGTTGTTGGATCGAATAAACCCCCTTGGGCGGTTTTGAAACTCAAATGGAATCCTCGACAGCCAAGAACACCACTGTCCGCATCAACAAATTTTCTCAAGTCATTGTGAAAGAAAGATTAACGAACATATATATAAGTTGTATGCTACCTCAAAAGGATGTCTAAAATAAAGGATATATCTGAAGCGAAAGAGGAAGAGGAAGAGGAAAGCAAAAGAAAGGAAAGGAAAGGGGAACAAAAGGGACAAGAAGAGAGAGAGACAGTAACGGGTAAGAAGTAAATTGGATTTGATGATTAGGTTTAGCGTGTTATTAATTATGGAAGATAAGGGGTGGTATAATTGCATTAGTGGAGGGTAAAGGTGGAAAAAAAAGTTTTTCAAAGATACACATTTTTTTAAGTAGTATAGATATAGATATATATTATAAAATTATAAATTTTATTTTGCTAAATAGATTCATTAGATCGTTTATAATATTATTATATTATTGTATACTAAAAAATAAAATATAACATATATTTGACCATATAATTCAATCCGACACCTACTTGTGTATAATAATTTAACATATATAAAACTTTACTTTATATAAATATAGAAAATTATATGTTATTATATTATTAATAAATGAGTTCAAAAGAATTTGTCCAAAATAAGTTATATGTTAAATAGGAGTAAAAATAAAAACTAGATAAAAGTATAAAAATGGGTGTAATTGACTTTTTATAATAATTAATGATAAAATAAGAAATTAAAAGTTTTTTTTATAAATGCTAATATTAAGAGTAATAAATAAAAATTAGATAAAAATATAAAGATAGATATAATTGATTTTATTATAATAATTAAAGATTAAATTTTTTTCACAAATACCGACGTTTATGAGCGATATAGATATAAATATAGGTATTTGTATAGATTATGAGGAGAGAAATGAACTTAAAAAAAAAATAAACTCAAGAGAGAGAGAGAGACTGTTTTGCTGTTTGAGAAAGTAAAGAGAAGTTAAAAATTTCCCATCCCCTTCCTTAATTCCCACCAAACCAGCACAGTATTAACCATCCTGCTCAAAAATCGTCCCAATGTTCTACTTGTCAATGCTCCGAAGACTCAACTGAAATCAGCTCTCAGGCTTTGGTGGACCAGACAGATCCGAAAGCTCCAAATCCAATGCCACCACCTAAAAACCCATCACGAGGATTCTCATTCTTCGGCCTCGGCGGTGGCGGAAATTTCAGCAATTCCAAGAAAGCTGATCAGGTGCCGCCACCGGCGCTGAAGCTAGAGACTGACAGAGACGTATATAGACCCGGTGATCCAGTAACTATCACAATTGAGATCGCAAACCCTCCGGGTGGTACATTTTCGCTTCTAGTCGAGAGGCTTAGTTTTGAGATCAAAGGGATCGAGAAGTTGGATTCGCAATGGTTTTCCACTGCCAAGCCCACCCAAGAGTCTAAACAAAGAAGAGGTTTGCGTTGCTAGTTTTTTTTCAATCATTTTTTGCAATGAATTTGATTGATTTCTTGGATTATGATTTCTTAATTTGCGTAGTGTAATGGCTTATAGGTGATGTGAGAGAGAGAGAGAGAGAGAGAGAGAGAGTAGTAGTAGTAGTAGTTGAACAAAGATTCATGTAAATGAAGAAGCATACACGACAGCATTAAGAGGATTGGCAAGATGAGATGGCCTGGAGCCTCACTTCAAAAGCTGGAGTTAACTCTTTAGAATGAGGCCATCTCCCAGAAATGTACTCCCGATAATTGTCTTGTGTACGTGGGAGTGAGACAGGGGCATGTATGTATAGAGGAGGATTTGGTGGTGCTCTAAGGGTACCTGGTAACTCCTGGTCAGCTCAATGGAATAAAAGGAAATGGGTTTAAAAGAAACTTGTTTTCATAATGTGGATTGAAAGGAACTTGTTTTCATAATATGGATTAAACATTTCAGTTGATGTATTTTCACAGTAATGTGGGATAATAGTCATTTTGGTGCCACTTCGCTCTTCCACACATGCACAGAAGTTCATGAGCTTGTATACAACTCAACTCAATAAAGACTCGTCCCAACATATTTGGTCGTGGTGCGGAAACAAAATATACAGTGAAACAAATAGATTTGGTTGTTGTGGTACTTAGGGTTCACAGTTTGTTTTGGTACAAGATGCCTAGCCTTAGATTACATGTATTATACTCTTTCTGATCAATAAAATTCTACTATGAGTTCCAAGGAGCGCAAATTTAGTTTACATGTGCAAGATACATTATTCAACTACTATCCTAGTCCTTCAAGTAGCTGAGTCAAGACTGTGCAGACTAATTATTCTTTATAACCATAAGGACAATGATCTAAGCATGACTTGCTTCTTCTTATGAGTAGGAGTAAGTCTGTATACCCTTACTTTCCGAACATACTGCAAAAGGCATAGCATTGTTGCAAATTACACAGTTCTGACACTGTTCCTTAAAGTATCCTGATTGGATGCCCACACCTTAGAAACCGATCTTAACATCAGTGAGTGAATGATGAACAGTAACTCTTCTGTCACCAGACAGCTGGGAAAGATATGATAAATATTTCCTCCACCTACTTGTACTGTTGTTCGTACTACACCAGTTTGGTAATTTTTTAATCTTCTTCGAGCTATACATACAAAGAAAAACATATCCAGTGTTTCTTTTGCTTTCCAACTGGGCTTCCTAGGAACCCATGCATTCCCCCTCACTTGTATCTTTGTACGAAACTTATAAAATGAGTAAACATTAGACTTTCCACTCCTTTTGATCATTCATGTACAGCTCCCCCTTTATTTTTGGAGAAGAACTCCATTAAAAAAGGCATCTAGTTCTTTCAGCTCCCATTCCTTTAGTGGCCTGTTGAGTTGCACAGCTTAAAGATTGTCTCTTACTGAGAAACGGACATACTGTAAAAAAAAATGTATAGCAAATTGCCATTACAAAAGATTGATTTGGAAACACTTATATCAAAACAATCAAACAATCAATCTACTCCTCTGTCCTGCCAAACTTACTCTGTTCATCATGTTCAGCAAGGCTAATTTGTTTGGGGACTTCTGCCTGACCCTTTCTAATGTACCCCCTCATCTTTGAAATGCAACCTTGTATACAATCTTCATCTGTTAAAAATCTTTATGTGCCATGTAATACAGAAGGGAAGTCCCTTTTACATGGTTGTAGGCCTTCTTAATAACTGTCTTGAAGAATACCAGGAGTGGATCTATAGAATATGTCGGCCTTCCACATAAGCTGTTCTACCTTGAGATACAATCCTCTGCCAAACACTCCAATTTTTGAGCTAGAATTTATATGAAGTCAAGTTTGATTAAATCACAAATGAAGCATGAATTACATACGTTTTGATATTTATCAATTTTATCATTAAATCTGTCATTCCTTTCAGGTGAGTATGTTTTCATGGAGTGCTCAACACCATCAATAGTTTCAAATCAGATTCTTTCAGCTGGGGCCACTAAAAAATGTAAGCCAAATTTGTTTGGTGAATCTCTATCCATCTATCTCTATTTTCTATGGAATATTCATAACGTTCAAACTTCAAAGGGCATAGACAACCTTTTCTTTTCTTTTTTTATTGAAGTTAATAGGTGCTTTTCACTTGGTTATGTGGTTGATGCTTTAATTTGTGGCATCTTCGGTCAGATATTGTATATGCCTTGTTTAATTATTGAACAAACTTAGTGACCAACCCAGAGCATGGGGTTCATTGTATGTGTTCCACGACTTTTGAATGTAATGTAACCCAACAAAGCCTTTTCTCAACTATTTTTAAATGTGACGACTTTAATTATGTTCAAGACTTCTTTGTTGAATTTTTGTGATCTAATAATGTAACTTCCAAGTAGTTTTTTTTTTTTTTGCGATTTTAACTAGGAAGCACTAATTGGTTACTTTCTGATCATTATTTCTCCTATTGAACGAGTGGAGGAAGCAGTTTTCTTGTAATTTTGTATGGTCATTGGCAGTTGGGGCTTAGTGAATGCTAAACACATTTTCAACCTATATTTTGTTCTTTTTCAATAAAAGTTGGCAAGAGAGGATGTGATTGATATACTAATATCTCCCTAACTAATATGAGTCTCTGATAATTCTATCCTATGAAGTATATTCGTGTGCCGGCACATATGTTTTGGTGTAAAATGAACAGAACTTTGGTTTAGTTAGGCTGTTCAAGATTGTAATCTGGAAGCTGCGAATTCTGTATTTGATCTACTATATGGAGCCTATGTTTGTGGTGAGCGAGAGGATGATACTTGTGGAGGGTTGCTAAAAATGGAGGGTCATACTTTTGCTATCAAAGATCCTTGGATGGCAACAATTTATGGTTGCTTGGAAGGATATATGGAAGTCTTGAGTATCCTTTAAGGTGGGATTTCATTTTCATGGATGGTTTATCTTGTGAAAATTGTGACACTGGATATTCAATTAGTGGTGGGAAGATTGTTCCAAACTAGTGCTGCATAAGAAGACAACTCTATAAGAGAGCATCAGAGATGGTCAACCACCTACGTCTTGGTGGTGAAGTGACATAGGTGTTGAATTTTTTATTTTCCCCTCTAAGAATGCAATGGGTTAAGCCCAGGTTAGTTATAAGTTTCATATGTGCTTGATAGGGTGCCCAGGTGAATAGCCGAGATGTTGGGATGTTGCTCCCTTGTAGATATTTTTTGTTTAGAAGGAGAGAATTCTAGACTATTCAAACTGATGAGTTGTCTTTCGCGAGGTAGTTATTATCATATGGTTATCTCTTGTGATACTCCATTGTGCAAAGTAGCAAGAAATGGGGAAAGAGTTTGACAAACAAAAACTATTTGAAAGACTGAAAATAGCTACTTTACATAGGAGTAGGCCGTGGTCCAATGGTAATGTTTGGGTGGGCTATGGTCCAATGGTAATGTTGTTTGGTTGTGTTTTATCAAAAAAAAATGTTGCTTGATTGTGACATGGACATAAGGTAAGGTTACAAATATCTAATCATCCCTAGACCCTACATGATAGGATCCTCATGCGTTGAGCTGTTGTATATGTGGAACAAGATTGAGGCAAAATTTTCAAAATAATAAAGAACTATATTTTTGGTAACACAAAAAGCTATGCTAAAATTACAAGTCAATAATATGAATAACAAGTAACTCCACTGACGAGAACTTAGAGAACATGATTGAAAAGTGTGATCAGTGGTGAACATGTGTGTGTGTGTGTGTGAGAGAGAGAGAGAGAGAGAGAGAGAGAGGAGGTCAATGGAAACAAGAAGTTCTAAATATATAAGTAATGCGGTGAAGATTGATCAAAATTTGTTTTTAGTAGAGTTCAATGAAGAGTTAAGATGGAATATTGTCAAGATTGTTGAAAGAACTTGTCTTGCTAGTTTCTCCATTTCTATGGGGGTGGGGCTGTTTCTTGGTTGTGTAGTGTGGTCAAAGAGGTGTGTGTATGGAGAAGGTCAGAGTGGTTTTTCAGGAAGTTTTGTAGCAATGATTATCATCTATAGGTTGAAATAAATTATAACAGGTTTGGGAAGTTCCTTACGATATCTAGAATCCATTTGTCTAAGAGAAGGGGCTTCATTTCTGTTCCTCAAGGAGGCGACTATGCTTGTTGGAGTAAGTTTCATACCATATTAAATTGTATCTTGAAGAGTGGTAGGAATGAAAGGAATGCTACATTTACACTGAATCCTGTGAATCATGCATTTTTTTTTTGGGGGGGGGGGGGGGGTGAGATCATTGAGAAGAAAGAGGTGGAGGGTGTGGATATTGGGAGTAATATTGCATATGGTTCTGATTTTGGTAAATGGAAGGTAGTAGTGGTTTCCATCAGGGAAAGTATTTTCATTCATGGAGTTGGATTAGAGATGCTTTGTTTTTTAAGTACAATTGTGAAATTTTGTTGAATAATTCCAAGGGGATAAGGCTATATTTTTCTGCGAGAATAAGGATTATGTAATTGATATATGTAGAAATGAAGAGATTGTTACGGAGAAGGTGGGTATAGTAAAATTATCCAAATGGGTTCCTCAAATAATTGGTAGAAGCGATAAAATTTCTTTTTTGGGAGGGTGGATTGGAATTGAAGGGTTACCTTTTCATCAGTGGAATGAAGATGTTTTTAGAAAAATTGGAGATTGGTGTGGTGGCTTGTTGGCTATGAAACACAGATATTTCGTTAAGGTCGACGTATCTATGTCGGATATGATAATCATCGGATACTTGATAATACGTAACGGGTACAAGGTTCAAAGTATCTGACTCGGCCGAGTCATATCCGCCTCGGCCATCACCGATCCGATTCCGCTACATGGTACACGAATAACACGAGACTCAAGCGAATCGGCCTTGACTCGGTGACGACTCCGAGATATCGGTTGAAATTAGAGTTGAATCGTTTGAATCGGACCGATTCACACCGAGTTGGACTGAATCATCAATAAATCAATGTAAAAAACCCAGAAAAAGAGAAGGGGAGAAGAAGAAGGCCAATTGCACAAATAGATTCACAGACCAAAAGATGCAAAAACCAAAGTAACAAAAATCAACAAACTCTAAAATAGAAATTGAACAGATTTGGAGAAAAACCTGTAGATTTGTATAGTTATTGAGTTACATACGGCGGCTATACTGTACAAACCCTTCTTCTCTATTCGAGCGTCATAGCAGCAACGCCGACGACAGCTCCTCCATTCGACGACAGCTCCTTCTTCTCCATTCGACGATAGCTCTTCAGCCCCTTTTTCTTCGAACAAGTAACACCGACGGTAAGTATATATGACGCTCTCTCTTTCTATCTACCCCTCTCTCTCTCTCTCTGCTGCTTGGGGCTTTTGTGCCTTGGTTGGTCTAAGTCTCTCAATTGAGTCAATTATTATATACTAAATATTATTATATAAGACAAATAAGAGTTTCAATTTTTAATAAAATCATACTCTTATTAATTATATACATGTAAAAACAGATTTTACAATTAAAAACATAATGCATATGTAATTTATAAGTATGATAAAATTTCCCAAAAAAATTTATATATTTTGAAACATAACTTAATATAATGTTTTCTATATTTTTCAACTTTTTTTACTATGTATAATTAAGTATTAAAGTTATATTAGATCTAAATTTATTCTTATGATAAAAATAACTTACCCGATTTGTATAGTTAACTTAGAGACAATAATTACGATTTGAATCTTATCTATATAGGATATATGATGCATGGATTATGTTGTATATATTTTTTAATTTTTTTGTAATTTTATTAGAATTTTTTAGGTCTTCTATCAAGCATTTTACGTGTATCGGCCGATATAGTACCACGACGCCGCGACTGATGTGTATCAGTGCCCTCCGAGTTGAGATCCGATACGGCGACCTTAAACCATGATGGGGTACACACCAACAACAATCAAAAATTTTATTTCAGTGTATTGTTTCAGTCACCTAAAAAACGAAAACGTTTCGACTTATTTCGGAAATGTTTCAATCTGTTTCAGAAACATAATGAAAAAAATAAAAAAAATAAGAATTATTTTTCTAAAACATTGGTTGAAATATATTAAAATATCTTGAAACATTTAGAAACAATTGTACAAATGTATTGAAATATTATAAAATATCTCAAAAAATAATAGAATACCTTGAATCATTAGAATTTCGATTCTATTACTGATTCGTTTCAGTCTCCTTAGAAACGAAAACATTTCAGATGTTTAGACCGTTTTAAAACGATATTTTGATACTTGCACACCAAACGTATCCAATAATAAATAAAATATATGGATATTTCGTGGATACTTATATATGTAGAGAAGTCTGTAATTTTAGTTTTAGTCTTTACCCTTTCCTTTTGATTTCACCTACAATGCATGCAATACATCAATAAAAATTCATATGACTTGGAATGCACATGGGGTGTTTTTCAAGTATTGTCCATTATCACATGTTCAAAGAGCTTAAATGAGTTGATTACTCTATAATCTTAGCAACAAATACGTCTAAGCAAATAATATAGTTAAAATGTTAGTTCTTATTCCTTTAATTAATCACGTTTGCTTTGTAAATGTACCATAGTGAGATGATAGATAACTTTTTTAAAATCAAAAATTGTTAATATTATTTATTATTTTTAAAAAATACTAAAAATTATAGCTATCAAGTCATTATATGATAGTAAAAACATAAAATATATATTTATAAATGTATCTTAACCGTACCCGTATCCTATATTTTTGGGTTTTGTCGTATTTGTATCGTATTATATCCGTATCCATGCTTCATAGTTTGCTGGAGATTGATAGAAATACTTTGACTATGCAAAATTTGTTCCAGGCCAAAATTAGGGTTGGTAGATGTGAAAAATGAATTATTCCATCTATGTTCAATGTCGAATATCAAGGTACATGTTATCAGGTTAGAATCAAGGTTATTTCAAAGCTTGGAGTGGCTGTTAGTGATAGGATAAAGCTTCAGAGGCTATATGGTGGGATGAAATTTCGATATAACCATCGAGATGTAGAAGATGATGACGTGGTTAGGGATTCATTGTGTGGCTTAGAAGGGTAGGAGGTTGTACAAGATTTGTGTGCACTACAAGGTAAAGAGATGGAAAATGAGCTTGAAATAAGGGATACTGTTCCGGATTTTTGGTTAGTTAATATTGAGAGAGAGGCGGTAATTATATATAATCAAAATTAGTTTGGAGCTAATTCAAATTTTGAAAATGGAGGAATAGAAAGTGGGGTTTGTTAGATGATTAAGGGAGTTAATAAAGCAAGGCTACAATTGGGCCATGATTATAGATTGGGCTGTGAGAGTAATGGGTGCAAGTTTGGTCTTCTGAAATTGGGCCAAATCTGTTTTGGGTCACTACATTTTACTGGTGTGGATAAGATAAAAAGCCCGTTACTAGTGGGTAGTTCAAAGCAAAATCTGTATGGTTTTACAAAATAAAAAAGGGCCCGACCCAAACAGCATCACAAATCCATTTTCTCATGACCCGACATCTGATGTATTGAAATTTGGGGTTGATCTTGTTGATGATGAAATTGAAGGAGAGACGTCTCTGGCCGGAGAAGAAGACCTATAAACTGATATGGAAAATACAAAAAAAGAAGGAGATGAAGAAGCGATAGCAACGAAAGGCTCTGAAGATAATGAATGGGATAGAGATTAGTCGCTAAGTGAATGGGCAGAAGGTTTCGATACAATAGATGATCTGTGACGGGATATCGAAGAAATCTAGGAGAAAGTTACATTGAGGAAGAAAACCTTTTTAATATAGGTTTGCAAGATTGTCCAAAGCTATTTCTCAGGATAGATCGCTGAGTGATGAGTTATCTTCAGACAATATATCAAAAGTGATGGAATCTGATTGTGAAATTGGAGGGTTATTCGAGTCAGAAGAGGAGGAAGAATGGCTTATAAATAGAGGGGGTTCAAGGTTAAGGTGAGAAATTTGATTTAGGGGTATGTTTGGTAAGTTTGATCGAACAATTGTCCATTAATTTTCCTCCTTTTCCATTACAAAATCTTTATGGGGAGTTGGAAATCTAGTGTAGTAGGGGGCATGGGATTATTGATTCCTTTCCATCTTCTTTTCAGAGGAAGAGTGGTTTTGGGGTAGTGATAGTTTATTAGGAGGGGGATTCTTCTTTTCTTGTTGATAATGGTTCGAATGGGCAGAGGAAATTAGTCAATTGAGTCCTGGTAGGGGAACAAAAGGAGGAGTGTAATTCATTGATGTGTTTTGGGAATAAAATGCTACAGGAAGTTTAGTTCAAAGGGATTTTGTAACACAACCTATTAAGCATAGTGATTGTCCTTACCAAGAGAAAGACTCTTTTATGCCAGAGATATGAGAGGAAGATTCCAATGGGGAGGAGAGACTTTTATCTTTCTGACGAGGAGAAATGGACCATTTTGATGAAATTTTTAGAGAAAATGGATTTGTTCCTTAGTTTATAATAAAAGAAAAGGAAAGGAAAAAGGAGGTGGAAAATTTGAGAGAAAAAATAAAGGGATGAGGGAACTAAAAAGTTTACAGTTTTGGATCAATTATGATGGTGGTGTGTCTATAAAGAGTGATGAGGGCAGAGAGAGTTTCTTATGAAGATTATTAGTTGGAATGTGAGACGATTGGGTTCTAAGGAAAAGAGAAGAGCCATATGAGAGGTATTGATTAGAGAGGGGCTGGATGTGGTTATTTTGCAAGAAATATTGAAAGAAAAATGATGAAAATTGTGTGGGAAGCTAGATATAAAAATTGTGTTTGGTTACCTTCCATTGGAAGGTCGGGGGGTATTATGATAGTATGGGATACGAGAACTGTTAAAGTTGATGAACATGTGGAGTTTGAGTTTCCAATTTCAGTTAGAGTCGTGCATAATGATGGGTTGGAGTGGTGGTTAACTAGAGTGTATGGTCCAAATTGTTCTATAGAGAGAAGGAGATTGTGGGAAGAATTGGTTGGTTTGTATGGTCTTTGTAGTACCCATTGGTATTTAGGTGGTGATTTTAATGTTATAAGTTATGTGTCTTAAAAACTGAATGGTACAAGGGTAACTGGAAGTACGAGGGACTTTGACTCTTTTATTAGGGAGACGGGACTTAAGGATATTCTTCTGGCCAATGGTATGTTTACTTGGTCTAACTTTAGAGAGAATCTAGTGTGTAATAAATTGGATAGGTTTTTGTTCTCTGTAGAATGGGAGGAACTATTTATGGGGGTAAGGCCGGAATCACTCTCCAGAGTGGTGTCAGATCATTGTCCTATATTGTTTGATTTCAATAAAGTAAGATAGGGGCCATGTCTTTTTAGGTTTGAAAATATGTGGTTAGAACACTTAATATTTTAGAGTCCATTTTAGAGAGTGGTGGGAGGAGGGGCATTTTCAAGGATGGGTAGGTTATAAATTTATGAAAAAATTGGAATATGTGAAGTAAAGAGTGAAGAGTTGGAATAAGGAAGCATTTGGGGATATTCGAATTACAAAACATCTCATCATGAATAGAATTGGAGAGATTGATAAAATTGAAGAGAGATGGGGATTGGAAGAAAATTTAAGGAGGGAGAGATGGGAGTTGAGAAATAGATTTGAAGATGATGTGTTTAAGTAAGAAATTAGTTGAAGATAAAAGGCAAGAGTGAAGTGGCTAAAAGAAGGGGATAATAATTCTAAGCTTTTTCATATAGTTGCCAATGGAAGGCAAAAGAAGAAGTTTATTAATAAATTGGAATTGGATAATAGAGAAATTATTGAGGAAGAGGGGTTAATTGAATGTAAGATTGTTGATTATTTCTCCAATTTGTATGCAAGTCTGGGGAGCGTGAGACCAATTTTGGAAGGTTTGGAGTGGAGTTCAATTGATGAGGGAATGTTCAGTTGGCTTGAAATGCCTTTTGAGGGGGAAAAAGTGAGAAATATTGTTTTTGAGTGTGGTAGGGATAAGGGTCCGGACCCGATAGTTTCACTTTGGCAGTTTACAAAGATTGTTGGGATATTGTTAAAGTTGATTTAATGAAAGCGTTCAAAGAATTTTTCCAAAAATGGCGTGGTCAATGAAATTACTAATGCCACTTTTATTTGCTTGATCCTAAAAAAAGAAAACTCCATGAAGATGAGAACATGTACGAATCAATGCCACTTATAGGCACGGTGGCACCTTCTTTTATACTATAGCTACGTGGTGGTCCGTGCTTGATTCTTGAGTTAGATGGCTGTGATGGTCTAGCACCAAAAAAATAACCCTTAGTGGGACAACTGCTTGCATTTGATACCGAATGTCTCCAACCCTCTTCCTTCGTCCAAGCCTTTTGATGACTTTCCTTCATTGCTTGCTTTAACTGTCTACTTTCAAAATCATTTGTAGCACCCTCTTCAATTTGATTCTCACCATCTTGATTATCATCATCATCTAGGTTGTAAAGATCTTGATAGAGATCGAAAAGGGATTGGATGAGCTTAAATTGAAGAATTGAATTTTATTATTTGTTTTAGTATTATTTTATTAGTTAGGAAGTATTTGTTTGACTAAGAGTATTAATTTGAGTTTAACTAGGAAATTATTATAGAGTTTTAGTAGAATAGGGATTTGAGAGTTTGATTAAGAAACTCTTTTAATATTTTAGTAGGAAAGTAGTTTTTATTTTAGTAGGGGACTTGACCTATAAATAATGGTGTAATCCCAACTATTTTTAATTAGAGAGGGATATAATAAAAAGTGATTCTCTGTGGAGAATTTATGTGTTTCTTCACCGATTCCTTGCGAGGATGAGGTAAACCCCTTCCACCCCTCTTCTTTCTTCTTCTCTTTCTATTCTGTGATTTTTAATCCTTCCCATTCTATACCAGTTTGGTATCAGAGCCCAACTTCGATCATTTTTGATTGTGGTTGTGTTTCTTGAGATCCGTCTGTCATCTTTAAGTTTTAGTCCTTTTCAAAAAAAAACTTAGCAGAATCAAGTCCAACAAAAAAAAGTCACTGCCCACTACACAAAACCCACAACACAAAAATCAATACCCAAATCCACAAAATTACACAAACACCCCCAAGCCTTTTAAAATTATATATATGACCCCTTAGAATTTTGAAATTACACTTTTGCCCCCAAAGTTTCTAAAATTATATTTTGCCCCCAAAAATTTTTGAAATTATATTTTGGCCCCTAAGTTTCAGAAATTATAGTTTAGCCCTAGAATTTTCTGAAATTATAGATTGACCTCAGAATTTTCAAAAAAAAAAAAGTCCTTAAAATTCTCTTCTAATCAATATGGTTTTCAATGTCAAATTTGTTAGAATAGTTATTATATTTAGACTTAGGGGTAGTTTAATCATTTGTTTTCTTTTATGTTACCCTATCTTAGTTTACTATATAAAAACCTCTTATATGTAGTTTTTCTTTAAGCTTTGTTCTGGCTAATTGCGCCTCAATAATTTTCTCTTTTTTTTTTCTTACTTTTCTTTGATTGATCAAAATTAACATGGTATCGGAGTATGGTTTCGATCCAAAATATATATTGTGGTTTGTGAAGTTGGTACATTGGGATCTGTTATTTGGATTGCTATTTTTGTTGACTTGCTGCTGCCTCTTCTCTTCTGTTGGTGCTTCTTCTAGTTGCTAGTCTGGTTGTTTCTTTTTCGTTTGCTGCTGTTGTTTTGGGCTTTTGGATTGGTTTGTTAATTGGTTGGTTTTGTGCATTGGTGAGTTGTCACGTTGTTGGTTTTTGATTTGTTTGGGCTTGCTATTTGACATAGCGTTGCATTGTTTCGCACTAAATAAGCACCAAATTTTTGTTTCTATTTGTATTGTTTCGCATTGAATAAGCAGGAAACTTTTGTTTTCATTTGCATTGTTTCCCACTGAATAAGCAGGAAATTTTTGTTTCCACTTTTGATTGGTGGGTTTGAGCCTTTGGGACTGATTTTGTGAACGAATTGCTGGATGAGTATTTGATTTGCAAAGTTGTTAAGTTGATTTGTGGCGAACTTTGGATTGTTTGGCGTTGACTACTTCTTTTGGTTCTAGTTTCTGATTTTGACTACTGCTGGTTTAGGACTAGTTCTGGTTTGATTGTTTATTTTCTTTGTTGGGATTTGTTTTGTTGAGCATTGTTGCTGGTGGTTTTTTGTTGAGCTTTGATTTTCTGTTGGACCTCTCATTGCTATTTGATCGTCTCTAGAACTTCGTGCTTACTTTGATGCGGCCTGGGCTGGTGACTCTATAGATCGCAAGTCCACTACTAGTTTTTGTCTCTTCATTGGTGATTGTCTTATTTTGTGGAAAAATAAGAAACAAACTGTTGTGGCTCGATCATCTGCTGAAGCTGAGTATCATGCTATGACCTTCATAACAGTAGAGATAGTTTGATTGTATTAGTTACTTGCTGATCGTTTATTTACGAAATCTCACACCATCGCACGCTTTCGTTTTCTTCTTAACAAACTTTTGATGTTTAATATTACCACATCATGAATTTGAGGGGAGGGTGTTAGAATAGTTATTATATTTAGACTTAGGGATAGTTTAGTCATTTGTTTTCTTTTATGTTGTCCTATCTTAGTTTACTATATAAAGACCTCTTATATGTAGTTTACTATCTTAGTTTACTATATAAAGACCTCTTTATGTGTAGTTTTCTTTTACACTTTGTTCTGGCTAATTGCGCCTCAATAATATTCTCTTTTTTCTTCCTCTTATTTTTCTTTGATTGATCAATGTTAACAAAATTAAATGCTAAAGTGGAGGCTTTATGCCAAACACAAGTTGATTCACAAAAGGCTATAAATGCTAGACTAAATACAATTCAAGCATCCATCGATTTAGTGAGAGAACTTGTGCTCGTTACAGTTTGTGAAACCAAAACAAGTAAATGTTTTAATTTTGTCTTTTCAACTGTCAATCAAAAAGTGGTTGAACACAACCCTGTAGTTATACCACAAGTTCCACCACTACAAGTTACAATCCGATTGAATGACGATAAACTGAAGTTATTCAATGTTGATGAGCCCAAAAGTTCTACTTCTACTCATCTTACAACAATTACTTTTGATAAGCCAATTGCAAAGGGTGTTTCTACAGATGAAAAACAAGTTTCAATTGTAATTTTTTTAGATGGGGTTACTACTTTTTCATCAACATCCTCAACATCATTTTATTTGGAACAAAGTGTGAAGGTTATGAAGATTCGAGATATAGATTCCTCCTATTGTGATATCCTATATTATGTTATTGAAAGGAAATCTTACTTTTATGTGATCAGGTTTAAAGATGTGTTTCATCGTCTGATGTCAATTCTTTTGGAGTATTCTTGCTACAACAACTCTTTGGAAAAGAGTTTTTTTCAACCGGAGAGAATTGATAGAGATCGAAAATGGATTGTATGAGCTTAAATTGAAGAATTGAATTTTATTATTTGTTTTAGTATTATTTTATTAGTTAGGAAGTATTTGTTTGACTAGGAGTACTAATTAGAGTTTAACTAGTAAATTATTATATTGTTTTAGTAGGATAGGGATTTTAGAGTTTGATTATGAAACTCTTTTAGTATTTTAGTAGGAAAGTAGTTTTTATTTTAGTAGGGGACTTTGCCTATAAATAATTGCGTAATTCCAACTATTTTTAATTAGAAAGAGTGATATAATAAAAAGTGGTTCTCTATGGAGAATTTATGTGTTTCTTTACCGATTCTTTGCGAGGATGAGGTAAACCCTTTCCACCTCCTCTTCTTTCTTCTTCTCTTTCTATTCTGTGATTTCTAATCCTTCCCGTTCTATATCAAATCTTCATCCCGCAATGATTGTATAATTCGTTCTTTTTTTTTTCTTTATAGCAGTCCTTTCCATGCTATAACCACTGTGATGTTGTCTCAAAATTTGTGACATTTCTTTTGGTGCATGTGAATATGCTTCTACTTGGCCGGATACATGTGCAATGTGACTTTATTCGAATAATACCGTCATGAACTATTTTTCCACAATAATTGCACTTTACAATTCTTTGATCACCACCGAAAGGTGTTGCGTGTTTTCAACCAATATCATGTTGTTTAGGAGCCATTCTACAATGTAAAATTTAAAATAATTAATAAATAATATATTTTTATTGATTTAAAAATTTCAGAAATATGTAGGTCTATTTATCTTTCTTCTAATTTAGTATTTGATTTATAATTTTTTTGATTATTAAAAGACAATACTTCAAATTTTTATTCAATAAATAAGTAATGTGAATACAAATCTAATGTAATTGTAACATTTTGTTTTAAATAATCTGAAATAGAACATATATCTAATTATTACATTAAATTAAAAAAATATTGATCTTTTTTATTATTGTAAAATTTTAATGTATTTAATTATTACATTAAATATTTTAATAATTTATGAAATAGTAAATTTAATCCAAGTAAGATCTGGTAAAAAGTGAACCCAAAAATCAATTACCCATAAAATATAAATTAACTACACTAAAATATAATCAATTACCCAAAAAAAAAATAGTCTTTAAAGACTTGTTATTTACCAAAAAAAATAATAGAAGAACAAAGTCTTTAAAGACCCGTTGGCTTCCTTCAAATGCTTTGTGCGTCTCAGACGAGAGAGAATGTAAATCATCGGCAGAGACACGCTGAGAGGGAGTAACTAAGTAAACCATTGGCGATTCTTTGTCTATCAGGACTGGTTCGTAGAATCGCAGCAAAAGAGAAGAAAAACAAAAGAAGAATAGAAGAAGAACAGAGGAAGAAGAAAAAGAGATGTTGAAGATGAAGCAAGGAAGAATCTATGTGAGTGTGATATGTATTCGGTTTGATCTACACTCTATAGTTATGTCGTGAATCTTTATAATCTTCTTCGCTTTTATAGTTGTAAAAGAGGGGTGAATCGACAAATTTTCATATGATTTCTGCCATCCATGGTGAATTTTTATATGGGTTTCTTAATTTGTGGTAGTGGGTCTTTGATTTCTTTCTTTTCCATCTTTTTTTTTTAGTTTTTTGTGATTGATTGAGGGATTTTTAGGCTTTTATAGATGTGGGTCTTTGGACCATTTCTCTTTTGCTTTGGGTTTTTGCTCTTTGTCCCAGATTTTGGAGATTTTTCACTAGATTTGATTGTATCGGAATGATTCTAATACGAATCGGCTGAGTTATACCGAGTTCCTCTGATTTATGCCAATACTTATGAGTTTGACCGAGACATTGCTGATACTTTTCCAACTCGCAATTTTTTTTGTTTCGTGTACCGTTATCGTATCGGACTCGGCCGATATCTAAAACCATGATGAGGCCGGTTGGAGTGGAGTCCTATTGCTGATCATAAACTTTGTTGGTTGGAGAGACCCGTTGGGAGAAGAAAGTGAGAGATGCTATGTTTGAGTGTAGTAGAGAAAAATCTGCTAGAATGCATGGGTTTTCTTTGGCTGTGTCCCAAAATTGTTGGGAAGTAGTCAAATATGATTTAATGGAGGTTTTTAGGGAGTTTAATAACATTGGTGTGGTGAATGTGAAAAATTAATGCAAGGGGTTTGATGACAAGGGGACCTATTTTCCCCCTTTGTATTTACTTTGGTGGTTGATGACTTAAGTAGATTGGTTGAGAGGGGTTTTTTAGTGGGAATTGATAGGATTAGTGTTTTTTTAGTGGGAATTGATACGATTAATGTTCTCATCTTCAGTTTGTAGATGATATCATTTCTTGTTGTTAGGGGATGGGCACAAATTCCAGACTTTGGTGAATATTGTGAGGATTTTTAGACTATACCGAAGCCGAAAATGAATATGTCTAATAGTTTAGTTACGGATATTAATGTGCATAGGAGTAAAATATAAAGTTTGGCCAGGAGGTTGGGGCTGAGTGGCTATTAAAATGTGTGGGTTTTTTTGTTGAGAGGTAATCCTTCATCCTTATTCTATTGGAATCCTGTTGTGGAGATTACAAAAAAAACTAGATTGGTTGGAAAAAGGTTGTTGGTCTAAGGGATGGAGGCTTAGTTTGCTTCTTTATGCCTCTTCTTTAGATCCCTAGGAAGGTTACGAAGATGTTGGAGAAGATGACGATGGATTTTTTATGTGAAGCTGTGGAGAAGGGAATAAATATCAACTTGTTAGCTGAGAAGTTGTGTTCAAATCAAAATCAAAAGGGCGTTGATAATTGACAAAGTTTGATTTGTACTTCTTCTCAAGGGTATGGAACTTTAATTTTTTAAGTACTCTATATAATTGGGAATTTTTGGAGTTCTCATCACTTCTTGATTTCTTTGGACTCGTGGTTAGTGATCAAAGTTTGGTCTCTTGATTCTTCCAGAAAATTTCTCTTGTAGGCCCAATGTTTGAGTGATGCGTACTTATTCTGTCTTTGAACCTCACTTGATGATTTGGAATGGTAGAGCATCAGTCAAGGTGCAGGTGCATACATAGATGATTGTTCAGTGTAAGGTGAATTCTGGTTACTAGTTGCAAAAGAAAAGGAACACTAACCAATCCCCTGATTAGTTTATTGTGCAAGGCATGTTGTGAAAGTATCGATCACTTGTTCCTTCAAGGAATATGAGAGGAAATTGTATGACACATTGCTTAGGCTTAATAAAGTGCTTTAGAAGGCTATGTTTATCTTGTGACTGAGGTCTGAGCAATGATGCATCAAATCTCCCAGTAGCCATTCATCCAAACGAGAATGTAATTTTAAGGTCTCCATATTCAAAGTATCCCAAGTTGACTTGTATTTGCCTCTTTACCTATCTTCTAACGTTTGGAGAGGTAGTGGAATTTGTTTCCCTTTCTGTTTGTATTGCACTTGAGTGTATGTCTTCTGCTTTCAGAAATAAATAGCCTTAGCTGCCAAAGAAGAAAATTCAGGTACTTTGGATGAATAAGTTTGTTACTATGGCTTATAATTTCATATATGAATGAACATTTTGCCCCCTCATGCTGTCTTTACTGGCTTAATTCAGGGCTGGGGCTGGGGATTTGGTGAGCTTAAATAATGGCTAACCCTTATTTTCCCTTTTTACTCTTTATTTTCTCTCTGTAAGAAGAAAGGATTATGCTGATTCAAAAATTTAGAACCGTACATTTCAAAACCTCTCTCCTAGTAAAGGATCCTCAGATTAAAATTCTCACTAGTTATTCCTAAGCATGAATTTTCTGGAGCTCATAAGTTTGTAGGCTTCCGCTTGTTTTTATTCTATACTTGATATATTAGTTGCAGTTGCAACCATGTATCATTACAGTTTACTTTGGTATGATGTGAAGCATATGATCTTTCTTCCTTAATTTTTAATTTTGTTAATGAATTTCAAGAAAATAATTATTTCAAAGCATGGTTGTTATCTGCAGATGTTGTGCGAACTCTTCTTCCGAGTGTTATACCACCATCATATAGGGGTGCTACCATTCGTTATCTGTACTATGTTAGAAGTACATTATCTGGACAATATTTAATGCTGGAGAATGGACACTTTCCTGGAGAGTCAATACGAGATCTTGCTGAGCTGGTATGCTCCCTTATATTCCTTGATAGCTCTTTTGATTGTTTTCATCTTCATACTGATTGTGATTGTTGCTCAGCTATACAAATGTCATTTCTGTACAGCATTTTGGTGGTGGAACTGTCACAATTACATCTGAGTCTTGTATTTCTGTCACCAAAATCACTTTCAGTAATGACTTCTATGCCCATTTCTTGTTGGCTATAAGTTTTTTAAATTACTGCATGACAAATGGCATGGAACAGGTAATGGGTTACTATGGCTTTTTCATGTCTGTTTCACATTTACCAAATGCCTATATTGGAATTTGGAAGGGATGCTTGACTGAACAAGCGATAGTCTGCTATTATTTAGAAAGTTTGCCAAGTATATTTCATAATTAATAATGTTTTTCATCAGTAAGCAATCCCTTTTTACCTCTACATAAAAAAGGTCATATCTCGTGATACCTTTTTTTATGCTTTCTAGGAGTCTTAGCCTTGAAACATGTGGTAAAGTGAAACTGCCCGATACTCTCAGATTGGTCTCTTTTTCTACACAATGCTCATTTTGATGTTCCTCAATAAACCAGCTGAAGCCTCTTGGACTGTTTCATAAGCCATTGACTTTATATATATGTATCCAATTTTGGACATGAATCACTTCATACAACTTAAATGGACTACAAAATTCTAGGTTGCATTTTATTCCTTATATTGTTTTGCTTATTTCCATTTTTTTTGGTTTTAAATTACATTTGTCTATGTTATTGGAAATTTCATTTATGGGTCACCTATATCTCACTATTGGGACTGCGATAAAGATCTATAATTTTTGGATTACAAATGAGCAGCACAATATTTTGTTGAATTCCTATAATTGTTTGAGTTTGTACAAATATTCATTAAATAGATGTTTCCTACACTTTTTACCTGTGTCTTTCACTGTTTTATTTATTTATTCTTTTGGGAGGGGTTGACGTAGGTATTAGGTTTTGTTGGATGCTAAAGCCATTTTGTGATTTTATCATCATCCTGTCACCTTGTTATTATGATCCGTATTAGTGTTATTATTATTATTATCATTGTTGTCGTCATCGTCGTCGTCGTCATCGTCATCTTCTTCTTCACTTTCATCAGGAAGCCCGAATTCCCCTGCAAATATGGGTCACTCAGAAAACAAATGGCTTGCTAATTGAAGGAGGTCAAACTGATGGTAATCTTGTTTCTTTGCTCCCATTTGCTGTTAGCAACTTATAACTTGTGTTACTGATTTTTTGCTAAAACTTAACTGTTGAGGTTGGCTTAAAAATCATAATGTCAACCCACTGATTCAAACTTATCGTAATATTTGGAGTTGTGATAAATTGTAAACATCAGCAATGTATACTCTAGTCAAGATGTTCTTTACTTTTTACTAGGCTTTTACTTTGGGCTAGTGAAATTTGTTGGGTTTCTCATATCAACTGTTTTGGATTAAGCTTCACAGATGGCCTCTCTACTGCCCCTAATTGTCCATATTCAAAATTTGCATCAGTTCCTTGGTTTGTTTCTGGCTGCTAGATGACTATAAAATAATTTCAGTTGTGATGGATGATAGAGTGATTCTTGATGCCCACCTAATAAGTTGTGATCAAAATGTACTGCTTGTAGTTGTATATCCTGTTTTGCTTAAATTGAGTAATTATTGCAATTTTGTAGTTTTTATTTCCCCTTGAGGTAAAATTTCTAGGTGGATTTTGTTTTTGATATTTCACCGTAATAGTCTGAAGTGGATATATTTTCAATCAATCTTTCACCTTTTTGTATTACCAGTTGCAAAGTCTTTGGTGGATGTTCTCAACCCCCTCTCTCTGTGGCCCCCTCTCTATATCTCTCGTGTCCAATTAGTAAATGCAGCTAGATGGTAGAATCTAGTCATGATGTGAATGGATTTATAGTTCATTTAATATGATCCCTTTTGAGTATGGTTCAAAGTATTGGTCCATATGACTTGGCCAATTCATATTCGACTCTTCACCATTTGATACAATGCTATTCTACCTTTTGTTTAAACCACGTGTCTCACGCCACTGGTTGAATCGTTAGATACATCTTGGAGTTAATCATGAGTCATTTGAGCCATCGTTGTTGAATCGGCTTGATGTGAATATCTGGTTATATTCAACTTTTTTTTTATATGGCGTTCAGTAAGTATTGCTGGATACCATTCTGCGATGCAGCCACCAATTTGTTCTTGTCCCCTCTGAGTTGACGTTGATACTACGACCTTGAACCATGGGTTTGAGATCATTCTTGACCTATGAAGTACGGATACAAATGTGAGATATGAATATAGATACGACAAAACCTAAAAAAAAAAGGATACGGGTATGGGTAGGTTACGTCCATAAAATATATATTTTAAAAATTTTATTATTATATTTAATGTAATAATTATGATTTATAAAGTGAATTACACATCTATTAGGTAAGAAAATTCAACACCCAGCAACCAACACAATCAAAAAAATTCAACACCCAATAGCCAACAGTCAACCCAATCGCACGTCTATCAACAGTGTACTCAAGAAATTTCAACAACCAACATAATCACTAATATTTGTAGGCAGCAGCTGTAAAGCAGTAGTGGCAGCAGTGCAAATGCAGTTCAAAACGATTGTGTTGATCAGCTATATGTGTCATTTTTTCTTCAGACTGCTAAAAAAAAAATCCTAATTGCATACCCTAATTCAAGTCGTCAAAGTTTGTTTTGAGAGAAGAGAGAGACAGAGAGAGAGGCGAGAGAGATAGAGTGAGAGAGGAGAGAGCTTACCCGATAATACCAGGACATCAGACATTAGAGAGGAGAGTTGGGGAGACACTCGTCGATTGTCAAAACTTCACAGTATAAGGAGGAAGGAGACTTCGTCAGCGTCAAGAGATTGTCAGAGGTGAGGGAGAGAGAGGGGCAGACAAATAGCGTTAATCGACTGAGTGGGGGGGGGGATTCTGTCGAATTAAAGGTTAGGGTTTTCTTTTTCTTTTTTTGCAAATAAGGGCCCAACATATTTGTTCCAGTGCCCTTGTTCTTTTTTAGAAATTTAATTAATACCCCATCGTATCCCCATGAGGATCCCGTGCGTATCCAGCCGTATCTTAACGTATTCGAAATTCAATTTTTTTTTTTAAATTCTAGGACACTTCCCAACCGTATCAGATACGTATTCAACTGTATCAGACGCGTATTCGATATTGATACTTTGATCCTTTTGAAGTATCCGTGTTTCATAGTTCTTGGCTAAGATATATTTTATTTGAGTGTTTCTATTGATTTCTTTGATAACTAAGTTCATTGAATGTGTTACAAACGAAACTGGAAAAATCATAAGCCCTATTATCAAGGTTGTCAAAATGTGTATCGGAAGGCATATTGTTTTTAAAAAACAGTGTATCACGAATCATAACATATCGCATATCGTAAGATACATACAGTTTTATAAAAGATATTAAAAAATACATATACCTATGACAAAATGTCATAATAATATTTCATTGCACCACAAATTTCTCAAATAAAACAATTTAAAGAGACTAAGGACCAAAACATACAATCTAAATATTGAAGTTTCTAACATAATTCATCAATATCAAAATTTAGAGAGTTTTAGTTCTTACATCTAAAGTAGTTGAAGGAGGACACTTTTAACAATTAAATTATTTGCTCCTATGATGGAATGAATAAAAAAGAAGATTTCTATTTCTTAAAAAACTGTAGATGGTGAATGACATCGTTTTATTACCTAGTGTTTAAAAAAATTACTTCAAAGTGAAAGATAATGTTTTTTGGTTAAAATTCAAAAGAAATTTTTTTGATCTGTTTCGTCCCGTATCGAAAGACTCGTACGTATTTTCTGATATATCGAGTGTATCATATCATGTATCGTATTATGTATCGCATGATATAATGCAAACCGATACACTTAAGCGATACGTATTGCTTTCTTCCAGTATCGCAACGTATCGTATGTATCGTATCGCGTATCATATAATAATAACACCTATGGCTAGCATTACTTCTATAGTTGAAGCTCACCAATAATCAGAACAAGTTTAATGTGCCCGACGACCGAGAGTACATGCTTTGATGCATCTTGCATTGCAAACAAAATCTAACAAACTAAAAATATGATGAGGGAAGTGAGGATGGAAATGCATGGCTAGCCATAGCTGTGAGTTCATCTTCATCTAAACTTGTGGTGTACTAGGAAGCACAAACACCTTGTTTAAACCAAATTGTCAGTGTTGGACGGCCTTAGACACGTATTGGACACACTTATCAATGTCTGTTCTTTTCAAATTATTTTTTTTCTAAACACATTGGGGATATGCAACTGACACTTTGGGATACACAATCAACACTCACGGTTTTGGATTTTTTTTTTCCTAATTTCTTAGAACATGTCAAGTAACTTTGTAGATGTGGAAGTTATTTTACAATACTAATAATATAGGGATCACAATAGTAGTATGGAAGAATTCTAATCACTTTGCAGACATTAGAAACAAAAATAGATGTAATATTGGACACGACCACAAAATAAGGCTACAAAATTAAATAAAAGCGTACCACTTTATTTATATGCAAATAATTTGATGAAACTTAGGGTTACTTAGGACTCTTTGTAATTGGATGAGACCTAGGGTTATGAAGGTTTTTTGATATTGAAATTGTATTAATTGTTGTAGTGTGGATCATGGATGTTTATGATGAATTTATATTGGTATGATTATGTGATGCCAATTGTTGGAATTGTAGAATTGTTGAATTGAGTGATTATTATTATGGTTTTATTTTTATTAGCAAAAAAAAAAAAATTAGCGGTAAAAGAGTAAAATGCGATTCATTGAGGGATAAGAAGTCCACCAAGGAAGAGAAGGAATAAAAAAGACAAAAATAAAAGTGCAAATTACATGAGATTTTCCTATACTCCATTAAAAAAAAACAATATACAAGACCCACAGGCATTGGGGACTTTGACACCTAAAAAGAAGCAAAAAGTAATTCTTTTTCCCCACAAAGCAATCTCATCGTTAAACTTATCTTCAAAGATTGTAGCATTCCTCTCTAATCATAAAATCTCAAGAGTTGTCATCTCTGCACATCTCCATAGCATATATGCCTTCTTGCTTTTACTAAACGCTATAAAATTCAATCATAAACATTGTCTCACAAGAAAATGAAGCCCAAGACTCCTCTGCCAATGAAAGTAATTTTCTCCATAATAATATTACCATCAGGTTTCGTAAGATAACTGTTTGGAATTGTTGTATTAATAACTTGATAGTTGATGTCTTATGATTTGTGGAATTTTAACTCTTGATTTGATAAAAAATGGTAGCATTCTATTATATGATGATATATATGTATAACATGTCCCTCACTGTGTCCTTGTCGTACATTTGAATGCCAAACATGGCTGATTTTATTGGCCTTGAATTGGTCCAATGTAGTCATGAGTGAGAATGTGATTTGTAAGTTCTTATGCTCAGCACGATGACACTGCCTTGCAAAACAAGATTTAGTATGTGTGCTGATACAGTCAGCCAGGAGAAGACAACATGTTGGGATATTCAGTTTGCTTCATATTCACAACATAAAAATAAAATTATACTCATGTTAGTCCCATTAATAGTCATGATATTACCCTAAATAACAAAGCATTTTTTTTTTTTTTTGTAATCTGCATGGGCACAAGTCAAATAAGCGCCCAATTCTTATCACAAGTTCACAAAATCTCACTACTTGATTGTTCTCATGTATGATGCTTGTGCATGTAACTTATCCTATTACACAATATAGATTTTTGTTGTTCTTTGACTTTTTAATAAAAAAAAAGAAGAAGCATTACACTTTAGGGTTAATTGCATTAGAGGTCTATAAAATATATAGTTTATCTCATTTTGGTCTCTATTATTTCAATTGCATCATTTTGGTCCCTGAATTATTAAATATATTTCTATGTGGTCCCTCACGTGGACAACATTCAAATTTCTAACGGTTTTTGATCATAAACTTGTCACATGATACCTAAATATGAGCAAAAAATAATTTGGGTAGTTCTTGACAAAATGTGTAATATAAGTAGCTCTTGACCAAAATTTGGATAATTCATGATCAGAATTATATAATTTTGATTGTTCTTTGACCAAAATTTAGGTAGAAATTTGGTTAAGAATTATTCAAATTATTTTTTTTGCTCATATTTAGGTATAATGTGACAAGTTTATGATAAAAAATCGTTAACATACCAGATGTTGTCTACTTGAGGGATCATATAAAAATATATTTAATACTTCATGGACTAAAAAGATGCAATTAAAATATTGAAGACCAAAATGAGACAAACCCCATACTTTAGGACTTCCAGTGCCATTAACCTTAAACTTTAATTTGGACCATTGATTATTTGCAATAGTGGAAAATAAATTCATATTGTTTTGCTATCAAGTTTTGATACTCATGGTGCGATCTTGTGCGTCACTCTATGTGAGTTTTAATTGTGTAACATGTCACATTAATTAGTATTTATTTATTTCATGTGCGCTAACTGTCTAGTATGATTATCTACTAAAAAGTTGATCAGTTCTATCTATGGAGAAAAAAAGTTTCGAGTATGATCACCTGCTTTTTGGTGTTGCCAGGAATTGTTCCTGCTATAACCATCATATTGGATGTATATTGGAGAGAGATGGACAGAGACTCTGATTGGGTAAGCTGTGCGGGTTTCGGTTATTATCATTCCTTTTCTTCTTTTACTTCGAAAAAATATGTTATCTTGCCTTTTGAAGTCTAGTACTTTATTTTTACTAACGTATGACTAAAGAGTGGATCAGTGCATGACGTCCCCACCACTGTGGGGTGGGGGGAGGGTCAAATGTACTCAGCTTTACCCTCGCATGCACAGCTGCTGTTTTTGCAACTCGAACCATTGATGCCCAAGTCACAATGGAGCAATCTTACCTTATGCCAAAGCCCAACCCCTATTAACTAATGTATGACTAATAACGTGAAAATAAAGTAGTGTGGCTACTTTGATTCTGGGGTAAAATAGTGCTAGTTTTGTACAGGCTAGAGCTAATGAAACATATGATGGAGTTGAGGAAGGTTATGAAAGCTCCAGGGATGAAATCTCATCTGTTTCTTCTTATAATCCCACCAAGGAAAATATAAACAAAGCTTTTGGAAGTTCGTTGTCCTTGCAATCATCTGTAGCAAGGTCTTCAAACAGAGATTCTCCATATATTGAAGAACGCACTAGCATATCTTCACATTTGGTGCTTCCTCGGCTGTCTGTGGCAGAAATCTTATATGATTCTAGTGGGGGTAAGCTATTCTTGGAACGTCACAATTTATTATGTAAACTTGATTTGTTATTCTTTGTCAGAAACTGTTATTTGTACATGCCTGTTCGTCTTGCATTATGTTACTGTGATAATTTTGTTGATGATCTTCAAAGCATGTCCCTGAAGTAACTCATTGAGTATTTATATCATCTGCGATTGAGTTGTAAAACTTGCATTTTAAATGATCATTTATCTTTTCAACCAGATGTTTTATCACCCCAGAAGGCATCAGCTATGGTCTCTCCAAGTCAGCAGATAAAACATGTAAAATCCCTTGCCACGGATGATGAATCAAGAGGCCCATCAGTCCCAGGAACTGTGGAACCTATAGCATGTAAATCATCTTTCTTTCTATTGTTAAATGATCTAATCTGTAGTTGTCTTTATACTATGTATCTGATGACTCATTTAATGTATTAGTCCTTCAAAACTAATTTACTACCAGCATTTTCTGCAGCAGAAGGCTTTATTCGAGGAAGATCGTACAATATAAGGCTGGATGACCAAGTTCTTTTAAGATTTTCCCCGAAGAATTCTGATGCAACTTATTATTTCAGTGATATGGTAGTTGCACTTGATTTATGGTCTTTTTTCTACTGCAAACCAATGAATATTATGGAACGAGACGAAAGGGAAAGGACATAATCTCATAACCCCAGGTGTTGTTCAGTGGTTGATTTTGGCCTTTGGTAACTCAGAGGTCTCAGGTTCAATCCTTCCCATATCCCCTAAGGGCCAGCCACTCTTGTTTTTCAGGGACATGCTCTAATTCGGCTCAACCTATGGTGGCAGCCGCCGAGCTTGAGGGAGTAGTCGGTTTAAGTCTGGACACCCTGTAGAAAAAAAAAAAAAAAAAAAACATAATCTCATACCTCTTCGCACACTTTTGCCTAATGATCTACAACCAAAAATAGCAGAGTACCTTGAAATTCTTTTGAAGTTGATGCCCATGGGAATTCCAAGAAAGAGAGATTTTATCCCACATTTCATCCAAACGATGCTACTCTTTCATCAATATCTTCCCATTACTTTCCAATCAAACCACCCATAGCATAGTCAATGCTTCACATTTCTCTAAACTTTTAGCTTCTTTGGTAAAACCAAAGCCTCCAAAGTTAATGATAAATACTGATTCACAACATTGCAGTTTCACTCAAGGAATCCCAACAATCAACCTTCATCACAGATTCACAGTTGCACTTTATTTACAGTCTTGTGCTGGTTCTTTTTTTGGGCAAGTCTTATGCTCATTCGCCATTCATTTAACATCAGTCTTTTTACTTTCTGTAACAGATAGGTGGTACTCTTACTTTCTTTCATGAAGAAAGAGCTAGGAGATGCCTTGAGGTACTTTTATTTTTCAGGGAAAAAAATGAATCATTAATTGCCACACATGGTTTTTTTGTTTCTGTTGTTGCTTCATGGAGTTGACTGGCCTGATTTTTTTTTTTCAGCTTTTAATAACACTAGAGTTGTCAGAGACTATAAGTCGTCGTTCTGTCCATCCTTCTCGAAGACATTCACCTACAGTTACTAAGGTATACTTTCTAATTATAAGTTGTGATACCTAGCTTGATCATTGAGGACTTTGGATGTAAAATGAAGTTTCATTAATAGTGATAAGCCAGAAATCTACGTAAAACCTTTGTCTTGTGGAGTAGTCTTTTTAGTTAGTTGAAGGTATTAACTCTCTTCTCTTCCTGTTCCAATGAAATTCCTGGTGATCCTTGAAAATGATTGTCACTAACTCACTATCTTTTATCAGATCGATGGTTAGACATAAAAATACTAGCTCAGTATGTGGCCTAGTATGGTTATACAAATTTTATCATGAGAACCCATTTTTCAGAAGCATTCAGCTTTAGTAAACCTTGAAAATTATGAATTTTTTCGCCTTGTTATAGAAGTAGATGTATAGATTAAACATGTTTTTCCCATACAAATTGTAATCCCTTTGGAAGTCTATTTTATCCTCTTAAGGCTGTTGTAGCACTATGATAAAGTGCTAACTGCTAACATGGTACCCAGGAGCAGGGTGACATTAGGGTCCTGATTTCATTTTCAGTTGCAAAATGATATCAATTCTGAGCCAGTGGCCTCTGACTGGTGTGTTGAAACGGGAATGCCATTGCTAGAATTGTGCTGTTTATCTTTATTAAGGTGAATCTGGGTTCCATGCTTATTATTTCTTCTATAGAATCTATACTCTATAATCAATAGTCAGCCAGGTCTATATTGGTGTACCTTTCCTAATTGTCTTTAGCTGTCTTGAGAGAAAGTAATTGTGATAGTTAGGTGTCAATAAAAAGAGATCAAACAGAGGTAGGGAGTAGAGAAGAGAAAGTGAAACCATAAGGTGATGGACATGTCTCTAGTGTTTCGCACCTCTTTTGACTGTCTAAACTAGGAATCTGGGAAGATTGATTGTTAATGTGCAATTGGAATGGTTCTCTTATAGACCCTAACTCATGGAAATTTACGCTTAAGACTCTTTATACTAGATGCATCCAGTGAAAGTTGGTAAGATGAGGATGCTTCCAAACAACATGGGCAATCTTAAGTAAGTTATACCTTGTAAAGCAAGGATGATAACATGGGAGAGGGATATGAATGAATGCTGATACTGCAATCCTGCTATGCTACAATACTCTAATGACCAAATGTATGAAATGGAACTAAAGAAGGTATGGTTTTGTGGAGTTGTGCTTTCATAGTGATTTTTTGGAATATTTGGACAGAGAGGAACTCCAGAATATTCAGAAATCAATACTTTACATTGGCATTTGGTTTGGGACATAATTGTATTTCACGCCTCTTTATGGTCTAAGTCCGCAGGGAAGTTTTGAGGTTTATCTTTAACAGATCTTCAAAGGGATTGGAAGGTGGCTTAGTTTAATGTTTTTTTCTTATCTAGTTTTTTTGTTTTTTCTTTGTGAGGATATCTTGTCCTCCATATTGTAATTTTTTATCTCTTATCAACCTTAATAAAATTCTTCTTTTATAAAAAAAGAAACTAATAAGAACGATACCTATAGTAGAGAATCCACGAGAAGAGATTTTAATGGCCAAATACAAGGATCGAAATTTCGTTTCAGTATATTGTTCACCTAGGAAATGAAATCGTTTCGAAAACAAAATGAAAATAAAAAAAGAAATTGAAATTTATTTTCATAACATTCTGAAACATTGATCAAGATATTTCGAAATATCTTGCAACATTTCAAAAGATTAATTGCAAAATGCCAAAATATCTCAAAATATTTTAAAACATTCCGAAACATCTCAAAGCAATGAAATTTCAATACACTTGCTGATTTATTTCAGTCTTCCTTGAAAATATAAATGTTTCAGCCGTTTTAAAACAAAAATTTGATCATTGGTCTTGTACATGAGAGGGTACATGGTGTACATGCATTTGAAGTAGGGAATAATGATGGAGATTTTGTTTTAGATTTTGCCATTTTAAATGTTCTCATGATAGCAAATACTAATTTTGAAAGAGGGATGACATTTATAACTTTCAAAAGTTGATTAAATGAAATCCAATTAGATTTTTTCCTACATAGACAAGTCGATCGTATATCATGTAAGAACTGCAAGGTTATTCCAGGAGACAGCTTCTCCACAATCCACAACATAAGATAATGATGCTAGATGTCTATGCTACAATATTAAATTGGAGTCTCGATGCTCTGAAAATATAATGGAGTCTCATTTGGTTATCATGTCTACTTGTGCAGGTTTTCAGTGATTACCATGAGGTAGTTGCTGATTTGGTGCAGACAAGCTTTCTCTTTTCCATTCCCATGGATGGGCCCATGTCTTTTTCCACTCGCCATGTCTCTGTGCAATGGGCTCTTCGGTTTGAATTCTTTACGACACCGAAGAATGTAGACTGGACCAGGTATTACAATTGAATGGACCACACAAGCATGTTCTTTTGTTGCAAAAAGTTCTCATGATTTTAACTAATACAACTGCATATCAAAAGGTTGTATGCCTGTGTTGAGTAATCAGATCTATCTTATGGTACTTACATCAGACATGGCATGCAAATAGGATATTTTGATAAGAAACATGTGTTATGTTGGGAAGGATAAGAGAAATCATCATTACAAGAACAATTTGCTGGGTCTCGTACTGCAGGAGGGTGGGTCATGAGCATGCAAGCAAGGCAAAGAAAAGAATTGTGTGTCCATTATATAGATGCATCTCTCACACAAATTAGAATTGTACACCTTCATACAACATAAATTTTACAAATTGAACATTTCAAACAATGTTCTAAATAACCTTCTCCCTCGTTGGCCACAATAATATTTTCCAAGACTTAAGCTCCACAGAGAGTGAGTTGTTTATTTTTCACCCCCCTTGAGCATAAATTTATGTTTTGTTGGTTCATATAAGAGCAATGACTAAATCTTCACTATCTTTCATTTGTATGTAACAATAGAATGACACAGATGCTATCGTTAGTCCTGATGCCCCTTCAATATCATCCATGCTATGGTAGGTTGTAAAACTGGAAGTTACCGCACCGCCTGGCTGTCATACTTTTCCTTATTCTCTTTCTGTTCTAGAAAACAAAATCCTCCACTCTAGGGGCACTATTTCTTGATATGAAACTCTAATGGAACCCCAATCCTAATCATATAGATGGACATGTTATTGTTCTAAAGTTCCTGTGAATCTATAGGTTTGTGGGAGATGGAGAAGTATCAACGTCTTCTCTGTTTTCTTTGGTCCAACTCATGACATTCTAGAAATTTCATTTTTATTTTATATGAAATGAGCAGTATATATATTTCTCAATTTAGCTATATTGGAAGGTAAATAAATACCCGATTTTATAAAGAGAGAGAACACAAAGAATAAAAGAATAGGGTGCCTTCTCAAAGGATCACTGCTTGTTGCAATGATAAAGACTAATCGCGGGAATGTGTGTTTGGCATGGAGGAATACTACTCATGGCAAATAATGCTTATGGGCAAGGATCAAAATATCATTTTGAAATGATCGGAACGACTTAAAACATTTTCGTTTCTGAGGAAACCGAAACGAATCCGTGATTGAATTTTATTTTTAATGCTTCAAGGTATTTTAGAATATTTCGAGCTGTTCGAGAAGTTTTAGATTTTCAGCATGTTTCCACCTAAATTTTGAAATGTTTTAAGGTGTTTCAAGATATTTTGGTATATTTCGACCAATGTTTCGAATTTTTTTTTAAATAAATTCTCAATTTTTTTTTTCATTTCCATATTGTTTCTGAAATGTTTTCGAAGCATTTTTGTTTTTTGGGTGACCGAAATAATGCAAAGAAACGAAATGGATGTAAGATCCTTTTGAAGGTTATTGCCAAAAGAAAAGATGTAAACACTATATAGGGGCTGTTGATCACTCTTTTGTAACATTTGGGGGTTTGAATGAGCTACTAACTCTTCAACAACCAGTTGATTAAGCACCATCTGCTTACTCATAAGCCTTCCGTGACATGTAACTACCAAAAAAATTGGTCTTTCATGTGCAGTTGTCATGGTAAAAAAATAGTCTACGATCTGGTGCAAATACTATGTAACCCCAGTTACTAAACGTAGTTCATCCTTATAAAAACAATTATGCAGCTTTCTTGTGACATAGGCGAGATGTTATACATGTGTTTCTTAGGAAAGCCCATCAACCTAAAAATTAAGGATTTAAGTTTTATTTATATGAACAAGTTTTTAAAGCCCTGAGCACATTTTTTGTCCAACAAACTTTATACAAAATTCAATAATGCTATTGATTATCAGTGTTTTACTTCTCTGCAGAATGTGAAACATAAGGGTCTCTGTATATTGAGCACTACAATCTATTAAATGGTGATAAATGAGGCCAATTTTTGTTGAATACTTACCTTTGGGGGGAAGTTTGTTAAAAGGCAAGGCTAGATGAAGAAGGGCCTCTATATGACCTGTAGAATCTTCTAAGAAAAGATAGTGGAACCCAATGTGGGGGTGACTATGAGGTTTAATACTTTTATATGAATCTCTATGGCACCTAGATTCAAAGGCCTTTTCTTTTGGGACTCAGAATAATTTGGTGGTTTAATTTGTTCTCCTGGTGGATTGCATATGGGAAAGAATTTGCTTTTTGCCCTCACTTTTCGGGAATTCCTTTGTCTTTAATTAGGGCGGATTGGAAAGTCCCTTCTGGATTGTATTTTTTTTTTTATTAGTTGTGTTTACGTACATTTAATTTATTTTTGTGTTTGTGAAGGACTTTTCACCCGTCAAATAAGTTTTTTCATTATCAATGAAAAGCTTTTGTTGATTATCCAGGAAACAATAGCACAAATGGTTTTGCTGGACAGTATGCTAAGACACTAAATAGCAACTGATGTTTTTATTGAAGTTTGGGTCAAATGTATGTTGAACAACTGGAGTTAATGAAAGGCTAGAGAACCCACATCAGTAGTTGACCATTATCATGGTATGAAATGCAGTGTCATCATCGTTAGATGGATCTGAGCTGATCTGTCTGTCACTAGGGAGGGGACTATTGATGTTTTAGTAGTGTCCTTGTTCTTTCTATAGGACCTCTAGATCATTATATTTTGATGGTTCTAATTGTTTTCTCCCCTGGGGGGGTGGGGGGGGTGGTGAAAACTTTGCTGACTTTAAGGATCAAAATTTTGTTTCGAAACGACGAAAATGACTGACGCATTTCTGTTTCTAAGGAGATCAAAACAAATTAGTGATTAAATCGAAATACTAATGCTTTGAGGTGTTTCCACCAATGTTTTTTTATACGTTTCAAATGTTTTAGTATATTTCAACTAATGATTCGGAGTGTTTTGAAAATAAATTTTTCAACTTTTTTATCTGTTTCCTTTCTCTTTCCGAGACATTTTCATTTCTTAGGTAACCGAAATAATGCTTCAAAATGAAATTTTGATCCTTGAATTACTTATCAGCTTGGAAGCTGAATTTGTAATTCAAATTAGGGCTTTTGTTTCTTCCTTTAAGGTGTCCGCCATAAACTTCTTTTTCTTTTCTTTTTGGAGAGCACCTTTTGCCCCTTTTCTCTCCTCAGGATCTCCTCAGAACAGGTCATTTCTCTTTATTGCGAAGTAGATATACACCACAGTTGGGTTGTTGTGTAAGCTTGAATATAACTTCACTAAATAAGTCTGCTGTCAAATAAAAAATTCATTTTCTGTCTCACAGAAAAGGTACCTTATTTACAGATAACAGGTGCCAGTATGCTGAGTTATGACTAGTAAGGCATTTATTATCACCACACAAGAGACGACATTGCCAGTGGCAGAGTTTTTACTTGTTTCCCCATGTAGGGACTTTAATCAGTCGCTCTTGAAGCTTTTGTTGTTATTGGTTTAGAGAAATTGGTGGGCATCTATTAAGAGTAGAACAACAGTTTGAAGAATTGGTTTGGATTTATGCTTTGGAGGTCAACTTTGGAAGCTATATCTCTGTTAAAGAAACCAATAGAAAAATATAAAGGGGAGTAAGATCTTCATATTGTTTCCATAATGTTTATGAGATGACTTCTGTCGATATAATATGGTGGGTTTGAAAAGAAATGTGGAGTTAGAAGTAGATATATCGATGCAAGAAAGACACGTATGATGGGTTGTGATGACAATAAGATCAACCATAGTTTGAAAAAGGAAATTCTCAATCACTTTGGAATTATACAAAGATTAGCTTGATGCCCTTTTTTTGGTCCTTCGGATAGAATTGAAAACGACTGAACATTTTTCTACATACTGGTGTGTGAATTCTGATGTACTATTCATTTTGATATTCTTCCACAATAGCTCATTCCCACTTCCATTCTGATGTAGGTTTTGTCACATCATCATGGTACCTGATGTCTCAAACATAACCAGAATTTTAGATTAATGATATTTGTTTGTAAAAGAAAATTAGTTAATTTCTCAAAAAGCCTGCTATTTGATCCTTGCATTTTTGTCATTTTATCCTATTTAACTCTCTTGGTATCACTCAGGTCCTGAGGATTTTCATTTTCTCTGTCTTCCTTATTGTTTTCTTGGCTGCTTTGCTTAGATATGAGCACCCTCTTCTGATTGAAGGAAGAGACAAATGCGAGTGGGTCCTTCCTATTACTGTGCATGCACCTCCTCAAGGGACTACAACAGCTCACACTCGAAATGAGAAGCCTTTCTCTTTGGAACCATTATGGATTCGCACTTAAAAAGGTAATTTCTGTAAAGAGAGCTTGTACATCGAATGATGAAGACCACTCAATGTTGGTTTATAGCACTGTGAAAGGGCCACTCCACTCATTATCAATTGTTTTTGAGTTGGATGCTTTAGCATGGTATCAGTGTTGGCGTTAAGTGATTAGTGGGTCAGGTCTTTTACCCATATGAATTTCTCGTTATGCATGTCCGTTTGTTTGTTTGGTAGCCCCACGAGCCCAGGTTCCATGTGAGGGAGGACATAAAGAGAGCTTGTAGCGACATCGAATGATTAGGACTACTAGTGATTGATTTATATAGTTAAAGGTCTCTCCGCTTGGTGTTGACTTGTTTTGAGTTGAATGCTTTGACAACTTTCATAAATTTAAGTGATCCCGCTCTGATCAATTTTCAGAACATGACTTAATTTTTGAAGTTACAAGGTATATTTCACAGATCTCTCTCTCTCTCTCTCCCTCTCCATCTCAGAAATGCATTCACACACATACAACATTGTTGGAAGATAAATTTCATTTGGTAAATGATCTTAAAATTCAGTTGTTTTTTTTTTAACTGCTTCCTTGAGATAAGTTGGAATTATCCATTTTTAGATAAGAGCAATTCTTGATTTTCTCATTCTTTTTTTTTTGCAAATTACCAGTCAAAGGGCAAGCTCCTACAATTTATGATTCACGGACGGCAGCACTTATAAAGCCTGATGGGCAGTCTATTTTGCTATATCGATTAACAAGTTGAAGTGTTCACCAAAGATGGCCACAAGATTGAGTGTAGCTGGCTGCTATGTGTCTTGTTCAGACGTGGGATGCAGTCTGTAGCCAAGAGGCTTTCCTTAGATGTTGTTATATGCTAATGATTTAACAGTCATTAGTTGTCCTCAACTTCCGAATGCATCCATCCGTATTATATTTTCGGTATTTAAGTTGCTTTTTTTTTTTTTTTCCTTCTCTTTTCACTGTTCTCATTCTTAAAGATTTTGGAGTACTGTATCCATTTTTTACTTTCTTGTATATTGGCTTGGGTTGCGTTTGGCTGCTGCGGCTGCTACCTGTATGAATCAGTTTGTTATACATGATCTCACATTTGAGTGATTCTTTACTTTTTTTTTTTTTTATTTAAACAACCATCTTTTTCTGTAAGTCATCTCATTTGGTTTGAGAGGCAGATCATGAATGATAACCGCGATTATTAAGTTCATTTTTTCGGATGTTGCGAAAATGCAATTTGCAAAAATGTTGTAATAGTAGTAGAAAAAAAAGAGAATGGGAGCCCGTCAGCAGCATACGTTAGCTTCTCTTTATGTATAAAAATCTCTAAGCATACAAGGAAACTACAAATATTGTTTGTAACCATAATTTTCTCAACACATACCCTTGAGTTGGCAGTATGAGTATGTGTCATGCGTCTTAAATTGTTGCAAAGATTTGGAAACTGGCTCTCTTGAGGTTTTAGTGGAGACAATCTTCCTGTTACTCTCAGAACTAAATTAGGTGGTGTGATTTTGTTTCTTTATACGAATTTTTAATGTAAAATGACAGTTAACCTTGATAATGCTAGGTTACTTTTATGAAATACAAGGTATCATTTAATAACACTAGTAATGCATTTAAGAAATTTAAATTATGTGTAATTAAATTGAATAATAAATTATGTAGTGTTAACTATTTTTTATTTTAATTATTGTCAAACTTAATTATAGATCTATTTTACCTCTTGAAGAGTTTTTAATGTGTTATTTATTTTCGTGTTTCTCCAACCCCTTAGATATTTAATCTTTAGTTTAAAATGAATATTTATTATAAGATTGTCATTATTGAGTATTTACACATCTATTTATATTATAAATTTATTACAAAGTAATTGATTAAATTGCAATACTATTGTTTGTAATGTAATAATATGATATTGTAGTATATCAAAAAATTAACTATCACATATATTGGACTGTAGAATAAAAGAATATAGATTATACTTTATTTCTTCATATAAATATAAACATAGATATAGAAAACTGTTTACAAGTGTATTGCTAATAAATGAGTCAAAAAGAATTTAAAAATCAGATACGATTAATAAAAGAATTTAAAAGAACTTAGAAATAAAAAAGGTATAAGAAATAAAAATTGAATGAAAATAATATAGAATTTAGATGTAAAATATTATTAATAAGAGAGTTCAAAAGAACTTAGAAATCAAATAGGTATAGGAAATAAAAATTAGAAGAAAACTAATATATGTGTATCATTGATTTTATAATAAAAATTAGGGATAAAATAGTAAGTCAAAAAATTTTCACAGATATTAACATTTATAAATAATATAAATATAAATTATTTAAGTATTGCTTCCTAATCGTTTGTTTTCAGCTTTTTTTTTTTGCTTTTATCTTATTTGGATTGCTCCATTCCTCTAGATTAATTGTATGCATAGTGATATACATATATAACTATCTATATAATAAAGTACAATGCAATTCAAATTTCAAAATATAAACAAAATGACTTTTACTTTTCGTGGGTGAGATCATTTTAAATTTTATTTTAAAATTAATTCAACGACTAATATTAGCTTCCCAAATTTTATAGGAAAAAAATCTCCTAAGAGTGTGTTTTAGCTGACTTTTCAAAAGTATTTCTAATACTTTTAACTTTTCATAAACACTTAAAAAAAAAAGTAGTGTTTAGCACCGCCCTACCACCATCATTACCACCACCCCCTCACCCCCACCGCTTTACCATCATTACCACCATTATCACCACCACTGTCACTGTCGTCATTGTCATTGCGACAACCACCACTACCATCACAACCATCACTGCCATCACCACTACCGTTGCCATCGCCACCACTACCACTAGCATCACCACCGCCATCACCGCCACTCCAACACCACCGCCACCGCCCCACCACCCACCATTATCACCACCATTGCCACCGCCGCCATGCCACCACCACCTCTGCCACAACAACCACCATCACTGGCGTCGTTACCTCCACTGTTGCCACCATCCCACCACCTCCACCGCCCCACCACCATTGCCGCCACTGTCACCATCCTACCACTACCACCACCACCACTACCACTGTCGTCACCTACCATCGATTACTACCACCATCACCCACTGCCACCATCCACTACCATCATTATCTTATTCTCATATTTATCAATCCACAATCACCATCATTGCCCATCGTCACCCATTACCACAACCCACCACCACCTGTTAATGCCCACCATTACAGCCATCCAATGTCATCCACCCCCACTACACCTATTACCACCAACCACCACCACCTATCATCGCCCACCATCGCCACTACCCATTATCACCCACCCTCACCACACCTACCACTATTATCGCCATTCGCTACCACCCACCAACACTCATACCCACCACCACCATCATTACTCCCCACTACCACAACCCACCACCACCTTTGTCACCCCACCATCATCACTGTTGCCCACCACCACTCACACCCACCACCACAATCGCCGTCACCCATGACTGCCACTACCACAATCGTCACCCAAAATTCACCACCACCATCACTGTGACGCCCCCCCAAAATTCGAGGGTCATTTATTAACCTGTTGATCATCCATCAACCCCCGGAAGTACTCGTGTATGTTGTATAATCCAACACCATTTCATCACATGACCATACCTAGGTCCAATCTCCATCCATTTGTCCTTAACATTTCATCAATTAAATTCTTTAAACAAGAATACTCAAGGCTTGAAGGCTTGGCAAATTTATGTTTAAAATTTTAAAAATTTTGGAAGACGTACCGGGTACCTAACTCAAGTGGTACTGGTACTTGAACCTTCTATTTTCTTGGTACCTAGATATGACGCCCCAAAATTTGAGGGTCCTCTATTAACCCGTTGATTATCCATTAACCAGCGAAATTACTTGTGCATGCCACATAACCCGACACCACGTCATCACATGACCATACCATGGTCTAATCTCCATCCATTTGTCCTTAACATTTCATCAATTACATTTTTTAAACAAGAAGGCTCAAGGCCCGAAGGCTTGACAAAGTTATATTTAAATTTTTAAAAATTTTGTAAGAGGTACCGGTACCTAACTCAAGTGGAATCGGTACCTAAGCTTTATGTTTTTCAGGTTCCTTCTAGTTGCCAAGTACTAGTACCTACATGTCGTGGTACCGGTACCTGAGTCCACTGTTTGTTAGGTACCGGTACCTTCATGTTGTGGTATCGGTACCTAAGCTCACTAGAATTTAGGTACTGATAACCGTATCTCGAGGTACTATACCTGGGTCTCCCAACAGTGTAATACCGATACTTAAACACTTAGGTATCGGTACCTGGGTCCAAATTTCACCCAAATTCATTCCAACCTCAACTTTTAACCATCCAATCTCATTTTGAGTTAACCCAAATTCACATAACATTCAATTATGCTCAAAATAAATTCCCCATAATTTACAACTCAAAATAAATTACACAATTGTTTTACAAAAATGTAATTTAAAGCCATATTCTGGTTTCTTCTCAATCAGGACCCGTGTGAGGGCTGTCCATTGGCGTTTGTCCCACACTTGAAATATTGTTCCCATAAAGGGTGAGCCATGCTCAATAGAGTATTTCCTAAAGAGGCTACTCTCCAACTCAGATACATATGAATTGCTCACATGTAATTTCACAATCAATCAAATATCCATTTAAGAATATGCAATTCATAATGGATTCTACAATGCCATGCCAAGTTATGAGATGTCACTCACACATGTAATGCAACCCAAGCCCTCCACCGACTCCCATACTACATGCAATACTATGCGCATGCATCTGGGCATTTCAAGCCCTTGTCATTGATGTTACACATCCAATGAACATTTATAAATCTCGGGTCTTTCTTGGGGTAGGTATTTATGGACTTCCACCAACGGGCACCTAACTGACACAACATCTATGGACTTCCACCAACGGCTTCGCATATGCGGACACACTTTATGGACTCAATACCAATGGAGTGTGTATCCAAATCATCGGGTCATGCACCTGAGGGATAATCTAGCCATTCTTGCTAACTCTGACCCTCATTTTCAATTCAACCTGTGCGACTCAATGGAATATTGGTCCAACTTTTTCGAGCCCACACATCATGGACCAAGAATGGTGTTTGATCAAAATCATGCACACACTCATACTCATGTCACATGCCCATGAATGTGATGTTTCCCGTGCATATGCAAATGTAGTGTACAATTGTAATTTTCATGTCATGTTCCATCTCAACCAACATTCTCAATTGTCAATTATGTCATAAACATATAATTACAAGTCATAATAACATCAAAACATGTTATATCCATTTTGTTCAAATAACATGCTCTTATTATTCAATGTAATTTATCAAATGCCCAAAAGGCACAAAATCATGTAAACACATAATATGCCCAATTCATCATATTTCTCATGAAATTACCCAACAAGCAATTTCAACAAACCCAATTCATGCAAAAATTGGTTTTATACATTCTTATACCATTTTTCATTCTCTTGTTACACCATGTGTATATATAAACAAGAGATTTAATCTCTATTCATGCTACTCATTTCATACGCAAACTCTTGGTTGAAAATAAACCTAACTAGGAGAAGAACACTACCTCTTAAAACGTAATACATGTAGAAGAAGCTTCAAGAAGCCCAACTCAAACTTTAAACTTTGATTTCCAAAAATCCCAATCTTCAGATTTTGTTGAAATCCGCAATTTTTGGTAAGTAGACGTAGCTCTCATCGCGTAGAACAAATTTTATTTTTGGCCCAAAGTGATTCGACAAACAGAGAGTCGTAGATTGCAAGGAGAAGCTTGAGAACCATTGTTTTCTCTCTCTTCTCTCCCCTTTCTCTTTTTCAGAAAAAAAACCAATAGAAAATGGGTGAAAAATCTAATTTTTCTCCTTTTTATACCCCTCATTTGGTTGGCCCTTGTTGCATGACACTTCTCGTCTTTTCAGATCCAATTTTTTCTTGAATTAATTAAATCTCATCCCGTATTATGTGAATAATATATTATTTGAACTAAATTTAAATTATTTCTTGGGTTTTGTGAATAAAATTTTATCGCATTTATTTTAGTTGCGCGACACCCAATCACATCGTAAAACTCAAAAAATTCAACTATCTCAGAATTCGATGAAAATTAATTGTGTAACTAGATTTCACGAGACGAATCCAACTGTGAGGTCCGTTTCATCATCTGAATTCTAGAAAAATTTGTGTTTTTAACCATACCATATGACTAATTACCATTTTGCCCTTCAAAAATAAAAATTTAAATTTTCTCCGATTTTACAATCACCATTGCCACCCACAACTGCCACCACTAGCACAGTCGTCACCGCCCACCACAACCATCATTGTCTTCCACAATCACCATTGTCGCCCACCAGTACTACAATCACTCACTCCCACTACAACCGGTGTTTAAATTTTTTTCTCTCTCCCCTATGTTTGTGATTATATTTTTAGTATGAATACAAATATGTTTATGATTGACAATTTTTTTTATTACACCGTGCCTTCAGGTAGGAAATAACTAGTCTTATGTATTCTACATGCAGTACAAAATAATAATTAAACATGTTTTTTACTTTTAGAATGAAATATATTTCAATTATAAAAAATTTGCTCCTAAAAAAGGTTAATGGTACATTGGGTTGGCAGTGACCAACGTGGCATGGTGTACACTTGCACACCCACATATAAAAAGCCCACATATGAGATCTTAACATAAATCAGTTAATAAATTGTATATTATCTGACAGAAAGTGCACATCCATCGCTTGATTTTCAATAGAATGGCTTCAGATTGTTTTATTTAGAATGGCTTCAGATTGTTTTATTTTGAACTAGCATGGCATAAATCAAACGGAAGCCAATTCAAACCAAAAAAAAAAGAAAAATATTTCTTTTAGAAAAAAAGAAGGAAAATGATTTCTTTTAGAGAGATGACAAGTGATGGGACAATTCTGAGAAAGAGTAGGAATCTAACACGTGTCCTCAGCACCGAGGACACCTCCAGCACTCTAGTGATGACACGTGTCCTCGGCATCGAGGACACCTTCAGCTTCTGGTGAAGACACGTGTCCTCGCCACCAAGGACACCCTCTGCTCTCTAGTGAAGACACGTGTCCTCGGCACCGAGGACACCTTTAACCCTTCGGTTCAGACATGTATCCCCTGCATGATTAGATCCTGAGGACTTTTATGGACATGTCATCTCGGCTCCTGCATGGACTATTGATGGTGACAGCCCATCAGTCTCAGTTAGACTATGAATCATTAGTTTGCCTTCCCAACGAAGTCAGAATAACAGAAAGGGCAAGGTCAGCAACCAAAGGGAATTAGACACTTGGTATAATGTACAGGATTAGGGGTAAATTGACAAAGATACCCTACTGACATGCAGTCATCCTAGAGAAATATTTAATAATACCTCAGAAGGATGGGACGTCCATGATGACTTGGGAAGCCTAGAAGGAGCATTAAATGTTCGGGAGCCCAAGCATTTAATGCTTGTGCTTAGAAGAAAGAACATTAAAAGCTCAGGAGCCCAAGCATTTAATAACATATCCTCCCTTACGCGAAATAGGAGGTGTTCTGCCCAATGACTAAACACTACCCAATGCCTCCAAAATAAACCAATGGGAAGCCTCTTCTTGACATAACCCACCTGACAGCAATGATGACCTTCATGGAAGGTATAAATAGCATTCACAAATATGAGGCAAAGGTACGTAAATTCAATCTAAAATACAAAAAAAGTGCTTTTTCCTTCCCCTCTCTCACGAACTAACTTGACCGTCAGAGGGGATACGCCAAAAAACACTCCGGCGCCCTTCTAACCCATCTTTTGAGTGCCAAGAACCTCATTCAACTCGCCAAAATTGATCAGACAACCTTGAAAGCAATTCATCATTACTCCTTAGGCCATCTTTGGCCTCCCTTTGCCACGAGATTGTTGAATGTTGAGGTAAATGTGAGTTCACCAAGGGAGACAGCTGTCTTTTTATTTATTATGCGAAAATCACCATGCACAGTTTGGCACCGCCTGTGGAAAATGACCAAACTTTCCCAAGAATAGTGACTATGGTGAATACTCGTCAAAAGGGAAAGGTCCTTAACAAAGGAACATGGATTTACCGGCTCTCTCCATGTCAAGAATGAAGAACCACATTGAGAGTGTCAACAAGAAACTTTTCGTTCATTCCAGGGAGAAAATCAGCTAAACTCGTCTGAGTATCGGGGTTGGAATGTCAACCCCCTTGGCCCGCCAACTTGCTGATGTGATTGATGATCAGTTTGGGAATTGACTATGGTAATTAGAGGACAATGTGAATGTCTTAAATTGACTTGATGAATTTACACTCTCTGGTGGAGGATCTCGAGACTTGTGGTAGTCGCGAGAGCCCTCCGTTAGGGAAGTGGGGACTAAGGACTTAAGGAATTGCCTGAGTGGCAGAACAGGGAGCTCCGAGGCTCTGAAGCATCTGAGGGCCAAGGGACAACTCCCATAGGTTCAAGCCAAGAGGGCTAGGCCATTAGATTGGAATGACCTCCGTCAAAGACTGTCTAGGCAAAGGGGCGTGGAAGAGTCCAAGGAAGGGTCAACACTCTCTGTACAAAACCCTGGAACTGGGAAGCATGCTGACCAACGCCGAGAAGGTGGAGAAATACGTCCCAAGTGAGGGGAAGATCGTAGGGTATGGTTGGATTCTACGAGAAAGGATAGGGCCACACCAGAGGATGACATGGATGACAAAGCCATTTAGTCACCCTTCAATAGGAGTATCGTAGAGACGGAGGTACTAAAGAAGTTTGCAGTACCAAGGTTCAAATTTTATGATGGACGTTCTGACCTGAAAGCTCACCTCAGACAATACAAGCAAATGATGTCCTCATACCACTTAGATCATCGAATGCTATACCGGGTGTTCTCAATGAGTCTGGGAGACACGGCCATGAAGTGGTTCAAAACCTTTCCACCCCACAGCATAGGGTTTTGGAAGGAGCTAACCAAGCAATTCTCTGCCCAATTCATTATAGGAAGCAAGCGCCCCAAGGATGTTGGGTCACTGCTGACCCTTAGACGGAAGGAAGGTGAAACACTCTGCTAGTACGTCACTCACTACTAGGAGGAAGTAAATAAGGTAGAGGGATGTTTCGAGCTCACGACAGCCGCCTCCTTCAGACTTGGCCTCTCGCGAGACACTAACCTTTATCGGTCCTTAACCAAGAAGATGTCAATAGATATGGGAGAGCTGATGGCCCGAATCAATAAATATTCATGGATAGAGGATGAAATGGTAGGGGCAAAGGTAAGTCTTAGGCATCAAAGAAGAAGGAAAAGGAGAAAGAGGGGCCCCCTTCCCAAAAGGGATTAGTGCCTTCATCAAGAAGTTCTTTCAAAGGGGTCCATACTGTGTTTAAGAAGCCCATTTATAAACTGCTGCCAAGATCAAGAAGGAATCTTTCTTCAAATGGCTGCCCAAGATGTAGGGTGATCCAGCCACCAGGAACCAGAAGGTAAGATATTTGTACCACTAGGACATGGAACACCTCACTGAAGATTGCAGAGTCTACAAGTCTTTCCTGGAGAATTTGGTACAAGAGGGACACATGAAGGAATACATCAAGGAAGCAGTACCAGTGGAGACCCATGGTGGCAATAACCAAGCCACTGTCTATGACAATGTCATTGACGTCATCGACATTTGCCCACTAGATCGACCGACGACCAATACCCTCAGATCTGACCTTAAGAGGATCGCCTTTGCAAGGAAGGTGGATGAAAAAGATGGGGGGCGGCCCCAAACGAATGAGGAAGGTATCACTTTCTCCAACATAGACGTAGCAGGTGTGGTCCTCCCCCATGAGGATGCCTTGATCCTAACTTTGAAGATTGGTGGTTTTGAGGTCAAAAGGGTCTTGGTGGACTGTAGGAGTTCCTCATAGGTGATGTACCTAGGGGTGCAACTCAGGCGGGTTGGGCAGGTCGGACAATCAACCCTAGCCCAAACCTAGGTATATAATCTTCAACCTAACTAACCCTAACCCTAACCCTACCTCGGGGTGGGGAACTCAACCTGAGCACTGCCCGAGTTTAATTCGGGCGGGCTCGGGTTAAATTCGGGTTACTTTATGGGTTCGATTCGGGTTCAATTCGGGTAGAGCCCAAAATAGGCTTGTTGTTCTAAACCTAATACTTATATTACATAATATTCACCTAAATTAACAACCAATAACTTCAACCAAGTTTTTAACGAGAGAGGCAGAGAGAGAGAACGATAGAACAAAAATAAAAAATCAGTGCTAATGCTTTATATATATATATATATATATATATATATATATATTATCGGGTTCGGGTTGAACTTGGATTCACGAGACCTTAACCCGAGCCCAACCCAAATTGAATTCGGGTTGAAGTTTTTTGACTCAAGCCCAACCTAAGTATTAAAAACTCTTACCCAAGCTCTAATTTTTTGGGTTGGGCTCGGGTTGAAATCGGGTTGCCCAACCCAAGTTGCACCCCTAGATGTACCTCAAAGTCTTGAAATGCATGGGCCTTGGTTCCAAGGATCTCACCAAAGTTAGAATGCCCCTCGTTGGGTTCAATGGATTGTTTGCCTTGCCTTTGGGTAAGATCACACTACCGGTTACCACAGAACCCATTACTATCGACATGGAGTTCGTGGTGGTCAACTCCGATTCGCCCTACAATATAATTATAGGGCAGACCTGGTTACACGTATTCGGGGCAATACACTACACCTATCATCAGAAGTTAAAGTTTCCCACCCCTAAAGGAGTAATGGAAATCCATGGAGATCAGGCGTCCGCCAAGAGTTGTTTCTATGCAGCGGTGAAGGCATGGGTCACCTCCAAGGAGAAGGAACGAGCCCCAGAGGAAGTACTGAATAAATATCAATTACAGTCCGGGCGGCTGGGAGTCGACGAGCCACAGATCAATCTGACAGATCACTCAGTGGAGGATCTCTGAAAGGTATTTCTGGTGGAAGGAGACGAAGAAAGGTACTTCCTAGTTGGCTCCACCATATCTCCTGCCGAGCAAGAGGAGATGGCAAATTTTTTGAAAAGGAATGCAGATGTATTTTCTTGGGATTCCATGGAGATGAAGGGCATAAGTCCCGACGTCATAACCTATAGGCTTCATGTTGATCCCGTTTACAAGCCCGTGAAGCAAAAACCTCGACGCACGATGCTGCATCTTGCCCAAGCGGTGAATGAAGAAGTAGAAAGGCTCTTGAAGGCCAACACTATCTGGGAGGTGGAGTTCCTAAAATGGATATCAAACACTATTTATGCAAAAAAGAAGGGCAAAAAGTGGCACGTTTATATAGACTTCACTGACCTGAACAAGGCTTGTTCTAAATATGACTTTCCCCTCCCAAAGGTGGACTAGCTGGTGGATGCCATAACAGGGCACCAACGCATGAGCTTCTTGGATACCAAGGCTGGCTACCACCAGATTCTCATCCATTAGCTTAACCAGGAGAAGACTGTCTTCATCACTCTGAGATGAGTTTATTGTTACATGGTCATGCCATTCGGTCTGAAGAATGCAGGAGCTACATACCAGAGGCTCATGAACCGAATGTTTAAGCGACAGATAGGGAACACCATGGAGGTGTATATTAATGACATGCTGGTCAAGAGTAGGAGAAGGGGCGATCACATTGTAGACCTAGAAGACACCTTTTCCACCCTCCAAGAATACAGACTGAAATTGAATGTGGCAAAGTGTGTCTTTGGAGTTGGTTCCGGGAAGTTCCTTGGGGACTTAGTGAGTCAATGCGGTGTCGAAGCCAACTCAAAAAAGATACATGCCATCATGGACATACGAAGCCCCTCGATAGTTTGGGAAGTCCAAAGACTCACAGGAATGTTAGCTGCACTAAACCATTTGATCTCTCGTTCATCGGACAAGTACAAGCCATTCTTTGAGGCTATCAGGAGGTCTGGGAAAGATACTTGGAATTAGGAATGTGAGAATGTACTCACAGGGATCAAGGAGTACCTCAGGGTCCTCCTAACCCTGTCCATCCCAGTGAGGCTGTGTCAGAGTTCACTGTTAGTGGTGTACTGGTCCATGAGCATGAACGCAAATAGAAACCAGTGTACTACGTGAGGAAGGCTTTATTGGATGCGAAAATAGTATACTTGCCCTTGGAGAAGCTAGCATTTACCCTAGTCACGACCGCAAGAAATTTGAGACATTATTTTCAGGGCCACCCGATCACTGTCCTGGTGGATCAACCTTTGAAAGGAATTCTAAGGAAGGTGAACATCTCAGGAAGAACAGCTAAGTGGGTGGTGGAAATGGGAGAGCATGATATCCATTATAGACCTCGCACTTCCATAAAGGGGCAAGTGCTAGCAGACTTTATAGTAGAGTTCACCAAAGGGGAACCATCTCTCCTTGAGGTGGAGCTCTTCGCAGAAAGCTAAGGATGCTCCTGGAGCCTCTACATGGATGGATCCTCCAACAATAGGGGTTCTGGAATTGGGGTACTGTTAGTCTCCCTAGAGGGATTGGTCACAGAACAAGTTGTCCAACTAGGCTTTAAGGCATCCAACAATGAAGCGGAGTATGAGGCCCCTATTTTCGGACTTAAACTTGCCAATGCAGCGGGAGCCATAAAGTTGATTGTCCACTGCGACTCTATGTTAGTGGTCAACCAAATCAATGGAGGGTTTGAAGCGAGGGACTCTAGAATAAAAGCTTACCACCATGAAGCCATAGCCTTGCTCCACAAATTCAGAAAATTTGAAATCAAGCAAGTTCCTCAAGATAAGAATACTCATGCCAACGCCTTGGCACGTCTGGCCTCGGCACTGAACTCTGATGTAACACGAAGGATCACAGTGGAGTACCTTTCCAACTCCAGCATAGATGAAGCCCTAGAGTGGTAATCATCAAGGAAGGGTAAGAATCCTCCAGCTGGACTGATCTACTACTTAATTCCTCCTTTCTAGAGAGCTCCCTGAATGTCGCAAAGAAGCTAGGAAGATGAAGTTAAGGGCTTCAAGGTTTTAGGCCTCCTCGGATCAAAAGCTATACCAAAAATCATTCTCTGGACCATACTTGCTTTGCGTTCGAGACGATAAAGTCGAACCACTCTTATACGAGGTACATGAAGGCATATGTGGGGGGCACTCAGGTGGATGATCCATGGCCCATCGTATCATGTCCCAAGGGTCTTGGTAGCCGTGGATGCAAAGGGATGTGTGGGCTTATGTCCAAAAATGTGATCAGTGTCAGATATTCGCTCTAGTCATTAGGCAATAGGCCGGATACTTGCACCCGCTAACTAGTCCTTAACCGTTTTCTCAATGGGGACTCAACCTAGTTGGACCCCTCCCAAGGGCTCCTGGAGACAAGAAGTTCCTGATAGTAGGGACTGATTATTTCACAAAATGGGTTGAGGCAGAGCCCTTGACTCATATCAGAGACATGGATACGAAGAATTTTGTGTGGAAGAACATAGTAACAAGATTTGGAGTCCCCCCGTGCAGTCGTGATGGATAACGGAACCCAATTCAATAGTGGGCACTTCAAGTCATTTTGTGAACACCTTGGAATCTGGAACTACTACTCAACGCCCTCATACCCTTAGGCCAATGGATAGATAGAATCTTCAAATAAGACTATCATCAATGGGATCAAGAAAAGGCTAGAAAAGGCTATGGGGAAGTGAGTGGATGAACTCGTAAATGTCCTCTGGGCATACAGGACCACCCCTCGAACCTCAACAGGAGAAATAACTTACTCCTTCACATACGGGGTGGAGGCAGTTATCCCTACCATAAGGACATAAGCCTTTGATACAGGGGATAACAATAACCAACTCAATTTGGACATGGACCTCGCAAAGGAAAGAAGGGAGGTGGCTACCCTGAAATTGGCTAAGTATGAGGAAAGGGGTTTCTAGGCTCTACAACAGAAGGGTCAGGCCCCGAGAATTCAAAATAGGTGACCTGGTGCTCAGAAGGGTAGTAGGAAATACTCGGGATCCAGCAGATGGAAAAATGGAGCCAAAGTAGGAAGGACCATACAAAGTCACGTCAGTAGGAAGCTCCAGGTATATAGACTATATGACATAAAAGAAAAGCTGTAATACAACCTTGGAATGTAATGAATTTGAAGAAGTATTATTTTTGAGAAATAAAAGCTCATTTTTGTGCTAAGTGTACTATCTCAGAAGGGGGCATAACCCTGAAGGCAGAGTCTTAGAGATCCCTGCCTCCAAATAAAATCAGGAGCATGCCTCTTGGAAGGGGCATGACCCTGGAGGCAGAGTCGTAGAGACTCTTGCCTCCAAAAAATAAATAGGAGCATGCCTCCTAAAAAGGGCATGGCCCTAGAAGCAGAGTCTTAGAGACCTCTGCCTCCAAATAGAAGTAGGAGCATGCCTCATGGAAGGGGCATGGGCCTGGAGGTAAAGTCATAGAGAATCCTGCTTCTAAATAAAAAATAGGAACATGCCTCTTGGAAGGGGCATGGCCCTAGAGGCAGAGTCTTAAAGACTCCTACCTTCAAATAAAGAACGGAAACATGCCTCCTGAAAGGGGCATGACCCTGGAGACAGAGTCTTAGGATTCATGCTTCCAAATAGACAATGGAGCATGGCCTTCTGGGAAGAAACCTCCCCTCGAGGAGAAATACTTAACATAATTTTTTTGAGAAAATTGACACCCATATGATGAGACTCGGCCTCTAGGAGGGCTCCTCCCTAAGAAGATATGGGTCTTCGACATCGAGGGACACACAAGCCCGAGACTGACACGTGTCCTCGACACCAGAGGGCATTAAGGTATCTCGATGTGGACACGTGTCCTCAACATTGAGGGATATGAAGGGATCTCAATGTGGACACGTGTCCTCGGCACCGAGAGACACTAAGGGATCCCTGTGTGGACACGTGTCCTCGGCACCAAGGAGTGAAGTGATCATCCTTCATGAACGAATACATCAGCCTTAAGGATGAACACTTAGAAGTTTTGAAGTTAAAAGTTGCAAGTAAGCATGGTAGAAAAAAATTAAAAAAAAAAGAAGTCAATGCAAATGGAACAAATCCATGTTTCATTCAAAAGAGAGGACGTTGCATCCCCCAGGCTATACAAATTGCAAAGAAAAGAAAATTCATAAGAGCCAAAAGCCCTAGTTTACAACGTTAGGGGAGTCGACAGTAGGAGTATCGCCCTGAGACGTCGAAGCAGGAGGGGCCTGGGCAGATGGAGGAGCCTGGACAGATGCAGGGGCTTGGGTAGATGGAGGAGCCTGGACAGATGCAGGAGTCTAGACAAAAGGAGGAGCCTGGACAGAAGTGACGATAGTTAAGGCCAAGGTTGTAGCTTCAGCAGATGGTGCTGAGTTTGGCACTTGGGCGTTCTTAACATCTTCAGCTGTAACTTCAGCAGAAGCTTGCACCACCTCCTCCGAGGGGACATACTCATATTCGAGGAAGATGAGAGAGTTAGCAGGGACACCAGCAGCCTTCAGGGCTCCAGCCCACCCTAACTTGAAGAACTCTTTCTTCTACTCCTCGAAGGCCACCAGGATTTCGTTGGCGTATTGGTTCACGATTTCTTGTCGAGTCTTGCTAGCGACCTCCAGCTCAGCTTGGACCTTGTCCAACTCTTGAGTAAGAGCAGAACAGGTCTGCTCTAACTTTGCTACTTTGGCCTTGGACGCCTAGAGTTGTTTAGTGGCCTCCGTTATTCTCTTCTTGGTGTCGGCGAGGGCGGCGCTAGTCTTCTCAGCATTCCTTTGGCAGCCTTGCTCTCTTTAAAGAGCTCAGCAACATGGGAAACATGAGAAGAAAGAGTCTTGTAACAAGGTGCCACTTCCTCCTTTATAGTGGCTAAAGACCCCTAGGCCTTCTCCAGGTTGGCCCTCAGTCTGTCAAGGTCCTGAAGCCACTCCCACTGAGCGTGGAAGCGCTCGACAATGACTAAGATTTGCTGGGCAGTCTATCAAAGAAGGAAAAGATTAGGGGTTAAACCAATAAGCAAAAAAGAGAACATAAAAAGATGCAAATCTAAGTCTTACCACCAACAAACCCTAGATGATGGAACGAAAGAGCTGGTTGGTTGCCCTTCCCTGATGCTCCACCATATTGACACGAACAAAAGTGTCTCACTCACGGCATAGGCCACGTGAGGAGAGTTGACGATAGATTCGGAGACCCGGATCGACCTGTTATCACGATCCCAGGCCTGAGGATGCCATTCCTTAGCTTGAGCAGTCACTGTCAGTGGAAGAGGTTGATGTGTGGTTGTTATTGTTGTTGTTAGAGGCGCTGATGTCGAAGGAGGGATGGGAGTACCCCTACCCTGGCCAGCGCCTTCATGTCTATGTTTGACCCTCCTCTACTCCTCAGGCTGAGGGTCCCTTTCGTGACCTCAGCCACGACCTGTTGATCTTGGAGGTGGAGGAGGGGGTGGGATGTTGAGAGGAGGGGTCCTTCTGGTTGGTGGAGGGGGGTCATTGAAGTTGGAACCTCGGCCTCTTCCGCTATATGGGTAGTGCATTTTTTGATGAGGCTTAAGGAGATGCGGGGAACGTCTGACATCGCAACTTCAAACACATTTTCTGCGTTTAAATTATGAAGATCGTCGAAGTCTGGCCAAGCCTCTCTCCCATATGTGCTTGCCTCAACGTTGATGGTGGTGGAAGAACCCCTGATTTCAACAACTTCATTGGCGCCTCCTTCCTCGACGGCCTCGTCCTCTACAATCGCCTCTACCTCAACTTCTGTAGCCCTATCAGGGTTGTTCTCCAAGTTCTCCGTAGCAAACTCTACCCACATCGACAGATCAAAGTTGTGTGGGGTTTGAGTGATTTTTTGTATCCAGGGACATAGTCAAGTAGAAGGTGCGCGGCTCAACCGAGGTCGTTGTTCCCCAAGTAGTTCTAAACAAAGCTAATGTCGCCAATGTTAAATTGGTTTTGAGGAAGAGCGGCTGTCTCGGTGTTGGGGATTCTTGAGACAACAACATTACAACTATCAACTATAAGTGTTATAACACATTACAATGGAAGAAATTGAAGAAATAAAGGATGAGAGAGAAGAGCCAACGTACTTGTAGTCCGCCACTACTTGGGGCAATATAAGTCTGTAGCATACTCAAGACTGACTCCCCTCTCCCATTGACTGTCGAAGATGAGAAGGTCATCCTTGTACCCCTTGTCAGAGTATGGAAGGTGCGAGACAAGGTATATTGTGGGGTCCTGGGCTTTAAGGTAATACATTTGTTGAGGCATGACCCTGACCAAGGCATGGAAAAAAAAGGATATCGTCCAGACCGAGGTGGTGTAGTCGCTCCTTCAAGGTGACCACACCCATGATGATCCTAAACATATTCAGACAACATTGCACCGGGAAGAGCCAAAACTGGGACAAGAAGCAAAGGAGAAGGGGGTGAAGAGGAATCCTAATGCCTCCCTCAATGATGGCCTAGTATAGAAAGGCATTTCTTCCTCGGTGCCGACGGTGGCGCTGTGCTGGCTGACTTTGAAATTGTCCACGGTCACCTTAGGGGGAATGGAGTAGGCGGCTCTAAAGTTAATTATTTGTTGTCATCCCTTAATGGTGTACTTTCGGGGCCTTGAAGGACCAGCCTTTTCGGCCTCGACGTTCGTGTTTGGGCGACGCCTTGCCATATCTCAGACACAAAAGGGGTAGATTCGAAGGGGTGCTTCCTAAGGTAAGGAAGCCTAAGGGACACTACCAAGGGCAAAAATGACACAGAAGGAGGCGAAAGGACTACACCACACAACCAAGAACTGAAAATGGGGAAGGATGGAAGGCTACAAGTCACCGAAAAAATGAAAGACAAAGTAGGGAAGAAGAAGAACGATAGAAAGGGTGGGGCTGTGTACTCACCACATGCGAGAGATGCTCAAACGATAGTTGATGACCTTCTTTTATGACTCTTGAATGGAATGACGATGAACACGAGCAAAGGCAGTGAGTTTTTCAATGGGGATTCCGATAGGAAATCTCTGAAAACCTGAGAGTTGCAAAAAATGGAAGACTGGGGGTTAAGTCTTGCTTAAATAGGAGAGGTCAGGCCCTACCATTGTGCACGAAACACAAAGAGGGGCGCATTCAATGGACACGACCTCTGAAGGTGGGATTGCGGCTACATAATGACGGGGTGGTTGAACCCTTTCATCTTCTAACGACACGTCTCCCATGCCGTACGAAGATCAAGGGATGAGGGGCAGTTGATGGGACAATTCTGATAAAGAGTAGGAATCTCACACGTGTCCTCGGCATCGAGGACACCTTCAGCTCTGGTGAGACACGTGTCCTCATCACTAAGGTCACCTTCAGCCTTTTGGTGAAGACAGGTCTCCTCGGCATCGAGGACACCCCTTACTCTTTGGTGAAGACATGTGTCCTTGGCACTGGGGACACCTTCAACCCTTCAGTTTAGACATGTAGCCCCTGTATGATTAGATCCCGAAGACTTTTATGGATACGTCAGCTCGGTTCCTGGATGGACTATTGACGGTGACAGCCCATCAGTCTCAGTCAGACTATGAATCATTGGCTTGCCTTCCCAATGAAGTCAGAATGATAGAAGGGGCAAGGTTAGCAACCAAAGGGAGTTAGACACGTGGCATAATGTACATGATTGGGGGTAAATTGACAAAGATACCTCTACTGATATGCAATCATCCTAGAGAAACATTTAATAATCCCTCAGAAGGATGGGACGTCCATGATGACTTGGGAAGCCTAGAAGAAGGAGCATTAAAAGTTTAGGAGCCCGAGCATTTAATAACAGGTCCTCCCCCACGCAAAACAGGAGGTGTTCTGCCCAACGACTGAACATTGCCCACTGCCTCCAAAATAAACCAATGGGAAGCCTCTTCTTGACATGCCCCACCTGACAACAATAATGACTTTCATGGAAGGTGTAAATAGCATTCACAAATGTGAGTCAAAGGTACGCAAATTCATTCCAGAATACAAAATAGTGCTTGTTTCTTCCCCTCTCTCACGAACTAACTTGACCGTCGGAGGGGATACGCAGAAAAACTCTCTGGCGCCCTTCTAACCTATCTTTTAAGTGCTAGGAACCGCATTTGGCTCACTATAATCGATCAGACAGCCTTGAAAGTAATTCATCACCACTCATTAGACCATCTTTGGCCTCTCTTTGCCACGTAATCGTTGACTTTCTAGGTAAACGTGAGTTTACCAAGGGAGAGAGCTGTCTTTTTATTTATTTTGCGAAAATCACCGCGCACAACAAGAATTAGAACATTGCCACTTATTTTAAGGGATTGAAATTCTCTCCATTATTTTTTGACATAATTTTACTCACTTGTAGATTGCCCACCAATTCTTCAACTAGGATCGACTATCTATATGTTGACTCCTCATTCATACACGGTTGATATCTACCATTGAATGTAATAAATAGTGTCTGTTTTCGATTTAAAGAGAACTTTGTCTTGAGTGATTCTAAAATGCTCACTTTACTTTTGAAACATTAAAACTAATATTTGAAAATAACACGTCATTTATTTTCCTTGCATAACACAAGTTCTCCGAAGAGATGAAAAACAAACGACATGGTTTTGAATCGCATTACCATTATTTAAAAAAAACAATCAGGATATAGTGTTAGAATTGTAATATTTAGAGCAAAGTAAATATTTACAATCTTCAAGGTAGAGGGTTATTCTCCTTGGTTATTGTTGTTATGTGATACTTATATTGGTAAACAATATTGTTATACTGGTCAAATTTTGGGACTAAATTAAGAGCCCAAATGACATGACAGTTGACTTGGGCTTATTTATTTGGTGCCATGTCATTTAGGCCCTAATAAAGACTCCAAATAATGTGTTGCCATGTCATTTGGGCTCTTAATTTAGTCTTAAAATTTGGTCAACGTAGCATTACTGATTGGTAAATTAACACTTTGCTCGTGTTCGTAAAAATGTTGATTTCCCTTTCCCATAACTTCTCTATCTATTTCCCACGAAGCCTTTTCCCAACTTTATTAATTGATTTTGCATTGTTTCACACTTAAGCACCATTGGACATTGAATAGAATTTTCCATTTTGTGGGCGGTGATGTCGATGAAGGTGTGGGAGTATGTATGGGTGTGGTTTTGGAATTTTCCACTACTAGCATTAATCCCTTAGCAATAATGGAGGAGGCCCCTAGGGAGCCACGCTCACGATCAAAGGAGGAGGACCACCTCTAGCGAAGCACAAAAAAGGTCAAAGAACATCACCCAGACCAATAGTCAGAACAGATAATGCTAGATCCAACAGCCCACATGGGCCACACCATTTCAAAAAGCCTAAGAATAGGAAAATTCTCAAGGGCTTGTATTGAAAAAGGCTAAAGCAAACCGTTGATTTCGCACTTCAAATTGGGATCAAGATTGTTCAGAGTGGAATACGAGTGCTTATACTATGTTTTCTTAGCTTGTGGTAGAATGGGGCATGTTGAATACTATTGCCTACATAGCCAATAGAAAGTGCCATCTTTGGATATCATCGGTGATTGAAATGCTCTTGGTTTTACTATAGTAATCTCAACACCTACAAATTCGGACATAAGAAAATGGTCTAATTCAGTCCAAACCCAGAAGAGAACGGGTTAAATCAAAAGCTACCATTAACCCAAGAAACACAAACTACTTTCAAGCCCTTGAGAAGGTGACAATAGAGATGGAAACATCACAAGCCTAGTCAAGTACAAGACAAATCAATAGAAACAATGGGAACAAGTTACCCAAAACAACACCCAAACTCGGGCCCAATTGTCAAGAGAAAATATCGTTGACACGTTGGCATTAGAGTAAAGATCTAAACGACAACAATTCACATCGATCTAGGAACCAAATCTAATAGAGGAATCCAACCAAGAAGGCCTTAAAAAATAGAGCTAGGTTTGACAGAGTACAACCCTTGTATCATTCTCCATCATCCATCCCAAACACATCTCATTCCTCGAGCTTCCAAAAATCCCAAGCCACCACCACATTAGCTAGAAACACTTTTCTACCCCTTACAAACCATCTCCATCAACTTTTAAGGCTGGAGATCCTCTGTGAGAACCATAAGAACCTTGAACCACCAAACGCTGGTCCTATACCCAACAAAGGCGATGAAGGTATCACCTCTCAGATTCTACCAACTTGACATGAACTTAATGGGCATCCTCCTATGCACAGAAGAGGAAAGAAAGTAGCTTACATCATTTAATTAGGTGATTGGTCACACTAGTGATAGAACCATGCCAACTCAAAGTAGTAGGAGCCATATCTTGGGCAGTAACAATAGAGCTGTCAGCATCTTTGATGGAGAATAGAGAGCTAGCTAGAAGAGCATCGGGAAGGGATGATTCAACCCAACTCTCCCAATATCTAACCATCTATGCTATGAAGATCATCACCCAAAATTATGAAGGGATAGGGAATGAAACATTTATAAATGCCTTTGGGGGCATTTTTTAGAGCTCATACCACATAATTAGTGACCCTAATGGAGATGAAGGCAAATATTTCTTTTGATGAAGCTTTAAGATCTTAGTTCCACACATCACCACTGAAACAAAAACCTTGTGAAAAGTATCATATGCTAGAGAAATACATAACATAATAAAAAGTTTGGAAAACACTAAGATAAGTATAGGAAATAAGTATGTATACATCATGCAAGTGCAAATATGTAACTTCTTAAAAACTAACTTATCCAATATGCTTGAGAACTTACTGATTTATTAATATAAAACACCTTAAGTTCTCCCCTTTAGTTGGTGTTCACAAGTAAACTAACAAGTGAAAAATAAACCAAAAAAAAAAATATATGTTACTTCATGTCAAGTTTGTAAAATTTCTCCCCCAAGTATTTGAACAGACTCCCCTTTCCTATGTTCTCATTGATTCCTCTCATATGTACCTAAAATATTGTCTCCTCTTTTTTGTCACAAATGCCAATCCAATGACGACCCATGACAATCAAAGTACATAATCAAATTATCCAACATATTCTTATCTTATTTGTTACAAATGTCAATTCAATGATGATCTATAACAATCATGACATAGAATCATAGTTTAACAAGAAGGTATGAATGTATAACAACTAGACAAATCATGCAAGTAAAAGGGACAAATATGACATTTAACCCAAAGTCAAATATGATTAAGCATCAATAAGTAGGACCAAGAGTATGTCAAAAAAAAAAAAGAGCTAAACAAATCAAAGTCAACAAAATATAAAAGTCAATAAGAAAAAAAATAGAGTACTTTAGTACAAGTCATGAATGAATGTAAAACACTCTCAAGCTCTCATATGGCTTGTATTACGTCTCTAAAATCCATAGCTCAAATGGCTGCATCTCTACCATCTCCACCAACTCCACAAGGTGTCTCAGGTTCATCATTTGAAATAAAGCTAGAATTCTGCATCATGTGCCTGATACATCGAACATCCCTCCTTATCTCCAGCTGATCTATTTGTAGGCTCATCATACCCTTATTAATAGCATCCATACGAAAAGAAGAAAGACTATGCTACTGATAAATTCTGTTTTGTAGTTGTCCTAGTGCTAATTGAACAGTGGTCCACTAATCCAACGAAGCTGCAGGAGGTGTCATAGGGAATGTGGTACGTGAGCTATGGCCTCATGCTTGGTGCATGACTAGACGTATCAGGCTCTCTGCAGAAGTAGTACCATGAATATCAACCTCAATCTCGTTACCCTCTGCCTCTACCTCTGTAGGATAAAGCGTATATCTCACTTGTGTCTCGCTCTACCTCAAAGACTCCTTCCCTAGAGGTTTGTTTGGTCTCATCAACTAGTCAGAATCTAAAGCACCAACACCCCTATCTAGACATATACGGGTGATCAGAGAACCAAAGGGCAGAGTATCGATAATCCTTCCCTCATCAAATGCTCTCCGAATGACTCAAAATATCACATATTACAAATCTATCTCCAAACCTACACCAATAGCATGTAACATATAGGCTCATGGTGTGGGAAAAGTGAAAATATGAGTCTTTGGGTCAGTATTGTAGTTGACTATTATATTTATAAACCTATAATCCCTAATCAAATCCTTGTGGTACCAAAATTGGTGGTTCCAACGGTCGGGATAAGGAAGTCCATACAACACTGATGACAGTGTGGGTATAGCACTCTCAAGTCAAAAATGAAAAAGGTCATGTGCTACTCGGGGAAGATGTAGGGTGGTGGCAATAAGGTTAGTGGAAAACTCAAATAACACACCTCGAAAATATGTCGTGAAGTGCTCACTATCTTGTGTAGTGTCACGTATGTGTGTGTAAAGCTCTCTAACCATGTCCACATTTGCGGGCATTGGGGCTGCAAATAGCTCAATCCACCCTCTCGAGTCAAATAATGGAGAGACATAAGTGTTACTTACCCCAACATGATTGAACCCTCGCTCCACAAGTATAGTTCATGATAAAAACTATCTCCTTTATAGTTCTCAGTATTGTGATGTCTAAAAGCGAGCTCTAGTACCCGAACCTTGTGCCCTCACCCTTTTCTCAGATCTTGGCAGCATTTTCCATAAAATAATCGATGAAATAGTGTAAATGTAATGTGTATGATAAACTCATTTCTAAACTCAAATAACACTAAATCTCACTCTATATGAAGCTTAGTCACTTGAAAATGCTTTGGGTAGGGTAGAAAATGAGTGAGTTCTAGCTTGGAAGTGGAGGAAATGAATAACTCCCATCAAAATCAGGTCCTTTAAGCAAGCAATGCCTAAACACGATGTAGATCGCTTGAGTGGGTTCTTTAGTTGCTCAAGTGAGGTCTTAGAAGAGCACTTCTGCTTTCTGTAGTCTAGTCCACTTCAACCCTTCTCTAATCAATCTAAATATGCATGCATGATGTAAACCAATCCTAAATTCTATTCAATGTAATGCATGGATGAATTTGGATCAAAATCAAATGCAATTTTCAATTTTAAAAAATAATTTCTCAAAGTTCTAATAATAATGAAAATTACACAAATTTGCATTTCAATAGCTCCATCAAAAATTTATCATCTCACAAACATTACTCTAAGGCATATTCATGTTTATAGAACTCAATTTCATGCATCCTAGAGTAATGTTTCCTCACTTGGTTCAATTTCACACACGTGATTAAATTTTGTTCAACTTTGACAAATTCAAATGCATAGTGTGTGAAACCAACCTCCAACACAAAAAAGATTCCGATAAGATTTTTAAACCATTAATAAGCTCATCATGAAATCCTAATGCATTGTCTAAGTGAAAATATGACCGGTTAGTGAGTGTCCTAAATATTCCTCTTTTTGACAACTCTCCATTTCTTTTATCCCTTCTACTCTATGGCTTTAATCAACACGATTGTAAATTCCGCACTTTAAGTGTATGCTTCTAAACATGATCAACATGAGCTCTATGAGCTTTAAAAATGAGTAATTTACAATTAAGCATAAGTACTCTCACAATTCAAATGCGATTATTTTTGAACATTTATCTTTGTCACACCTTTTTAGATTTGGCCACATTGGGCTCTTTACTAACAATTGGCCTTTAGCATCTTTTAAGTGATTGGGGTTTAACTAAACTTTAGCCATGTTTTCACCTATCACCAACACTTAGTTCTTTAAGATCATTAATAATTTAAACTAATCAAACTCCTAAATGTGAAGGTGAATGACATGCATGTACTTGATTTTGAATCTTTCAAAGGTAAATACTATCCAAGCATGCTAGGATGACAGAGACTTTGACTAATGAATTATGAAATTGGATTTATGCCGATAAGTTCTCTATCGTTCTCAATGCAATTCACATTTCAACTTTGATTTTAGGATTAAAAAATTTCAATGCAAATCAAAGTATGAATTACCATGATCATCAAACAAAGAAAAATATACAAAAGAAAATATTTTTGAATTCTTTCTTTTCCAATGTTTTTGAATTTTTCAATAAACAAATGCACATGAAAAAAAAAATACATAAAGACGCAACTAAACAAAGGAAAACAAATAAAGCTTTTACCATAAATCCTAAATATGAATGTCAAAAGAGACATCAAAACTCTTTTTTAATTTTTGTATTTCTTTTGTTTTTGGCTTTTCAAATTTCCAATATTTTTTGTATTTTCATATAGAAAAACAAATGAAAAAATAAAGGGTTAATTGCACTGGAGGTCCCCAAAGTATGAAGTTTGTCTCATTTTAGTCTCCAATATTTCAATTGCATCATTTTGGTTCATGAAGTATTGAATATGTTTCTATATGGTCCTTCAAACAAATAACGTCTAGATTGTTAGCAATTTTTTATCATAAAATTGTCACGTAATAATTAAATATGGAAAAAAAATAATTTTGATAACTCTTAAACAAAATTTGGGTAGCTCTTGATAAAAAACAATGTGTAATACGGGTAACTTTTGACTAAAATTTGGATAGTTAATGATCAAAATTGTGAAATTTAGATAACTATTTAACTAAAATTTAAGTAGAAATTTGATCAAGAGTTATCCAAATTATTTTTTGTCCATATTTAAGTATCACGTGATAAATTTATGATAAAAAATCATTACCAATTTGAACGTTGTCTGTTTTAGGGACCATATAGAAACATATTCAATACTTCATGGACCAAAATGATGCAATTGAAATATTGGGGACCAAAATGAGACAAACTCTATACTTTAGGGACTTACATTGCAATTAACCCTTATATGTAATATAGACATTGTTTTGCGGAAAGTGGCCATAATATGTATTATTTTAGATGCAAATCCATTCAATTAAATTTCAAATGGACATTAAGTCTAATAATAACCATAGTTACACTTGTTAAACTCAATCCAGATATGAACTCAACAAAATTTGGATTACTAGATCATGCTTCAGCCATCGACTTAATTAGTTTGACTTGTCATGCAATAAAAAATGAAAAAGTGATTAGTAATGCTAAAAAAATAATAGTTATATGAAATAAAATAGTTTTTTTTTATCTCTATGTCAATTACATCATATAAAGACAGAGAATATGAAGCAAAATCCAATCAACAAGAAGCCCCATATATATAATGGAGAGCACTACGGTACCGAAATGGTACTATTTGGCATACTTTCTGATTGCGGGCATGCCAAAGTCCAACTGAACTTAATGTGGGCTGCATTTTAAGAGTTCTTTACCTATTTTTTGACTCCCAGAAGCTTGGGAATGTTTGAAGAGGAGGAAGATGAAGAGATTGGACTTGATCTTGAGGATATTAATGTGTAAGCAATCACATAAAACATCTAGCATAAATCTTCTACGGATCAAGGTAGAGTTTTTCCTCAAACTTATTCATTGAGGATTAGGGCTATATAATTACTTCTTTTTCATTCTTATTACAATATAAATAATAAATCTACATTTCTTTCAAGTTCGTTTGATCACATGATTCATTTCTTGAATAAAATACTTGATTTGTATCCAAGATTTATTCTTATTTGATTTAAAACCCTAGTTTGTGATGGTGATGACATTAAATATGTTTCTTGGCGATCTCTGTATGTTTTTCTTGAATTTATTTTATCTTGATGATTGCGGAACCATGATTCATGATATAGTTGAATTTTATGGAAGTCACGAAATTATCTCTTGCATGGGTGGGTGTGATGAATCTATATCGCACTCGAACTTATATCACAGAGTACTTAGATGAGTTTCTTATAGCGAGAAGTTTGAAGGCTCCCTATCACTCATAGTGGAGTTGTGTTGAGTCCTTGTGAGGGCTCAAGAATTCTCACTATTTGCTCGCAATGATCGAGATGAAGGGTTAGTATACTATTCCTAGAAAGTTATGCCAATGCTGATGCGTCGGTACACACGCTTTTTAAAAATGGTGTTTTTTTATTGTGAGGATTGGTTGGATGGTTTGGGTGTGTGTGCCAGATATATTCGGTGTGTGTATGCAATGTGATTCAACCTATGTACATGAGACATGTTTATTTTGATCATTCACTTCTAAAATTGGTTCTACTTATTCATGAATTTGAATTCTTGTTTGTTGATATACTGAAATTTGAGATCTTTCCAATGTCATAGTTTTTATCTCCAAAACTATATATGCTATTTTGTTCAATTGAGACCTGTATGTTTGATATCTTTACAAACCTTGTTTAGATTTGAGGAAGTTTTCCTACTAGGCTTGTTTGCTCACCCCTCCATATAAATTTTTTTTTTCTTCAAAGTTTGGTGTTAAGGACAGTACGATTGTAGATGAGTTTAGTGTGGGAAAGTTTACATTTATGATAGTTGTTTTGAGGATTGTCAAGGGAGAAACTAATTATTTATGTTTATTTAGTTTGTTATGGTATTGCTTCATTATTTGGAATTTTTGGATGTAAACTTGGATTATGGTTTTATTCTTCGGGGATTTTTTGTTAGATTATGTGGCACAATGATGGTTTGTTTTGTTGGATGGTTTGTTTTAGTTATGCTTGCATGTTTTAATGGATTATAGTTAGTTCACGTCTATTTATGAATTTGGGGTGTGACAAAATTTGTATCATAGCTTAGGAATTAGGTCTTAAATGGGCGCTATAGGTTGTGGGTTAGCTAATAGGAGTAGGAAATATAAGGAGGAAGGTACCTTAGTCTTGAATCTTTTGGGAACCATGTGCTTATATAAGTGTGAGTTGATCTTAGTTAGGTTATGGATTGTTATTTATTAAAATTCATGAGTTTTAGCTAGCTACAAAGAATTGATGTACTTTTTTGTGATGAAGATGCTAGCTATCTACCATGCAGTTATGAACTATTTTAGGAAATAGATGGTATTTTAGTTTTGGTTAGTAAAACATGGTAGACATGAATCTATCGAAAAATGGTCTTGCCAATATTGGAGAAGATTATGGGATATGATTAGTGACAAAAGAGCACCCAAACTCAGATTGGACAGCTGTAGCAGAACCATCAGCCAAGTAGAATACCCTTCACTAATTGGACCACAACTTTGTTTTGGAAAATTGAAATTGTTTATTGTTTTTTTGTTAGAAGTTAAACTCGTATACATTTCCAACCTTACATGGGACACATGCTATAAGTTCCTGAGTTGAATTAGTTTATTCTCCAAAGTAGACCAAAATCAGACTTTTGAGGACTTATCCTTATGCAAGATTCCACCCCCTTTCAGGATTTGATCTAGAGATACCCCAGTATCAATTGAAGTGTCTTGATGGATAATGAGATATAATGTTATTATGGTTTGGTGTCATTCGATACTTAGTATTTTGTTCGACTATTAGTGTTGCTTTTATTTTTGGAAGTCAAGGGAATTGAGGAGTGATTGTATGTTTTGTTTTATAGTGAAAACCATGGGATTGTTATGTTTTCACCTAGGGTGACTACGATACTATGAGATCATACAAGGCTTAAATATAATCCATTTGAGGAGTATGATGAAGTAACCACGAACAAGTGTCAGTTCTAGGAATTAGTGGTTATGCATCTTAGATGGATTGGAGATCATTTTATAATCATGTATTGAGGATATCAATATTGGTTTGGAAATATTATGTAGAGTTGACTAAGTTTGTTTTGGAAGTATTAATTGCTTAGAAAGTTCATAAGCATCATACTCATTGAGGATAGTGTACTTAGGTAATCTTGTTTCACTGTGGGCTTAGTTCACTACATGTAGCCTCTCTAAAGTTAGTAGCAACTGAGAATCTCTTGGTTGAATTTGGGGTTAATAGTGGTTGAATTTGGGGTTAATAGTTGACTTGCACAAAAAAAATTTAATTAAAAATTAAGGTCAATGGTATAAGTATAGATTTTGAGACATATGATAAGGAAACCTAGGAAGCTGGATTAAATTATTGGCAGTTATCCTTTTCTCCCAATATTGTTGGACTAAAGAATATAGATATTCAAAAGCTCAAGGTCAAATATAGTGGACAATTATTAGAATAATGATAATGCCCAATGCTTGTTGTGAACTTTATCGAGGTGTGAGATTTGTTTAATATTATTAGAGTTGTGTTTTAGAGGATAGAGTTTTCCTGTGCCTCTTAATACATCTTTAGGATAGAGCTGAATAAGTTATAGTAAAAAATTGTTGATATAAGCATCAAAGATTACAATTTTTGAAAAAGAAATCTTTACAGTTTGTTAGGATGATTGGAAGTATTTAATATGAAGAATCTATGTCAAAACCAATCTGCTAAGAAAAGATGCTAAGAAGAACTAGTGTGAGTTTTGGATGAAAAAAGTGAATTTTTAGATGAGTGGAGAAACTATTAAGTTACTGTTGGATACAAGACTAAGGATAACCTAGTAACTAGCGGATAATTATCATTTCGAGGATCATGAATACTTGTTTTGGCTATAATTATGTTACAAGAAAACTTCTCGCATTGATTGAGAGAGATTATTGCGATTCTTGATAGTCTATTATTAATTTCTATTATGGTATAAGAAATATATTTATGCCATTTTGAATCATAGGAATTCAATATTATATGTAACGTAAGTAGAATGGAGAGGTTTTTGAAAGCCATTAGGGATTGTTACATGACTTGGTGACTCTTGCTCAAGGATAGAGATCAAGAATGAATATGTGGGTGATAGAGAAAAGAATTAGTGTTAATCAAGTTGACGAATAATTTATAGATATTAAGATTGAGCTAAGAGTAGGAGTTACAAGGTGAGTGAGTTATGAAGGGGATGGTATGACATATTGATTTGAGCTCAATTTTGGGGACTGAAAATAGATATCTTGGAGATATAACTTGACCCTTAACCCAATTAGTGTATTTGGTTATTTACTAAAATTTTCTTTGGAGGGGAAAGATGGGTCGTTAATGTAGACAAATTGGAAGATGTAATTGGAGAGCATATATAATTGGGTTCCATTTGTATCCTAGGGGAAATCCAACATATCTTTATCAAATCCTTTGAACATTTGGGTAATTCTTATCTTGTGGCTAGCTTGGACTTTTTGATTGGTGAATTGTAATTTATATTAGAGTGTGCTATATACATTTAATTAAATCTAATTTTATTGGGAATAATCGTTAGTTATGGTTGTGGTGGTGAATGTAAAGAGTATAAGCTTGAAAAGTGAGAATCAATCTCTTGGATAACTATAAGTTTAGTTCGATGATTATAACTATTAGGAACATCATGGTGTTCACTGAACTATCAAGACTTACGATTATCCTTAGGATTGGATAGTACAAAGTGGAATCTATTGGAAGATATTATTTATCAGAATAAAAATGAGAGTTTCTAGAACTGTGGTATGATTCTCCAATGGCGTGGAATGTTGCTAAGATTAAATGCTAGTGCATGAATTGACCTGAGAAGGTTGGGTTTTTCATCAATGAGAATAGGAAGAGTATGATTGGGCTCCTCGGTGAAAATAGGGCGAACAAGGTCATGCACGACTTGAGACACACCATATCATGAGCCATACCATGTTAGGAGTTGTGCACTCCGGAGTAGAGTGTAATGTTTTGATTCAATATGAGGAAAGACGAACCAGAGTATAGTAAGTAATTACATGTGGTTGTGCAATCTAAGAGTTGATTCTAGAATATTGATTTATGTGGGAGTGTGTAGTTGGGAGTTGAAGTTATTGTTGGATTTCAAAGATTGTGAGTTTTTCTAGGCTAGTGGGAGATAAATTCATTAAGAAGGATGTATCTATTTTAGGAATCAAGGTAAATCTATCATTACTAAGTTTTGTGTTATACCATGATTTCAGTATCAGAAAGACTAGTAATCCTATTAGCAGAATTGGATTTGAGTTGTTTTCATATCCATATGGTTAAGCTACATGTAAGAAGCAATCATGAGGTGTAGTGAAAAGATTGGTGAATTCAAAATAGAATTAGTATTTGATGAGTAGACAATTAAGTTGATGATCTAGTAGTTATGCATGATAATAAATTAGTTCGAACAATCGCATATAATTATTGAGGATAAGGGATAGTCAAAAATTGAGAGCGAAGGTGATAAATGAATACTAGTGAATAAAGGTAATTTTGGGGATTGATAATGTAAAACTCAGGAAAATTTTAAAATTTTATGAAAAGGGCAAAATGGTAATTAGTTATTATGGTAAGGGTTGAAAACCCAAACAAATGCGATACGATACAGTCAGATTTTTTAAGTTTTACGATACAATCGGGCGTCGCACGACTAAAGTAAATGTGATTGAGATCTAATTGCAAAACCCAAAAAAAAATTTAAATTTAGTTCAATAAAAATGTACTGAACTTAACATAGAACGAGATTTAATTGATTCAGGACAAAAAACGGATAAAAAAAATGGCATGTATGGCGAGTTGTGGGCCAAACACTTGGGGAGTATAAATAGGGGAGAAAAATCACATTTTCTCCCCATTTTTTCAGCATTTTTCGGAAAGAGAGAAGATAGAGAAAAAGAGAAAAGAAAAAGTTCTCTCCATCCTCTTCCTTTGATCCGTCAAGATCTGGCCATCGGATTCCTTCAGGTTAAGAACAAAAGTTGTTCTATGCGATGAGAGTTATGCCGTATCGAAGATCATGAGTTTCGCCACAATATCAAATATGGGATTTTGGGGATCAAAGCTTTGAGACTTGATTTGGGATTTTTGGAGCATCTTCTACGCTTATATAAGCTACAAGAGGTAGGATTCCTTTCCTAACTAAGTTTATTTCTGACCTAGAGTTGAAATATGAAATGTGTAGGGTGTTAGAGATGAAATCTCATGTATAATACATGCCTAGAGTGTTATAAAATGGAATCTCTCCATCCTCTTCCTTTGATCCGTCAAGATCTGGCCATTGGATTCCTTCAAGTCAAGAACAAAATTTGTTCTATGCGATGAGAGCTACGCGTACGTACCGAAGATTATGAGTTTTGCCACAATATCAAATATGGGATTTTGGGGATCAAAGCTTTGAGACTTGATTTGGGATTTTTAGAGCATCTTCTACGCTTATATAAGCTACAAGATGTAGGATTCCTTTCCTAACTAAGTTTATTTCTGACCTAGAGTTGAAATATGAAATGGGTAGGGTGTTAGAAATGAAATCTCACGTATAATACATGCCTAGGGTGTTATAAAATGGAAATGGGTATGAAGTATATATTTAAACCAAATCTTGAATGATTGAGTTTTGATGAAATGACTTGGTCATGAATTTCATGAGGAATGTGTTGATTTGGGCATGCTATGTATTTACATAATCTTGGTGCCTTATAGGTGTTTGATAAATACCTAAGAATGATTAAGTATGTTATTTGGATGAAAATAATATAGCATGCTTTGTGGAGATTATGAAATGTAATTATATGTTTTATGATATAATATACTTTGAGAAATGTTGGTAGAGATTGGATATGTTCATAATATGCTCATGATATGGTAATTGCAATTGTACATGACATTTGCATATGCATGGGTAGAATTGCATTTGTGGGCAATTGACATGAGTGTGGGTGTGTGTGCATAATTTTGATCAAACACCATCCTCGATGTGTTGATACATGGGCTTGGAAAGGTTGGACTAAGTTAAATGGGCTGCATTGAAAACAAGTGCCAGGGTTAGCAAAAAGGGAGACCCAATAACTTCGGATATGCACTACCATTGGTATTGAGTCCATAAATTGTGTTGGTATACGTGGAGCCTTTGGTGGAAGTCCATAGACGCTGTGTTGCTTGGATACACATTGGTGGAAGTCTATAAATACCCACTCCAAGAAAGACCCAAGGATTTTATAAAATGGTCATTAGATGTTCAACATCAATGGCGGGGGCTTGGAATGCCCAGATGCATATGCGTGACATTGCATGTGTTATGTGAGCCAGTGGAGGGCTTGGATTGCGTTGCACGTGTGAGTATCATCTCATGACATGACATGACACTGTAGCATTCATTTATAAATTGTATATTCTTGAATGAATGATTTATGTGATGAATTGCATGTGAACATTTCATATGTATCTAGGTTGGGGAGTAGCCTTCTTAGGAGATACCCTATTGAGTGTGACTCACCCTTTATGGGAACAAAATTTTAGGTGTCAGACAAATGCCAATGGATGGCCCTCAATTGGGCCCTTATTGATGAAGAAGCCGGAATGTGACTTTTAAATTGCATTTTTGTAATCAATTATGTAATTTATGTTGAACTTGGAAAATTGTATAAATGATTATGTAATGAACTCTTATGGACTAGAATTTGTGTAAATGACTGAATGAATGAGTATGGGATATGATTGGATGGTTAAAGGTTGGGAAGAATTGGGGAAAATCTAGGCTTAGGTACCGGTACCACTTTATCGGATGGCCCAGGTATTGGTACCTAGACCTCCAGGTACTAGTACCTAGAATCCAGTGGGCCTATGTACCGATACCAAGGCTTCAAGTACCAGTAACCCAATGGATAGTGAGCTCAAGTACCGGTGCCAAGTCACATTAGGTACCAGTACCTAGCAAACAGTGGGCCGAGGTACTGGTACCAATATCCAGAGGTACATGTACCTGGAAAATAGAAGGCCCAGGTACCAGTACCACGTATTAGAGGTACTGATACCTCTTCCCAGTATTTAAAATTTTAAAATGTAACATTGAAGGGCCTTCACATCTTGAACGCTCTTCCTTGTATGTTGTAAATGGATAATAATAAACCTAATCAGTGGGGTTTGAACCTTGAAATGGTCCTATGGTCATTGTATTCATTGGTTACTGATTTAATAAGATTCTCATACAAAAGAAACTCTATCCAAAGTTTGTTTTGCTTATGATTCTGACAAATGGGGTGTAACGACGTGATATCGGATATGCGGTACTCACGGGTATACTTCTATGATTTAATGGTTGATCAACGATTGAAAAAGGACCCTCGAATTTGGAGCATCACAACTTGGTATCAGAGCTTAGGTTCCCAATTACCTTGGACTTGAGGGTAGATTGAGTTATGCCATTACATTCATTATGCATTACATGCTATGTGCATTAAATACTACATGTTGTTTGATATGAAATCGTATGCATGATTCTATATGAATATAAATGAGACACTAGGGTTAGAAAACATATCCTTGGGGGTCGAAAAAGAAAGAATGAGAAAAGTTATGGTTTGAGTGTCTACTAGTGGGTGGTACACCTCCTACTAGTAAGATATGAGGATAATTTTCAATGTTTTGACTTTAATCCCTACTTTGGGATATTAAGTTGGTGCCCTATTGCTATCTTACATGTGTGTAGATGGCAAATAGAGAAAGAGGATACCAAAATAGTCGAGGGGGTGGATAGAACAACCAACCACCACTAGTCTTTGATCAACAAGTCTTCATGGAGGCTATGGGCACGATGGTTGCCACTTTTATGTAAACTAGTGCCAACATGGGCCAAGGAGGCTCGAAAAACCTTCATAGGTTCAAGGCACACAAACCACCAACCTTTATGGGAGGGGTGGATCCAATGGTAGTCGACTATTGGTTCCAACAGGTAGATAAAATCTTGGAGGTTATGGAAATCACATCCGACGCCACTAAGATAATACTAGCTGCATTTCAGTTTGAGGGAGAGACCCATCTATGGTGGGATTAGACAAAAGACTTAAAGAACATAGAGGCAATGACTTGGGGAGAGTTTTGTGAACTCTTTATGGTCAAGTACTTCCTGTTTGCATTTTGGAATATGAAAGCCTTGAAATTCTTGGATTTGAAGCAAGGGACTATGACGGTGATGGAATAGGTGACTAAGTTCACTGAGTTAGCCCATTTCGCCGACGATTACTTGGCCACTGATTTAGCCAAAATGAGGAGGTTCAAGTATGGCTTGAAGTTATCCATTCAGGGCAAGATTTTGGGCTACCGCCTACAAGACTTCGACTCAATAGTCGACAAAACCATGGCCATTAAGAGAGAAGTGGAAGACGCTAAGAGCATCTGGGAGGTAGGTACTAAGGACAATAAAAAAGAGAGTCAATCTTTTTCTTCTAGTTTGGGAAAGAAGCAATTAACGTTTACCCAACAAGGGATTTCAGGGGCAGGGCCGAGGCTATCAAAGCAAAGGCAAGGTCAATCCTCCCAAGCTGGGAGAAATTTCAAGGCCACCTATCAGGTTGGCCAAAGGACTTGCTACATATGCCACCAGCAGAGTCATTTGAAGTGGGATTGTACTTAGAGATAGGGATTTTAGAGCTACGGGACATCTCAATCCCAGTCATTAATGGGGCATCCACAAACATACTTCACTCCTCCCTATCACCTCATGGTCCAGAAAAGTCAGTTATAGTTCCAGGGTGCAACACTGACCCCTAGCACTTCACGAATGGGGACTCTATAATTAGGCCAGATGGGTCAAGGTCTGGGTTGAGGTCGTGTATAGGCATGTAGGCAGGGACTTCAGAGACCCAGGGGTGAGTCTACATCATCACACCTCAAATTGAGCCGATGGTGGGACTCTTTCACTTATGGGCAAGGGTATTATTTGATTTGGGTGCATCTCACTAATTTATTTCAACATCATGTGCGAGAGATTTGAGCTTAGAGGTTGAGACCTTAGAGAGCTATTGCATGTGAGTTATCCCCTAAAGACTAGGGTTTGTATTAATCAGATATGTCAGGGGTGTGAGCTAGAGATCTTAGGGATTCTACCATTGTGGACTTTAGGGTTATAAACTCTCGATGTCATCCTTGAAATGGATTGGTTGGTGGCACGCCGAGTCATCATCGATTGTGATCAAAAGAGGGTTACTGTCTATACACCAGAGGGTATTTGTTTTAAGTTTCAGGGGGAAAAACACGATGCCTTTCCCTAAGCCGTATATGATTCTCGTTGGCATAGGTAGTTTATTCTCATGGCAAGGTCCTTCGAGTTAGTGAAGCACTGACAAGACAAAACATATTGCAATAATAGAAGATGGCCAATGGACCTTATACTTTGATGAATCATCCATAAACCAAGAAAAAAGATGGTTGGGTCAACCTCGAGTAGTTTGTGAGTATGTAGACATTTTTTCGGACGAGTAACTGGGATTACCTCCACATTAAGATGTGGAATTCACTATCAATTTATAACCCAATGCATCCCCTATTTCTATGACACCACATAGGATGACACCTGTAGAGTTGCAAGAATTCAAGGTCTAGTTGCAAGAGTTGCTAGATAAGGGCTTTATTAGGCTGAGTACTTCACCTTGGGGTACTCCTATGCTATTTGCTAAGAAGAAGGATAAGACCCTGGGACTTTGTATAGACTACTAGCGGTTGAATCAGGTCACCATCAAGAACATGTACAAATATGATGATTTTTTTGATCAATTGAGAGGGGCACGAGTTTATTCTAAGATATATCTACACATGGGGTATCATCAGTTGAGATTAGGGAGACTAATATCCCTAAGATGATGTTTCAGATTCGATATGGGTATTTTGAGTTTACTATTATTCCCTTTAGTTTGACAAATGCCTTGGTGGCATTCATGGATTTCATGCTGAGGGTGTTCTAGCGCTATTTAGTTTAGTTCATCGTGGTCTTTGTTGATGACATCCTAATATACTCCAAGTTTGAGGGGGAGCATGATAGTCACTTGAGGATTGTTCTCTAGACCTTGACAGACCATTAGTTGTACGCCAAGTTCAGCAAAGGTGAATTTGGGTTGATAGAAGTGAAATTTTTGGAACATGTGGTGTCAACTTTGGGTGTGTTAATTGATCTGGAGAAGGTTGAGGCAGTTATGAATTGAGAGAGGCTGAAGTGAGTCTTCAAGATACACAGTTTCTTGGGATTGGTGGGGTACAAATAGAGGTTCATTAAAGTCTTTGTTGATGACATCCTAATATACTCTAAGTCTGAGGGGGAGCATGAGAGTCACTTGAGGATTGTTCTCCAGACCTTGAGAGACCATCAATTGTATGCCAAGTTTAGCAAGTGTTAATTTTGGGCTGATAGAGATTAAATTTTTGGGACATGTGGTGTCGACTTTGAGTGTGTTAATTGATCCGGAGAAGATTAAGACAGTTATGAATTGGGAGAGGCCGAAGTGAGTCTTCAAGATACGCATTTTCTTGGGATTGGCGGGGTACTATCAGAGGTTCATTAAAGTCTTCTCCTGATGAGCTACATCTATAACTAGGTTGACCATGAAGGAGGTCAAGTTTCAGTGGGATGACTCATGTGAGAGGGCATTCTAGGAGTTGAAGAGGAGGCTTACGTTAGCTCCTATTTTGATAGTTCTAGAGAGGGAGCAAAGGTACATAGTATACTATGATGCCTCAAAGGACGGACTTGGATATGTATTGATGTCGTCTGGGAGGGTGGTGACTTATGGATCACAGAAGTTGAAGGGCTACGAGTAGAATTACCCTACACACGACATGAAATTGGCGGCCGTTGTCTTTGCCTTGAGGTATGGCACCAGTATTTGTATGGAGAGCAGTTCGAGGTATTTTCGGACCACAAGAGTCTGAAGTGTGTCTTTACGCAGTGGGACCTCAATATGAGGCAACACAAGTGGATAGAGTACCTAGAGGATTATGACTTCACTTTGCATTACCATCTTGGTAAGGCAAATGTGGTGCCTGATGCACTTAGCTAGAAGTCGCAGAGAGTCTTGGCTAGTATAGGTTCTCGGGAGTGGCAGATGCTCGAGACTATGGGACAGTTCGGGCTACACTATATGGGTTAGTCTTAGGGCACTTTTAGTAGTCCAGTGGCTATGCCTTCCTTGTTGAGTAGGGTGACCTAGTCCTAGGGGAAAGACACAAAGACATTGTTCATCAGGGACTGGGTACAGTTAGGTACAACTGATGAGGTCTGGGCTATTCATGCAAATGGTAGTCTTCTATGTAGAGGAAGAGTTGTGATTCCTAGTCTACGGATCTGAGAGAGGAGATCATCAGGGAGTTTCATTGCTCCCATTTTGCTGTGCATCCAGGTGGCACGAAGATGTACTATAATCTTTGCAGCCAGTGTTATTGGAGTGGGATGAAGAGATACGTTGGAGATTTCATTAGCAGGTGTCTCATGTGTCAGCAGGTCAAGGATGAACGCCAAAGATGAGTAGGGTTGCTCCAGCCTTTGGAGGTGGCTGAGTGGAAATGGGAGCATGTCTGATGAGTGTGGAACATTGCACATTTAATAGCCTCATTGCATCCATTTTAACTTGTTTTTGTAATGAATTTTGAGAAATTGGGTTCAAATCAAAGATTAATGGAGAATGATTTGATTGCAGGTGGTGTGTTGGTAAGGGCAATAACAAATCACCTCATAACATGATTGTTGATAATGGGCAAGAAAGGAACTCAAGAAAAATGTCTTGGTATCTAAAAATGCTAAAAATCTCCAAAAAGGAGGAGTAGGTACCGGTACCACATCACCAGGTATTTGTACCTGAGCTTTCTAGAATTAAGGTACCGATACCTCATTACTAGTTACTAATACCTGAGCTTTCTAGAATTAAGGTACCGATACCTCATTACTAGTTACGGGTACCAAGCACTTGGAATTCATCATGAAGAAATGAAGAGATGAAGTAGGTACCGCTACCCCATCACTAGCTACCAATACTTGAGCCTTCTTGAAATTAGGTACCAATACCTTGTGCCATAGGTACCGATACCTCTCACTTGTGCCTTTGCTATCCAAATTTGAAGAAATGAAGTAGGTACCGGTACCTCTTCACCAGCTTCGGGTACTTGAGTCCTCTGCCTATTGAGGTACTGGTACCTCATAACTTGGTACCAGTATCAAGAACCCAAAAGTTTCAAATCATCTTCCACACGACTTCATCAGCTACAAGGGCCCACCTTTAGATATCTAATCCATGTTTTGACCTATTTAGAACTCCATCATGGCCACCTAACCTCTACATTCAGACAATAAGCATGAAGAGTGGGTGGGCCAATAGGAGAAATAGAGTGGTTAGGAAAAAAAATGGGGCCGTACTTTGGCTGACTTTGAAAGCTTTTTTGGATAATATCTCTCCAAGCAATCTAACTCAGCATACTAAAGATTAGAGAAATGGGGGATGGATGAAAATAGGGATTATTACATACATTTTTACATTATCAAGCTTTTAGAGATAGAAGGTCCAAGGAAGAAGATGAAGTTCTAGAGAGTGAAAGCTTGGTTTTTACATGTTCCTTCACCATTTTTATTGTAGTAAGCTCCATTTTACATGTAATCCTTCCTTCTTGCACTTTAATCTCTATGCTTGGGAAGCAATTTTTCATACTCACACATGTTTTGTTCATCTACACACCATTCCCTTGCATCTTGCACGAGCTTAAGTGAGAGTGACACTCGTAAAATCTAGCTACCTAGTCAATTTTTGTTGAATTATGAAACTGTCAAATTTTTTATGTTTTACGATGCATTTAGGTGTCGCATGACTAAAATAAATGTGATTGAGATTTACTTGCGAAAACTAAAAAATTTAGTTCAATAAAAATGTACTGAACTTAACACAGAATGAGATTTAATTGATTCGGGACAAAAAAAAAGATCAGAAAAAAGGCACATGTGGCGCATTGTGGGCCAAGCAATTGGGGAGTATAAATAGGGGAGAAAAATCAGATTTTCTCCCCATTTCTTTAGCATTTTCTGGAAAGAGAGAATAGAGAGAAAAGAGAGAAAACAAAGTTCTCTCCATCAAGATCTGGACATCGGATTCCTTCGGGCTAAGAACAAAAGTTGTTCTACACGATGAGAGCTACGTGCACGAACCGAAGATCATGAGTTTTGCCACAATCTTGAAGATAGGATTTTGGGGATCAAAGATTTGAGACTTGATTTGGGATTTTTGGAGCATCTTCTACACTTAAATACGCTACAAGAGGTAGGGTTCCTTTCCTAACTAGGTTTATTTTCAACCTAGGGTTGAAATATGAAATGGGTAAGGTGTTAGAGATGAAATCTCATGTATAACATATGCCTAGGGTGTTAGAAAATGGAAATGGGTATGAAGTATATGTTTAAACCAAATCTTGCATGATTGGGTTTTGGTGAAATGACTTGATTATGAATTTCAAGAGGAATGTGTTGACTTGGACATGCTATGTGTTTACATAATCTTGGTGCCTTATAGGTGTCTAATAAATGCCTAAGAATGATTAAGTATGTTATTTGAATGAAAATGATATAATGTACATTGATAAATTGGGAAATGTTTGTACATAACATTTACATATGTGCTTGAATGGTTTCCCCATTGTTCCTAATCTCTGAACATGGACCCTCAATGTGTATATGGCGTATGTGTGTGTGTGTGAGTGTCACTCTCACTTGGGTTCAATGCAAGAAATGAGAAAATGGGTGTGTGGAATGAAATGTGTGTGTGTGTGTGAACAAAAGTGCTCTCCAACTGCAGGGAGACTTTCTAGTGTTATGTTTTTCTTGAAAATTGTATTCCAAGGTTGTCTCCTCAGGGAAGGAGGTGAATCGTTTTGAAGTTGATTTTGGTGAAAAATGAAAAGTGTAAAAATCTTGATGTTTGAGATTGGGGATTTGTGTTCTTGATGAAAATAAATTGGAAACAAGTGTTGACTAATCCGAAGAGGTCGTTCCAATGGGAATGCCAAGTCAACTCAAGACCTTCCTTCAATGGTTTCTAGATGTTTGATTGATTCATAGGAAGCGTGGGACTAAAATGGAGGTGAGGATGCAAGCATACATCGTGACAAGTCTATGGTGTATCAAGAACTCACAACCATGTCCACACTCAACCTTGTCAAACCAAATTAACGTACACTACAAGGAGGAAAGAAAACAAGTTGAAATAGCATACCCAAGAGTTCTCCATTGGATTAGCCAACTTAGAGCTTAGCTACTCATATTTAATGCAAGAACATAAAATAAATGAAGATTGGAACTTAAATTAATGCAAGAAAACATAAACTACATAAAAGTTCATTTAATACCCATTTGAAGAACTTGAAATGAAAACTTAAATGCAACAATCGTAGAATCTAAAATACTCAACTAAACTTATAATGTACTTGAAGGAAATGACATTAAAGATAATAAATGAAGCTTACAAGAGTTTTTAGAAAGATTACAAGTGAAATGGATGGAAGAAATGTAAAAATCTAAACATTCTCTCTCTAACTATGCCTTCTACCTAGAGCATCTCTCTCTACAATGCAATAAAATCCCAATAATGTGTAATAATAGCTGCATTTTCTTCCATGGAGAGCTCCTTAGGTGTGTGACAGACTTCCAATCAAAAGGGGGTTGACTTGATGGCTTGGGTAGGCTAGGACAAGCCTAGCCTACAACTCCTCTTCTTTGCCTCTTCTCTCTCCTCCTCTTCAATGCTTGAGCCTCCAAAGTATAGAATGAAGTGATGGAAAGCTTGTATGTGTGTAATAGATGTCAAGGGACAAGTGGGAGAAGTGTAGGTGGGCCCCCCCAATGGCAGAGATTGAGTTGTAGGCTGTTTTGGAAACCTTCTAGAAGGTTCATTCCTGTAGACAAAATCTTCTATAAGGTTTTGACAGTGAACATGCAGACCAAGGCAAAACCTTCCGAAAGGTTTTCATTCAATTTGCATTTTTCTTGGTTTCTTCACCTTCCAAACCTTCCTTTAAGCCATCCCCTATTCTTCATTGATTTCAAACACTTCAATGGGGACTTAAATCAAGCCATTTACATCTTTTCCCTTATATTTACACAAAACTCCATTAACGACAAGATTAAACGCATTTCTCACCAATTTCACAACAAAAGCAAGTATAAAAAGGGTATAATAATATACAATATATACAAAATTTTGTGCTAATCACACCCCCAACTTGAGCTTTGCTAGTCCCTAGCAAACATTATTTCTAATCACAAGCTATAAACTAAACAGAATCCATTCATACAATTAAATATCTAAACATTTAAGATCCAAAAATCACATTGCAATTAAGTAAATAACTTTGAGTAATGATAAAACAAAACAACTATAGTATTTCATTGATCATTTCCACAATTTATTTACAATGGGTTCGAGTTTCAAAACAAAATGGCCCAAAACCTAAAGGTACTTCTACAAGGCCAACAAAATAACCCTAACTCTATACAATCTACACTCAAAAGAAACAAAATACATAGGCAATCCTAATCATCATCCTCATCAAAAGCGTCCTCCCCCTTAGTCTCAGACTCCTCTTCCTCCTCCACCTCAACAGTCATGGAAGGGATGGGGGCAGAAGTCGACGGTCTAGCTGGAGGCTGTGGAGGTCCACCGGGGATGGGATCACCCAGGAATGTATGCTGGAAAAGCCTCATCACCATGAACGACAACCTATGCATAGTGGACTCTAGTGCGGCTATACGCTACACTATGGTGCGGGTAGGGGCAGGGGTAGGGGTAGGGGCAGCGGCAGGTGCAGGTGTGGGAGGTGCTGATGAGGATGGCCCTACTGTAGACGGCTCTGGCCCCCGAGCCTTGGGCCTCTCTCCCCCAGTGTTGGCAACTCTCTTGCTGCTGCTTGACTTCTTGATCGTTCTAGTTTCTGAGGGAAGTAAAGTGTCATGGGCATAAGATTTCACCTTGGCTTGATTGCAAAGACGGGTGACCAGACTGCCAAATGGGACATTTGCCTTCGGCTTTGCAGCCTTGGAGAACTCCCTCATCTCCTCAAAAATTAAATATACCACATCGATTGTCACCCCCATCATGAAAGCGTGGAGGAGGGCCACCTTCTCAATGTTCGGGTTCTTTTTTGAACCCCAAGGCATAAGGTTGTAGTGCAATACCTTGTTCATTACCCCGTACGAGTGTTTGAGGCCCCCGACCAACGTTGTTCCTTTGAACGTGGTCGATTTCTCATAGGTTGGATTGAGTTAAATGGGTTGCATTGAAAATAAAGGCCAAAATTAACAAAAAGGGCTAAATTCTCCCTCAGGTGCAAGACCTGGTAACTTTGGATACGCACTCCCATTGGTATTGAGTCTATAAAGTGTGTCGGTGTACGCGGAGCTGTTAGTGGAAGTCCATAAATGTTGTGTTGGTTGGGTACCCATTGGTGAAAGTCCATAAAAACCCACCCCAAGAAATACCCAAGGATTTTATAAAATGGTCATTAGATGTTCAACATCAATGGCATGGGCTTGGAATATCTGGATGCATTCGCATGGTATTGCATGTGTTATGTGAGCCGGTGGAGGGTTCGGGTTGCATTGCATGGGTGAGTATCATCTTATGACATGACATGTCATTGTAGCATTCATTTATGAATTGTATATTCTTGAATAGATGATTTAAGTGATGAATTGCATGTGAACATTTCACATGTATCTGAGTTAGGGAGTAGTCTCCTTAAGAGATACCTTATTGAGCGTAGGTCACCCTTTGTGGGAACAAAATTTCAGGTGTTGGACAAACACCAATGGACGGACCTCACTTGGGCCCTTGTTGATGAAGAAGCCGGAATGTGGCTTTTAAATTGCATTTTTGTAATCAATTATGTAATTTGTGTTGAACTTGGAAAATTGTATAAAAGGTTATGTAATTAACTCTTATGGATTAGAATTTTTGTAAATGAATGAATGGATGAGTATCATATGTGATTGGATGGTTAAAGGTTGAAGGTTGGGAAGAATTGGGGAAAATCCAGGCTCAGGTATCGGTACCTAAGTGATTTACTACTGGTACCATACTGTTGGATGACATAGGTACCAGTACTAAGGCTTTAGGTACAGATACCCCGATGAATAGTGAGCTTAGGTACGGGTACCAAGGTACATTAGGTACTAGTACCTAGCAAATAATGGGCCCAGGTACCGGTACCAATATCAAGAGGTACTTGTACCTAGAAAACAAATTGCCCAGGTATCGGTACCATGTACTCTAGGTACCGGTACCTCTTCCCAGAGTTTGAAATTTTAAAATGTAACACTAAAGGGCCTTCACATCTTGAACGCTCTTCCTTGGATGATGTAAAAGGATAATGATAAGCCTAATCATTGGGGCTTGGACTTTGGAATGGTCTTATGATCATTGTATGAGCAAGTTACGGATTGAGTAGGGTTCCCGTACAAAGAAGACTCTGTCCCAAGTTTTTTTTGGTTATGATCCCGACTAAGGAGGTGTAACGATGTGATATCGGGTTATGTGGTACTCATGGGTATACTTTTGCAAGTTATTTGGTGATCAACGGGTTGAGAAAGGACTCCCAGATTTGGGGTGTCATAGGTATAACTACTTTTATGGTACAAACAATGGACGATTGTTGGAACTAAAATGAGGCATGAGGTAATTGGAAGAATCAAATGTAGGGGAAAAAATGTTGACAACTTAAATGGAGTTGTAACTTCTTAAATATAATATCCATTGGTTACAATTTGGAGGCATAAATTTTTTGAATATAGCAAATTCATTCTAATCATTGGATTTGATGCTTGAAGAAGGAATAGGCATGGAGACCTTGTGGTAACTTGGAATTATGTAAGCGGGGTTGACAATGAAGTTTTGAGGATGAATCTTTCTTTTAGGGGGTAGATTGTAAGACCCCATAAAAAATTTAAAGACGGATAACATGATATTAAAAATAATTCTAAAATGATAATAGAACTTTGAATCGTTATTGAAAGATTGATCATGAAGTTTGAGTTTTGCACATATTAATTTTCGTGTCAAATTTAGTTTCGAAGGTGTTTAAGCTTGAGAAGAACAAGTTTCTAATTGTTTTTAGGTTAAAATAAGGCTACTATTGAATCAAGAAGATCGAAAAAACTTGGGATAGGAGATATAGGGTGTATTAGAAGTTTGGAAGTATTCCAAAACTAAAATGCATTTTGGAGAGAATTGGGGTAGGAAGAAGCTTGATACTATTTTAGTATTTTTGCCATAACTTTTTACCCCGATATCAGATTGAGCTGATTCTTACAAAAAAAAACTAGACTTTAAGGGGTACAAATGTGTATTAAGTAAGCATTATGAATCGACTTCTAAGTAGGTCAAACCAAACTAAAAGTCTGGGGCAAAAAGTCAACCGCATCCAGATGTGAGAATAAAGCGTCCGAACACATGGGGCAGAAGTTAGCCTTGACCTATTTTGAGTGTTTTCTTTGTTTTTGAAATTACAAATACAATACGGCCACATTTTGAGAGTTATTTACCTATTTTTCAACCCCTAAGGGGCCTAGGAAATTTTGAAGAGTAGGAAGAGGAAGAGGAAGAGGAAGAGATTGGGCTTTGTAATAACCTAGTGTTCGGAGACCAAAAAACGGATTAGGGCTTGGTTGTGTGTTGTTAGGGGTTCGGATATTGGGAAGCCAAACTATGAACTAATGAATTTGGAGTGGTGTGTAGGTTTTTTGGAGGTGGTTAGGATGTCTATTAGGTGTAGAAAGGTGACTGGTAAAGAAAAAAAATGGGCCAGGAAGCACAATTGGGTGAATTAGAGTTAGCCCATACCTGTGAGTTAGGGGTGCGGGAGTGAGATTCAAGGATGGAATTGGAGGCCAGTTAACCTCAAAATTTAAATGAATAATTTCCTAGGGCATGTTTTAATGTATATTAGATTTAAAAAAATATTAAAATTTAATTTTTGGATTTTGGATTTTGGAAAATTACAAAATTGCTTGTACATGGTAGCAAGACCCAAGCTGCTGCTTGGCAGTAGCAGGGCCTTCCCCATCCTTCTCCAGGCCTCCAAAAATTTTTGAGTTATAATGGGTTTAAAACAGGTTTAAATCCTGGGGAAGTTTTGGTTTAATCTAAGCCTTGGGTTGGTTTCTAGGGAATAAAGGTGAAGTTTGGTGATGGTGTGGATGGCTGTCGTAGTCAGTCATGATGATTTGAAGTTTGAAACTGAGATAGGGTTTCATGGGTTTTTGAAGATCAAATTAGTTCAAATCTTGTGTTTTGATGTTGAAGGGTGTTGTCCTAGCCTAAAATGAACCCAAGGAATCCATTTTCATCATTAAAATTGGATTTAGAGGCTATTAAGGGGGTTAAAACTTAAGTTGTAGGTCTGGCCATGTTTAGAAAACCTTATTTTTCATCAACTTTGGTTTAATATTTGGATAGGTTATAGGTTATAGGTTAAGTAGAAGTGTCTCTCTTATGAGTATTTGTAGAGGGCCAGGTGGTGAGTGTTTAGGATCTAAAAACAGAAGAAAAGGTGTATTGACTATGGAGATATTAGGTGGTGAAGTAGGGTAGTTGGAAGAGTTGTTCGACACTTAGGGTTTCTTGAGGAAGAAGATAAAGTGGACCAAGAGGACCACTGGACACCTCGATGGCATGTGAGGGCGCATGTGGTGTCCAATGGTGCTCTGGTTGGTGGCGTCGGAACCCTTACACACAAAGGAAGGTCTGGGTAAAATTTCAAGGCAATCTGACATTGTTTTCTATAGGTGGTGTGAAATATCTATTTTTCCCTTTAGGGGTAATTTGACCTAATCTTTGGGTATTTTCACCAAACAAATTTTATATTCATTCTTAGATAGCTTAATTGAGTATGTGTATGAAATTTCATTAAAAAATAACATCGTTTTATTTTTGGCTATTTCAGATTAAAATACTGAGATTGGTTTCTCAATTCCGGAGCAAGTGATGCATTTTAAATTTGTCTCTAAATTATTCCTTAAATTGTTTATATATGATTGGATATTTGAACTTGGGTTGAAATTACAGATCCATATTAGGATTTTGAGTGTGATAACGCACAACTATTTGAAACGATTGCCTTGATTGTATGGAATGAGATACCAAAATCCTTTTAAACTAAACATAAGTGCACATTGGTCGAGTGGCAAAAGGGTTTACGTTCCAGTTTGAGATCGTAAGGGGTACTTATTGAGTTCGTAAATGCTTGGGTGATCCAGTAGGTCTTCAAACTTGGTATTGAACTTTGACTAGAAAGCTTATCTTCCTCGGGGTGCAAAACCTTCAAAAGGTTGGATCTTATGTTCATATGGACCTCAAAAATTGCCCACCGATTTAGAACTGTGTAGGTTCTAAACTCTGTTAGTATTTAGTTTTTAATTAAATAACTCTATTTACATGAAATGATGCTTTACTTGTATATGTATTTCAAATACAAATAGGATGATATCAATTAATAACTCTTTGTAAAGAGATTAAAAGAATGCATATCATGTACAGATCACTTACCTAATCCTAAATTAATATCATTAGAAATCAACATCTAATTCTCGAGAATATCATACATGAATTTAAACTCGAAGAGATCATCAATCACCTTTAAATTATCTTTTAAAGTCACGGTTTAAATCTTTGTTTTTTTTTTCTTTCTCCTACGTCCTCACACTAGCAGCCGTTGCCTCCCATCACCCATCTTTTATATAGCACCACATAATGATTTGTCATGCTTGAAATTTCATGACTCACTTAGCTACTCTACCCATTATGTTCCACATTTCATACCTAAGAGCTGTCTACATCCATGCATAAACCGGATGCAACCACAACATTTTCCATTTGTTTTCAATATTTTATTTCTAAATCCCAAATTCGGTATTTGTTCTTTTCCTTCTATTTATCTTTGTTTCATTACCAACCGCCACCTCCTTGTTTCTTTTGAACCTTTTTTTTTAAAATTCTAATTCGCACAAACACCATATATCATATGGCCCATCTTGTCTTATTTTATTTTGCTAATTTTTTTTCTTCTTCCTCGATAAATTTTGGTCTCAATAAATATTATAACAATTGAATATTTCGTAATTAAATCCTAACTTATAATTTACCCCAAATAAAAATTGTATAATTACTAATAATCTCATGAGACCCATAAAGTTTTTGATTATTTAACCACTTTCTAGTCGAGATTCAGTCATCGGAGGCTTGATCTTGAGGATATTAACGTGCAAGTAGTTACACAAAATGCCTTAGGATAGATTTTTTATGAATCAAGGTATGGGTTATTTCTCAAACTTATTCATTAAGGGTTAGGGCCATATAATTACATCTTTTTCATCCTTATTACAACATAAATACATGATTTATATAGAAGATTTATTTGTGCTTGATTTAAAATACTAGTTTTTTATTATGATCACATTAAATATGTTTTTTGACGACCTCTTGTATGTTTTCTTGAATTTATTCTATCCTAATGATTGTGGAACCATGATTTGTGATATACTTGAATTTTATGGAAAAATATGTAATTATCTCTTGTAGAGTTAGGTGTGATGAATGTGTGTTGCAATCGAACTTATATCACTGAGTACTTAGATGAGTTTCTTACCTTGAGGGGTTTGAAGGTTCCCTATCACTCGTAGTGGAGTTGTGTTGGGCCCTTGCGATGGCTCAAGAATTTGCACTATTCTCTAATGGTGATCGAGGTGGAGGGTTAATATACTATTTCTGGGAAGTTATGTCAATGCCGATGTGTCAGCACACATGCTTCTTGAAAACAGTGTATCCTTGTGAGGATTTGTTGGATAATTGGGGTGTGTGTTTATGGGCTAGATATATTTGGTGTGTGGTTGCATGTTGTTAGATCATATTTTTAATTGGATAATTTCATGGATTCGATCGTAAAATCTCAACTTATTCCATGGTAACAATGCTATCAAGTTCAAGATCCGAAAGCATCATTGAAGGGAGGAAATCAAGCATCAAAGCTACATTATTCAACCTTCGTATGCACCTTCATGCTTAGGACAAAGGTAATGCCTAGACACCTAAGATGAACCCTTTGTTATTTTAACTTAAAATGATTAGGATAAAATTTAAATTGGAAGCAATTCGATTATGACTTCTAGGTGATTTTAAAAGAAAAATTTTCTAAACCATTTATGAGTTTTGAAAATAAAGTTTAAGTTACAATTGAACACCCTTTTGAGCAACACCCTTGTTTCAGACCAAGAACAAAAAGTGTTCTACGTGACAAAAGCTACGCGTATGTACCAAAGATCGCAGATTTTGCCAAAGTCTCAAGATCGGGATCCTTGGAATCAGCTTGATTTGGGTGATTTGGGACTCCTCCTTTCCTAACTAGGTTTATTTTTAACCTAGGGTTGTATATTGAATGGGTAGCATGATTGTAGAGAAAATCTCTTGTATATTATACTACTAACTCGAATATGGAAAATGGGTATAGAAACATGTTGAACCAATTTTGCATGATTGGGTTTGTTGGAAATTCCTTGTTTGTAATTTCTTGAAATATGTGATGAATGAAGCATGGTATGTGTTCACATAAATCTTGTGCCTAGTAGGTGTTTGATAAAATGCCTAGAAATTATTTGAGTATGTTATTTCAATGAGAATGAGATAACATGCTTGGTAATGTTGTGAATTGTGATTATATGCTTATGATATTATTGACATTGAGAAATATTGATTGAGATGAAATATATTCAAAATATGCTCATGACGTGTTGAGCATGCTTTGGTAATTTGAAAGTATACACTACATTTGCATATGCATGGGAAACATCGTATTTGTGGGCATATGACATGAGTGTGGGTGTGCGTGTGTGTTTTGATCAAACATCGTCCTCGGTGGGTTGATACGTGGGCTCGGGAAAATTGGACCAAGGTTCGACTAAGTCGCACTAATTGCATTAAAAATAAGGGTCGGGGGTTAGAACGAAGGGCTAGATTCTCCCTCGGGTGCAAGACCTGGTAAATTTCGGATACACACTTCTGTTGGTATAAGAGCCCATAAAATGTGTCGGCGTACGCGGAGCCGTTGGTGAAAATCCATAGATACTGTGTCGGTTGGGTACCCGTGTGTGGAAGTCTATAAACACCCACCTCAAGAAAAACCTGGGATTTTGTAAAATTGTCATTGGATGTTCAACATTAATAACGGGGACTTGGAATGCCCAGGTGTATACGCATGTTATTGCATGTGTCATGGGAGCCAATGGAGGGCTCGGGTTGCATTGAATATGTGAGTATTGTCTCATAACATGGTATGGTATTGTGAAGTCCGTTTATGAGTTGTATATTCTTGAATGGATGTTTGATTTATTGTTGCATTACATATAAACATTTCATATACATTTAGGTTAGAGAGTAACCTCTTTAGGAGACACCATTTTAAGCATGGCTCACCCTTTATGGGAACAACACTTCAGGTGCGGGACAAACTCCAGTGGACGGCCCTCACTTGGGCCCATGTTGATGAAGAAGCTGAAATGTGGCTTTAAATTTTATTTTTGTAAAGCAATAATGTAATTCGTTTTGAAAATTGTAAATTGTACATGTAATGAACTCTGTAGAGTATATCTTGAGTATAATTGAATGTCATATGATTTTGGATGAACTCGGAAAGAGATCGGATGGTTAAACGTTGAAGTTGGAAAGAATTGGGGAAAATTTGGGCCTAGGTACTGGTACCTAAGTGATTAAGTACCCGTACCACGTTGTCGAATGCCCTAGGTACCGGTACCTAGACTTATGGATACTAGTACTTAGATTCTAGTGGGCTCAGGTATCGGTACCTAAGTGATTAAGTATTGGTACCTGGCAAGAGGAAGGGACCCGGAAGACAGAAGGCTTAGGTATTGGTACCACATGTAAGAGGAGAGAAGCTCATTTCATGGAAGCAAAGAAGCTCGTGATTCACATCGACTCTTAGCTGGTAGTGAAACAGATTGAAGAAGCATATGAGGCCAAGGGAGAGAGAATGAATCTATATCTGAGGAAGGTACGGAATCGATGAACAAGAATGTGTAGGTTAAGGTCGTGCATGTCCCCAGAGAAGAGTTGATGCCTTAGCCAAGCTGGCCATTGCTTCCTAGGAAAGCTTACATATGCTTATACCAGTTGAGCACCTAATTGAACCATCAGTAAGTTTTGAGGTCAAGGAGGTATTCCTTGTTCAAACTCAACCGACCTGGATCGACTCAATTAAGAACTACCTACAAAATGGGACCCTTCCAACGGATTCCAAAGAAGCAGCATGCCAAAGAGCCAAGTCTTCCAAATTCACTATCCTCCAGGGGAATTTGTACAAAAGAGGCTTATCATCACCTCTCTTAAGGTGTGTTGACATCAAAGAGGCAAACTACATCTTAAGAGAAATTCATGAAGACATCTGCAACAATCCCATCAGAGCTAGAGTTCGGGCTAGCAAACCTCTAAGGCAGGGATATTTTGGGCCTACCTTACTCAAGGATGCAGTAGAGTTGATCAAAAGATGAAAAACCTGCCAGTTGCAAGCCAATATCACACACTACCCACTAGAGCTCTTCACCTTAGTGGTTAGTCCATGGCCATTCTAGTAGTGGGGATTAGACATACTCAAACCCCTCCTTACCAACACTGGACAATGTAAATTTGTGATAATTGGGGAAGATTATTTCACCAAATGGGCTGAGATGGAACCTCTTGCAAAAATTATAAAGCAGAAGATTCAGAGCTTTACTTGGAAATTCATAATCTGTAGGTTTGGAATACCTAGGATAATCGTCTCAGATAATGGGCAGCAGCTCGACAATCTCAGGTTCAAAGGGTTTTGTGCTGAGCTAAGCATAAAGAATTACTTCTCGGCACCAGCTCATCCTCAGTCAAATGGGCAAGTGATGAGCATGTAAATTTGCATATTTAATGGCTTCATTGCATGCATTTTAACTCAACTTTGCATTTAATGACTTAGAGTTAGTCAAATTTATGAATAATGTGAAAATTTTGATGTTACAGGTATTCATAGGATAAATGATGGCTTTCAGAACTTTGCAACTAAGTGTAGATGAGTGGTGAAGAGATGGACACATTAGATGAGGATTAGGAGGCCTTAAAGTGAAATAAATCAAGGAGGTAGCTGTACTTGGTACCATAGGTACCGGTATTTAAGCCTACTAGAATTTTGGTACCGGCATTTGCACCAATTGGTAGTAGTACCCTGGTATTTTTCATTTTTGACCATGATCTACTTCGAATCTGAAAAGGTCAAAAAAAAGAAAGTTGTATGTCTGGATGTCCTCTATCTCATGTCAACATTTCAGCTCAATCGGACAATGGGATCAAAAGTTATGACAAATTTACGAAGGCTAGTCCTGAGCTACCAGTAGCAGACCCCTAACTACTTACCGATAGTATCCCCCTTACGACCTACCGGTAGAACCTACCGATAGAAGACCCTATTGGAAGTTATCTACCGGTATAAGTCTCACAACATACTGGTAGAACTTGCCCAAAAAACCCAAACACTTCCCCACACGGCTTCACCAACCACGGGGGCCACCTTTTGTCCTCTAAACCATGCCCTGACATTTTTAACACTCCATGATGATCTCCTAACCCCTATATTCAGATTTAAAGCATGAGAGAGTGGGTGGCCAAGGAAGAGAGAGGGAATGGTTGGAAAGGAAAGGGTCTATGCCTTTTGACTAACTTTGGAAGCTTTTTTGGACAACCTCTGCCCACAAGCAACCTATCTCAACAAACTCAAGGGTAAAGAGAGGGGGATGGACAAAAATATAAATCTTCCTACATATATTTTCAGATCATCAAGCTTTTAAAGGGAGAAGGAAGCTACCTAAGCATAGGAGTAGTGTAGAGAGAGAAAGCTAGGGTTCTTGCTTTTCCTTCACCATTTTCATTCTTCTAAGCTTCAATCTACATGTAATCTTTCTTGCTAGCATATTAATCTCATTTATTTCAAGTTTTATTGAGTTTAGCTAGGGTTTACTAGTTCTATTGCTTGTGTTTGGGTATTTTCTTTTTAAGCTCCACATTTTGTATATGAATTATATTTCTTTTGTAGTTTAAACTTCTCTTTACATTCATGTTTGATTTCATTACCATGTTTTTCTCTTTCATGTATGTTCTTGCCTTTACCATGCATAGCTAAACATTTAGTTGAATATTCCAAGAGGGATTTCCTCTTACGTATGTGAATTCGACTCTCTTTCATTGTTCCTCATAGTGTAAAGTGTTTGATTTTACTAGGTTGAGTGCAGACATGGTTGTGAGCTTTTGATACACTGTAGACTTGTCATGGGGTATGCTTTTGCCCAACACAACCACATTAGTCCCTCACTTCCTACGAATCAATCAAATAGCGAGACACCATTGGTTGAATGAAATGAGTTGATTTGGCATACCCATTGGAATGAAATCTATGGATTAGTCAACCATCTTTTTTCTTTCATATTTCTCAAAACAAAACTCACCAAAACATAAATTACAAGAATTTTCAATTTTCATTTCTTTCACAAATCACCATTCAAAAACATTTGACATTTCCTTCCCTAAGGAGATGACCTTGGAATACCCATTCCATGTAAAACATGACATTGCAAGTCTCTCTACATTTGGGGAACACTTTTGCGCACATGCACACACGTTTTTGTTCACACACGATTTTTTCCATTTCTTGCATTTGAACCCGAGGGAGAGTGACACTCACCAACTCATATAAGCCATATATACACAATCTGAGCTCATGTTTGAAGATTAGGAAAAACCATCAAGCAACAAGTAGAAGTAACCATCTACACTAATAAGACAACTCTTAAAACAAAACTCGAAGCACTAAAAGGTTGATGGGTGGAACACCTACTAGAAGTGCTATGGGCTTACAAAACCACCGCCAGAGTAGCAACTCAAGAAACGCCCTTCGCCTTGGCTTATGGAACTGAAGCGGTGGCCCCTATGGAAATAGGAATCTCATCCCCAAGAACATAGCTCACCAACCCCGAGCAAAACGACAAATCACTTCTAGTCAATCTCGACCTCTTAGATGAAAAAAGGGAAAGAGCTTTACAATGCATCCTTGATTATTAGAAGAAAATAGCTCGATTCTACAACAGAAAAGTCATACATAAGATTTTCACAGTAGGAGATCTGGTCCTCAAGAAACTCCTTCTAGATGGGAAGGACCTTACTCATAGAAAGTTAGGGCCCAATTGAGAAGGTTCATACATCGTGAAGGTTCATACATCGTGTCTAGAGTAATCAGACCAGGGAATTATGAACTGCAAACTAAAGAAGGAAGAGTTTTACCTCATTCCTGCAATGCTAACCATTTGAAAAAAATATTTTAGTAACCAAGAACTATACACTTGTAAAATTTCACTACAATAAACAAAAAGTTTCAGTTCGATCATCATTCTACTACTAGCAAAAGATGAGCTCTTCAACTCATAAAACCAAGATGAGTTCTCCAACTCATAAAACAATGATGAGTTTTGCAACTCATAAAACTATGATAAGTTCTTCAGCTCATAAAACTATGATAAGTTCTTCAGCTCATAAAACTATGATAAGTTCTTCAGCTCATAAACCAAGATGAGTTCTCCAACTTATAAAACAATGATGAGCTCTTTTGCTCATAAAACTACAATGAGTTCTTCAACTCATAAAATCAAGATGAGTTCTCCAACTCATAAAACAACCTCTTTAGCTTATGAAATAGAGATGAGCTCTTCATCTCATAAAACTAAGATGAGCCCTATAAATTGAGCTCCTTAGCTCACCAACAGACCATGAGCTTCTTAACTCACAAATATGAGCTTCTCAGCTCATAAAACCTTTAATAGAAAGATAAGCCTCTCAAGTAAGTCACTCAACTCAGGAACATAACTCATACTTGACAATTTACCAAGACAGAATTGCTCCCAGAAGAATAAAGTTCTCCTTAAAGGAAGGGGCAAAGGGGAGACATCAAGACAACAATACAAAAGCAAGATGAAAAGAATATAGAAACAAGATAAAATTTTTTCATTTCTTATAAAAAAACTATTACAAAGATAAGAAATTTTTAAAAAGCCCTAACAGTCCATAGAAAGACCTTTGACTTCTTCAGTTTGGGACATCTCTGGTACAGTCACTCCCTCTAGCAAAGTAGGAAGAAGGTCAGGCGAAGCAGAAGGAGCCTTTATGGGGACAGGTGTTGGAACATCAACTTTAGTTGGAGGCAAGGTGATCTCAGGAACTCCAACCTCTGCTGAAGTTGTGTCCCTAGCCAAAACAGGCCCAACAGAAGACTCAACCCCAGTCTCGATAAGAACTGGCACAAGAGCCTTGACCTCATCCCCAGCAGAGATAGTGGCAGAAACTTCGACCTCAGGGACGGTGCCAGAAGCGGTTAACTTGACCTCAACCTCCTTTTTATTAGTTGATCCATCCTTTTCCTTATCCAAAGGAGTATCGAAGTCGAAGTCTAGAGCAAGGTACGCCTTCATGGCCTGCTCTTGGAAGGCAAAATACCCAGTTGCCCATTGATGAGTGTGGAACATTGCACATTAAACATCTTCATTGCATCCATTTTAACTTATTTTGTACTAAATTTTTGGGAAAATGGATTCAAATTGATAATTAATGGAGAATGGCTTGATTTCAGGTGATAGGATGAAAAAGGCAAGCATAAAGCACCACATTAAGTGATTGAGGTCAATGGGTAAGCAAGGATCTCAAGTCAGATGGCTTGGGAGCTCAAGAAACCAAGAACCTCAAGACAAGAAGAAGAGGTACTAGTACCTCCCTACCTAAGCTACTAGTACCAGATCCTATTGGAAACGAGCTACCAGTACCGCCTCTTGAGTTATCAGTACTTGGTCCTTGGAGCTTGATTAGTGCTTAAATTTAACATTTTACTATACCTTTTTGGGACTAATTGTGCTTTGAGGGAGTTTAAGTAATGACATTTCAGGTCCTAAAGTGAACAAGAGCTCAAGGACAATAAATATCACACTTGGATGTAACATCAGTGAATAAAGGGGCAAAATTGGAATAGCTTGGCACAAAGCAAGAACGTTCGAATGTGGATCAACGTTCGAACGTTCCCCAGAAGTGATTAAGGACCAGGCTACTGAGACATGATGTGTTGTAGTAAAAAAAGAAAAATGCTGAGGTACTTGAGTACCACGTTCGAATGCCCACTCACGTTCGAACGTGCTCTAGAAACCTGAGAAGATTAGACTACTGAGACTTGCTAGAGTGTTGCAGCAAAGACAACAGAACCACAGAAGTACTTGAGTACAACGTTCAAACACCACTCCACGGTCGAACGTTGTCATGAGTTACAGAGGACCAAATTTTTGAGTGTAGGGCCAGAGTTGTTCAAGACGTATGGTAGTAACCATCATAGAGACCACAGGCCACTTGAGTAGGGGGGTTTAGACCCCATTTGGCGTTCGAACGCCCTTAAAGCAAAGACAGAGATAATGTTCGAACGCCACTCTATGTTCGAACGCCCTTAAAGCAAAAACAGACACAACGTTCAAACGACAGATCATGTTCGAACGTCCCACTGACTGGCTGCAGAGTTGTTGCCTTTTCACTTGGACTTGGGCGAAAAACACTATTCTTTCACCCCCCCTTTTCGTTGCCTATAAATACCCCGATTATGGGAGCTTCATAGGGAGAATTCTTTTCTCTTCAAAAGTAGGGTAGAGAGCTAGTTCTTGTACATTTCTTGTTTATGTTTTCATTTTGCATTTATATCAACCATGATGGAGGCTTAAACTCCCCTTGTAGTTGAAGTCTTTTATTTACTCGTGCTAAGTCTTTACATTCATGTTGTGACAACCATGATGCAGGCTTAGACTCCCCTTGTAGTTGTACTTGCTTTTATTTGCTAGTATTAAGAGAGATAGCTCATCTTTTGGTTGTGTTGGAAACCCTCCAAAAGTAACTAACTTTCTTCTACTTTATTTCACTTCCATTGCTTGAGCTTCCTTCTTCCTTAGAGGAGTGAAACTCTTCCAATTTTCTAGAGCTTTACCAAAGTCGTGAATGGTGGAACATGATTCACTTATTCTTTGGTGAAGATTGGCTCCTCATTTATTGTACTTTACTTTGTAAGTTCTCTACTTTGAGGGATGAGCATCACTCACTTTTCTAGCTTTATCCAAGCTATGAAGAGTGAGTAGTTCCTCATTCACTCTTTAGTAAGAGGTGATGAATATGTAGAAATTATGCGGGAGTCATTTTTGTGTAATCCATTTATGCTTTAATGCTTTTTATTTCACTTGTTCATTGAATGGTTGAATGTATCTAGCAAAGCTAAGGTACTTAGTCATCCATGGGTTCTTTCTATGTCACGGATGACTCTTGCATGGAAAAACCTATTGGTTCAAGGCAAGTACCTAGGCGATATCTACATGACACATTTCAATCTTCACTATTATCGTACTTTATCTAAAGAATGGAACATTAATGTTATGGTTGGATGCCTTGTAGAAATACTTGCTTGTTTGTAGACGGGTTAAATCTCGGCACAGACAATTGTTGTCCACTTCTAGAAAGGCAACGAAATCATGTGTTTAATTCTCACAGTCCATCTTTATCTTCCGATTAACTTGCTATTGACACGGATGTTAATTGAGTTATAAAACACAAGTATAATAAACCGGATGATTAACACATGTTCTGATCCTCGAGCTAAAGGGTGACTGTTTTACATTTGAATTTATCTTATATTTTGTCTAGAAAACTCTTGAAAAGAATCTTCTATTCTATTCAAGAAATGCCACCACTCCAAACTCTGAAAATTTCCAGTCACTTGGTCTCTATTATTGCTTACTTCAAAACACCAATCATAGTTCCCTATGGATTTGATTTTGGACTTAACCGGATTATTACTACAACTTGACTGCCTGCACTTAGGTGTACACATTTCAAATCAAGTCAAATTTTTGGCGTCGTTGCCAGGGAACCATAAAAGGTGTTTACCGTAAAAGGTAAAAAGACCTCACTTTTTGTGTATAAATTTGCTTTACTGTGTATAAAATTGTTTTAGTTAATTTTATGTCTAAGAATGCTCCTCACTATCAAAATTTTCTAGCAGAATCTTCTAGGCCTATGAATCAACCTGAATCACTTTCAACTAGTTCAGTAGCAGACTCTGGTGAAAGTAAAATGGCAAATGATAAGAGACGAGGATAAATTCTTGTGAGAGGGGGGAAGTACCTAACATTCAAACTCTGAGTGATTACTTACATCCCACAAAGAAATAGTGTCCCCTCTTATTTTATCTTTCCTGAAGATGCACCCCTCTTTACTGTAAAGACGGGGAAAGTTCAACTACTGCCTCAATTTTGTGGACTCGAAACTAAAAACCCATATCTGCACATAAAAGAGTTTGAGGAAGTATGTGGAACGTTTCAAGACAATTCTGAGCTAGCCAAAATGAAACTTTTTTCATTCTCTTTAAAGGATAAAGCTAAACAATGACTAAATTCTTTAAAAGCTCTTTCAATACCTGACTGGCGGGCACTACAAAATGAATTTTTCAGAAAGTTTTTTTCTCTACACTGCACTAATGCATTGAAGTGCAGTGTAGAATTGGACTTTGGTAGAATTTTTTACGACTCCTTGCCCACTAGACTATGTCAGTTTGTCGAAATGATGGCTCAAGGAGAGTTTATGAGCAAAAGTCCAAAGGAGGCATTCAATTTCTTTGACACCATATCTGACAGTTCTCAAATATGGGACTCAGCTTCCCTACCATTGTTGAAGCTAAACCATCTACTTCCCAAGGGGGTAAGTATGTCTTGAAAGATGACGATGACCTAAGAGCAAAAATGTCTACCCTGTCTCGAAAGCTTGAAGCTTTAGAGATGAAAAAGGTTCATCAAGTTGATGTTAGTTTTCCCACAGAACAAGTGTGTGGGATCTGTGCACTGATAGGACACCCTATGGGGAGTGTCCTACCATTCCAGCATTCAAAGAGGTTTTGTTGGAGCAAACAAATCTTGTCTCCAACTTCAACAAACCTTACTCCAACTCATACTCTGAACCATATAACCCAGGGAGGCGGAACCACCCGAACTTCAGTTGGAGAAACAAACAGCCAACCCCCATGAACCAACAACAAGGTTCACACCCACCACCTCAAGGACCTCCCGCATACCAACCTCCACAAAAGAGGAACCTTGAGGATACACTGAATCAGTTCATGCACAGCCAAATGAACTACAACAATAGTTTCACTCAAGCTTTCACTGATTTCACAAACCATTCAATCTTTCAAGGACCTTAAAAGCCACATCCAAAAATTGACCCAATCCATGACCACATATGAGAAGGGCAAGTTTCTTGCCCAACCAAAAGCCACCACAAGGCCAATTTCAGGTGGAGAATCCCGCAATCGTGGAAACCCCACAAGCTCAAGCCCAAGTTGTCACTACACTAAGAAATAGCAAGGTGATTGACAAGACTATCAAAGAAATGCTACTTCTAAAGCCAAAACCTAAGTCAATCCTAGTCAATCCACCAATTGAGACTGAAACAATTGAGCCTGAATGTGAGAAAGAAGAGGTACCCGAGCCCATGATTGAATAAGAACCAAAGCCATCAAGGGAAGAAGAACCCTCGTGTTCTATTCCTGCTCCTTTTCCTCATAGTCTCAAAACTACACAGAAGTTGAATAATCAGCAAAAATTTACGAGCTCTTCAATTAAGTAAAAATCAATATCCCACTTCTGGATGCAATCAAACAGGTTCCATCTTATGCCAAGTTTCTAAAAGACCTGTGTACAGTCAAGAGAAGCCAAAATGTTCAAAAAAGAGCTTTCCTGACAGAACATGCCAGTGTCTTACTTCAACACAAAACCTCTCTAAAATACAAAGATCCAGGGTGTCCAATTGTGTCGTGTGTCATCAAAAATTTAGAATCGAACAAGCACTGTTAGACCTTAGAGCAAGTGTCAATTTGCTCCCATTTTCTATTTACCAGCAGTTGAGTCTGGGAGAACTCAAACCCACAAGTGTCACACTTCATTTGGCAGACAGATCTATCAAAATTCCTAGGGGTATTGTTGAAGATGTACTTGTCCAAGTGGACAACTTTGTATTCCCTGTTGACTTCATTGTCCTAAATACTCAGCCAGCAAAGCATTCAGAGAATCAAATTCCCGTTATTCTTGGTCGACCCTTCTTAGCAACTTCAAATGTACTAATCAATTGCAGGAATGGGGACATGAAATTAACCTTTGGAAATATGACCCTTGAGCTGAATATTTTCAATGTTGCCAAACACCCAGGAGAAGACAAAAAAGAAAGAGAAATAAATTCTATTGAGTCTTTGGTTCAGGACTATCTGAATAACACATTTTGTGAAAATTCCACTAAAATTTCTTTGTTAGAATCCATCACATCTGAAATAATAGATGATGATCCAAAGAATTGTCTGACTCGTGTTATTGATACATGGACTCCCAAATTTAAGGAACTTTCGCCAAGTGGCACAAAGCCACTCTTATCCAATGTCAAGCCACCAAAGCCTGAATTGAAACCCCTCCTATCTGACCTTAAATATTCATTTCTAGGAGAGGACGAGTCATACCCAGTAGTAATTTCATCTAAGCTCATAGACTTGCAAGAGTCTAAACTGATTGAAGTTCTTAAAAACCACAAAAGCACCATTGGGTGGACCATTGTTGAATTGAAAGGTATAAGCCCATTGATCTGCAATCATGCTAGAAGAGGATTCAAAACCCTTTCGTCAAATGCAGCAACGACTGAACCCTCATATGAAGGAAGTGTGAAAATGAAAGTGCTTAAACTTTTAGATGCAGGGATAATCTTTCCCATCTCTCGATAGTAAATGGGTTAGCCCAACCAAGTTGTGCCCCAAAAGTCTGGGGTCATAGTGGTAAAAATGAAGCCAATGAACTAGTACCAACTAGAGTCGTCACAGGATGACGAATGTGTATTGACTATCGAAAGCTCAATTTGGTGACTAGAAAAGACCATTTTCCTCTTCCTTTTCTGGACCAGGTTCTAGAGAGAATTGTAGGCCATGAATTTTACTGTTTCCAGGATGGCTATTCGGGTACAACAAATTGAGATAGCACTCAATGATCAGGAGAAAACCATATTCACATGCCCCTTTGGCACTTTTGCATTCAAAAGGATGTCGTTGGACTTTGTAATGCTCCTACAACATTCTAAAGATGCATGTTAGTCTGTTCAGTGACATGGTCAAAACTTTTTGAAAGTATTCATAGATGACTTCTCTGTCTATGGTGACTTGGTTGATTTGTGGCTGGCCAAACTAGAAAAGGTATTAATAAGGTGTAAAGAAACCAATCTGGTGCTTAATTGGAAAAAATGCCATTCTATGGTAACACAAGACATTATCTTAAGTCACATTGTGTCTTCTAAGGGCATGAAAGTTGACAAGGCCAAAATAGATCTAATTGGAAACTTGCCTGCTCCCAAGACTGTGAAGGATGTCCAATCATTTCTGGGATATGCAGGATTTTACAGGAGATTCATAAAAGATTTCAGTACCATAGCAAAACCCATGTGTCATCCCTGAGTCAAGACGTAATCTTGATTGGAGTGAAACATGTCAAAAAGCTTTAACAAGCTTAAAGACATGTTAATTTTCGCCCAAAAAATGCAACCCCCTGACTAAACTCTACCCTTTGAACTAATGTGTGATGCAAATGATTATGTTGTAGGTGTTGTATTGGGACAAAGAAAAGATAAGAAGCCACATGTCATTTACTATGCAACTAAAACTTTGAATGATGCTCAAATGAATTATTCAACAACTGAAAAAGAATTGTTTGCGGTAGTGTTTGCTTTGGAAACATTTCATCCTTATCTTGTTGGTTCTTTTATTACTGTGTTCATTGACCATGCAGCATTAAAATTCTTGCTCACAAAGAAAGATGCTAAGCCTAGGCTCTTAAGATGGATACTCTTACTTCAAGAATTTGACCTGGTCATTAAGGACAAAAAAGGGTGTTGAGAATGTGGTGACAGACCATCTGTCCAGGTTAACTTATGAATTTCACGAGGATGAACTACCAATCAATGAAAACTTCCCTGATGAACAACTGTTCATATTGATGAGATCCCATGGTACGCTGATATTGCTAATTTCTTGCTACTGGAACACTCCCTCTGTCTTTTTACCCCCATGGACAAAAAAAAATTTCTGAGGGAGGTTTGTAACTTCTTTTGGGAAGATCCTATGTATTTAAGTATTGTAAGGATCACATCATAAGACGTTGCATCCCCGCTCAGAAAAGCAGATAGGTAAAAACCTTTTGCCATTCTGAAGCATGTGGTGACCACTTCTCCTCAAGAAAAACCATTGCGAACATCTTGCAGTGTGAATTTTACTGGCTCACACTTTTCAAAGATGTCCATGCCTTTTGTTTAATTTGCGATAGATGCCAAAGGTTGGGAAGCATTTCAAAAAGAAACATGATGCCCTTGAACCCGATTCTTGTGATTGAAATTTTTGACTATTGGGGCATTGATTTTATTGGACCATTCCCCCTTCCTTTGGCTATCTATACATTTTAGTGGCCGTAGACTATGTATCCAAATGGGTTAAAGCAACCATGGCGAACTAATGATCACCAAAAACGGTGATCAAAATTTCTTAAAGAAAATATTTTGTCCCAGTTTGGAGTTCCTAAATCAATCATAAGTGATGGGGGACTCATTTTTGGAATCG